>PVLA01000113.1:0-348184 GCA_004027455.1 Hydrochoerus hydrochaeris
GGAAGGGGAGGAGGAAAAAGAAGAGGAAGAAGAATAGGAAGAAAAATTGGCTGTAAAACAGATACTGAACTGCAGAAATCAGCACCGTCACTTCATGCTCAACAGTGACTTCCTGTGTTCCGTGGGACTGTGCTGTGTGTCACCCTGCTGGTATGTGGTGACACACTGCAGGTGGAGGAGTCTGACTGGGCAATGTTCCCATTAAAACTCAGAATTAAACAGCACCTTTCAGTTATATGCATAGATGCAGTCAGCAAACTACCAGCCATATAAACATAATCCAGTGGTTTTCTTAAAGGAAAACATTTGTTCTATAAGCTCATATCAGATGGCAGGAAAGAAACAATATACCTTACAGTGACAGAAAACTTTAGAGAAACATACATACATATTTCTTTATGATTATACTGTACATTTATATAAATATATATTATGAATTTGTGTATATAAACAGATATGTATATATATTTACACACACGCACATAGAGCAATGTACACACACACACACACACACACACGTACATAGTGGTGCCTAAATTATGAACTTGATACTTTCACTTCTGATCAAAGACCAATTTGGATGAGAACCAAACCAAAGTCAATGTTTATGTCCTACGCTGACCTTATGGAGAAATTCCATTCAGTTCTCATACAGTTTTGTTTGTGACCAGAATTGTGGAGAGATTATATATCTTTACTTTCATCATCATGGCTGATTTAATGCCCTGAATGGATGCAAGCCATTTCTCTTTCATGGTCATTTTGACTTTGGGTAAGAGCCTGAAGTCACATGGTGCCAGATCTGTCAATAAGGTGGGTGAGGACGCACCGTAATATTTTATGAAGCCTGTCTTTCTACTGGATGGCACCGGGCCGCAGCACTCACTGTATTTCTCTCCATACCTGGTAAATATATCCACGGAAGAGGAATTGCAGAACTGTAGGGAAAGTGGCAGGAATACTGGGATAAGGGCATTTAAAGGGAGGAGATGCACTTTGAGTGGAATTAATGACTATGTGTCCTTTACTGCCATAAAAATTTTCATTTCAATTTTTTTATTTAAAAAAATATATATATATTCCATGGTGTTTAAATATATAACTACATATACTATGCATGTCCTTATCTTAGTTATTTTCTCATTGCTGAGACTAAATACCCAACACCCAAAGTTAAAGGAGGAAAGTTTGCTTTACCTCCCAGTCTGTGGAGCCTTCAGTCTACAACTCGTTTGCTCCAAGCCAGGGTGGCATATGGCAGAGAGGTATCAGCTCATGGCAGTAGAAAACAGCAAATGCAACAAAGAAAGAAAAAACCCTTTCTGTCCCTTTTAGTGCATGCAGGCTACCTGCCCTAGGGCAGGTAGAACACTCACATACCTTATCCCAGCAGTGGACCATGAATCAGCCACAGCCTCTAGATTCAGCCACCTCTAGAAATCTCACCCCCTCATGACTACATGAGGCTTGGGGATACATCTAGAGACAAACCATAACAATCCTGTATTGTATATGCGGTATTTATAGATATTAATGTGTTTTCCTGTTTATAGATATAATCACATTTTGAAGACATACATAGGCAAAGTAGATGAATCCTACAATAGAAATGAGCCTTTTTTCTTGAAATCTAAATGATAGATTGCCCCCAAAATTAAATGATTGGTACAGTGTTGCCAGTAGGAGAGAGAGATAACCAAACCAAAGAACTATGAGAATAACTAATCCTTGATACATCATCACAGAACTTTGGGCTCCATTTTAGGTTCTTTTTTTAATTTAAAGAGGAAAAAAAAAACAAGGGAAGCAATAATACAAAATTGCAAAAAAAATGACATAAACTAAAATAAACACTAAAAAATCACTTGTTGACAAATTATATACTGTCATCTTAGAAATAGTTGCTCAAGTTACCAAATTAAAGCACACAAAGTGGACATTCAAACTGCAAGATTGCAAACAGTTCTGCTCAATGATCCAACATAAACTTAGTAATATTTGGTTATCAATCCTACACCCTTAAACATACATGCAGTTGTATCCTTTAAAGCACTTTCTTTTACTCTCTTTTTTACAATAGAAATTACATGTTTTGGGTTTTATTACACATACATTTCTTATTACTTTTTTTTAGTTAATAAGTTACATATTGTCCTCTTAGAAATAGTTGTTCAAGTTACAAAATTAAAGCACACAAAGTGGACATTCAAATAGTGAGACTGAAAACAGTTCTGTTCAACAATCCAACAAAAACTTAGTAATGTAGTTATCAACCCTATACACTTAAACATGCATGCAGTTATATATATCCTTTAGAGTACTTTCTTTTCCTCTCTTTTTTACAATAGCAGTTACACATTTTGGGGTTTATTACTCCTACATTTCTTATTACTTTTTACACTAGAGACACAATGTGATATTTATAAATATAATTCTTATTTATTTCACTTAAGAGAATTGGCTCAAGTTGCTTTCATTTGCCTGTGAAGGCCTCAAGATCATCCTTTTTTATAGGTGAGTAGTATTCCATTGTATAAAAATAACACATCTTTTTCATCCACTCTACAGTTGATGGGCATCTTGGTTGTTTTCAAGATTTAGCTATTACAAATTGTGCTGCTATGAACATGGGTGAACATATATCACTGTGATATGACCTTTTCAGGTTTTCTGGGAAAGTACCCAGGAGGGGAATTGCTGGGTTGAATGGAACTTCCAATCCTAGTCTTCTGAGAAATCTCCATAGTGATTTCCATAGTGGCTGCACCAGTCTGTACTCCCACCAACAGTGGAGCAGTGTTCCTTTTTCCCCCGCAGCCTCGCCAACATTTGTTATCAGTTGATTTCTTGATGGCAGCTATTCTTTCCAGTGTAAGATGAAATCTCAATGCTGTTTTAATTTGCATTTCTCGAATGACCAGTGATGGTGAACATTTCTTCATGTATTTATTTGCCATTTATATATCTTCATCTGAGAACTGTGTGTTCATCTTAGATGCCCATTTTTGGAGTGGGTCTTTGAAAGACAAAGACACTCAGCCACCTGATATTTGACAAAGGGGATAAACATGACAAAGGGGCTAAACATGTTCACTGGAAGAAGGAGAGCCTTTTTAATAAATGGTGCTGGAAAAATTGGCTCTCCACATGCCAAAGAATGAAACTAGATCCATGCCTATCACCATGCACACAGCTAGAGTCTAAATGGATCAAAGATCTGCATGTGAAAACAGAAACAGTAAATCTACTGGAAGACAAGGTAGGTGGGAGTCTTGGAGACATAGGGGTAGGTAGAGAATATATGAACAAAACATAAATGCATGGGAAACACTTCAAAGAATCAACAACTGGGATTTCGTATTATTGAAAAGTTTCTGCACTTCAAAGGAAATCACCAAAAGAGTGAAAAGAAAACCCACAGAGTGGGAAAGAATTTTAGCCAGCAACCCCTCAGACAAAGAACTTATATCCAGAACATATAAAGAACTGAAAAATATCAAGCCCCCCAAATTCAAAGACCCTCTCCAGTTTTTTTTTTCATTAGTACACATTTCTGGTACATTTATTGTGGGTAGTGAGTACAACACATGCATTTCCTATCTCTTTTTACATTCCCTTCCCCTCTCCTCCATCTCTTAGATCCCTTTCCAATTTGTCAGTGATCTATTTCTCTTTTTCACATCGTCTATCTTTTACTTTGTATTTGATTTATTTATTTTTGGGACATTTCTCACATAAGAGAAACCATACATTTCATGACTTTTATTCTGTCTTATAGATCTTTCCAATACAAGGAAAGAAATTAGTTTTTAAAATTAGAATAAAGCTTATTTTCGTCCAATTATCATAGGATCTAGTAAGCCCTTTTACAAATCTTAATTACATTAAGGATAATTAATGACCTTGTTTTTACATGTCTTGAGACATTTTTGCTATTTTCTTTTTATCACTTCAGGAATTATTTTATCCTTACTGATCAATCACAATGAACTAAAGGGGGCTGGGGATTTAGCTCAGTGGCTAAGTGCCTGCCTTGCAAGCACGCGGTTGTGAGTTTAATTCCCAGTACCGATAGAAAAAAAGAATAGCCACAATGAGCTAAAAATACTTTCTGTGAATAAAATAAAGATGAGATTACCCAAAATTAAAATTGTACTGATTTTGTACTGTACTGATTGTACTGATGTGGTAATTGAACATTTACATAGGACCAGTCAAAAGTGAGATCTGCTCTTAGTGTAGAATACACATTTGATTTCAGAGGATTCAAATAAAAATAATGTAAACTAGTTCCCGGACAACTACATTGATCACATGTGGCAAAGATAAAATTTTGTATCAAGTAAAATTTTCTTTATGTTAAACTTTACTTTTTCTTTTTTCTTTATGTGCCCTTAAGATATCCATATTATGCATGGCTCTATTGGATGACTGACCTGGAAACATGCAATAAATATATAGAATTATGAAACAAACTTACTGATTATAATTACACAGTATTTTTACTGTGCTCTCTATAAGGTTAGCGACCTCTTGCAAGCAGTGATAGAACAGTATAGAAAACAATATATTTGCACTCAGAGTTTATCATTATCCACTCTTAATGGTTAAAAGGTTAAAACTGACAGAGAAATGTACTTAAAATCATTAAAAATCAGTAAGATGAACAGGAAGGAAAAGTAACACTCTAGACTATGAATAGGGTGAAATAGATCATATAAATTAATTCTCAGACTGAAACATGCTCTATTAATATCCTCAATTAAATTTCACAGACACAAGTTTCAGTGACTAAGCAGTACAGTCCAAATGACAGAAAGGCTCTGCACTACTCTGAACAGTTACTCAAAAGAAAACTTCCCCATGTAATATTTTGCAACAAAAACCTGCCCATCTTGTGATAATGGGTGGGATCTGAGGATCCTTGTGCAGCAAAATCTATGATACGCTTCATAGATGAACAAATGATAATGAGCCTCCTGCATCGAAGGCATCGAGGAGTAAACAGACAATGCAGAAATTTTACTGACCATTCTGATTAATGTTTATAAATCTAAAAATAAAAATATTGAAATTTTGAGCCAAGAATATCATTGTCCCTCTCCAGACAATTATGAGCCATTAAAAACATTTTGAGTGTTGCATTTTGATGATATAAATGAAAAATGAACAATAAGAAGTAATGAATAACACTCTATCAGAGGTATATTCGAGATCATTGTAAGTAGATACACCCCACATAGCATCACTGCATTCAGATGTTTCCTATTTTGTGTATATATATATCATTTAAGTCCATTAAAATGAAAAAAAAATCGTGCTAAAATTTCTACTGTCCTTTATCCATTTATCCTGTATTTCAGTCACAAAATTTCCAAAATTTTGAAAAACAAAGTAGCTAATTCAACCAAGAATATGATGACAATATTTTTCTTCATATACTTAGGCTTTTAGCATAACTTGCCTAGTGTTAACAGTTACAGAACATCAAAGACTGAATGTTGACAAAACATATTTCAGTTATGTAAAATATGTATTAGATCTTTGAGATTCCTATGCTATATTTTTGTTTGGAGTTCAGTGTTTGCATTACTAAAAAGGTAACACAAGGACCTTAGTATACCAAGCATTCCAGTTAACAAAATAAAAGTACTCTAAAAATAATGCATACACATTGGAGTCTTTCTACTCCTGGGGAATGTTACCTTAATTTTTTGAGTCACTGTATCAAAGATTAGTAGTTGGTATTAATTCTTCCTTTGGCCATCCTTCCATATTTATATTGCATAGTTCTTTTATTAGATTTGCTAAAACATAAGACATTTTGATCTAGAATATGGACTTCCTAGAATCTTCTTTATACTCAAAAAGAATTTAATGTCCACTATACTTTTTTTGAACTTGATGGAGTCTATACAATGTTTCTTGATGCTTTAGCCATTCAAACATGTTATTCAGATTTATAGATTTTTATGGGTTTACAGAGAGGTGATGTGGAAAAAATACAGAATTGAAAGACATCTGGTGACTTATGCTAGACGTTTAAGCTTCTGCATTTCATTATCAACATATATAAAATGAAGATTTGAACCCCTGACTTGCCAGTGTTTTAGTAGTATCTTGGGAATACAGCTGAAGGATGATATATAAATCTTATATATCATTATAGTTTTAAGACCAATCACAGTGCCATGCTGAATCTACATTAAATGCAGATCTAAAAGCATTTGGAAACTCATTCCTTCTCTAGAAAAACCTTTTAAGGAGCACTAAACATTACATACACATAAACATGTATCTCAAATTTTTGTAGTTCATTAGTTTCAAGTAGTGCTTTCAAGGGTTATGGTAGGTGTGTCTAGAAATTTATAAGATTTGTAAACTTCACATGAATCTCAAATCAGTGTATGTGCCAAGAGAGTGGTGAGTCCTAGTAGCTGAAATTTTCTTTTGTGGTTTTTATCAAAATTCTAGGTTGAGGACACTGTAGGACTAGCTTTTTGGAATTGAAATAAAAAAATCAGAGAAATAAGGCACAGGAAGTGACTTCAACCAAGAAAAGTTGAAGTAGAATCAAAAGAAAATAAAGAATATATTGATCACTTTAACTCATCAAACTTTTTGTATAATATTGGAAAATCATTATGTTATCTGTAAGATAAATTACGATGGTTTTAAATTACAGTTGTATACTCATAAATGCTTGGTACTACCTTTTATACTTTGAACGAGTTCTGCTGTTCCACTTTTTAGCTAAATTCTTGTGGCTGTATGCAATATTACCAAGGATTTGTAATAATCCTCTTTCCCCTAAAAGTTAAATAAAGCACTTGAAAGTACTCACAATACCTAGGATATAGAATTCTGAAATTATGAAAGAGCAAAAAGAGAAACAACACAGAGATCAACTCATTGTTGTAATCCAGGCTATAAAATGAATTTTGCTGTGTCATATCACAGGGCCTCCTGCCAAATGCATTTTGAAAATGTTCAGAAAGTTTGTTCCTGAGAATTCTAGAATTTTAGTTGCATTCAGGTAGGCACACATTTGACATAATAGAATCAATGCTGACATCTGTAAATATTCAAGGAGAGGTCAGGAAAGAATTCTCCAGGAGAGTCTAACTTTTATAAATCTTGGTCATGCCGAAGAAGCCCTGGGAATTATTTGCCTCACACTCCTTGGTGTGCAAAAGGGCTCTCACACTATTGAGAACTGTGTGTGTGTGCATGCACACGTGTGTGTGTATGTGTGTTAGATTTTTTTTTTTTTTTGGCTATTTTTGGAAGAGAGGCATCTAAATGTCATTTCTCTCTTCCTTTCTTCTTTCAGACTGTCCTTGAGATGTTGCTGCCCTACGTAATTTGCTTGGAAAAGGCCCAGCTCAGCAAAATCATGCTGAAGGTGTGCACAAATGATGCCATTTCCCCATCGCCCTTTTCCTCACTTTGATAGACGTTCACATTGTTGTGTTCCGTTTCCTGTTCATACTCCATGCTCTCACCTTTGTGGTTCCCTGCAGGCTGGAAGGGTCGCAAGGCTTATTTGCAGTTTGCAAAACTTTCAAACCGTTCCTTGGAGATGGTTGCCCGCTATCACATTCTTTTCAACTGCCACCCTCAGGCCCATGATACCTTCAAGACTCACATGTAAGACACAAAATCCTGAGTAATCCTTGCCTTGCCAAAGGCTCACCAGAGGGCTTCACACTCTGTCTATCCTACGGTTGACTGGTGTTCAGTCAGCATTTAGCAATCAATGGGAGTTCTGTCTCTTTAGATTCTGCCCTTCTTCTTCCCTGGTATAATATTCTATTCATGAGAACATAATTTGGCTGACTTTCCCCTCCATCTTTCATCTCCTAAACCTCATTACTTCTTGTCTTTCCCATCATACCGCAGTCTTTGCTCATCATCACAGCCTCAGTAACACTTTGACCTCTTCTGGTGGGGGTGACAAGAGTGGTGAGTGCCTGCCTCTCTCCCATGATTGCAACGCATTCTTTCCTTCCCGGAGGAGAAGAGCTTCCCTGACACTTCACTTGGCTGAATGACTTTTGGCTTGGAAACCTCACTCCAATTATTTCTGCGGTACTCTTGTGTAACACCAGGCTCTCCTCTTCGTGTTTGCATGGATTAGATACATGCACGAGGAAACCAGAGATCAAAAATGTTGCAAAGTGGGGGATCGGATGGGGCAGGTGGTGCTCAGGGAAGCTCTGCACAGAGCTGGAATGTGGACTTCAGTACACTGAGACTTCTCTTGGTCCTTCCTGTCCGAAAGGCTCCTCAGTTTCTTCTGATCTTTCTGATATGTGCGAGGCAATGTGGAAATTCATAGCCTTTACTTAGAAGAGGTATCTCTCCCACAGAAGAGCACTTCTGCTGCCCTTATTCCTTCTTTCTTAATGGAACTTGGCAACGAGCACTTTTTGAGGGCTGCTTACAAGTGGTTGCTCACTGCTTACCCTTTTCACACCCATGCTGGTCTTCAGCCACAAACTCCGCTGTCCTGAAGAATACTGGACCCCATACAACTGCAATACTGTAACCCATTATGGATTTTAGGCTCTTAGAGCCATGCAAATCACTTCCTGCAGTATCTGAGTATTGTTTCGGTTGGTATTTCTGTTTGATAGCTTAATTTTCTGCTTTTGCTTTGAGCACAAAACAATGTTCACCGAGGTGCCTGGATTACTGATGAACAACACCTCTGACTTCTTAAGAGAAATAAATAAAAAGACAGTGTTAGTGATTCTCAAAAACTCCTTTTAGAGGGCTTTGGTAGTGTTTGGCTTAAGAAAAGCAGCAATCTTAATTTAATCCTGTAACTCCTTAACAGAACTATGGTGTCCTTCCCAGTTGTGTGTCCAAGTTCACAAAAGCTAGCTAGTGGAGGATAAGGGGCCACACCAGACATTTCTCTTTTAGTTCACATCTCTTCTTTTGTGACTGTCCCCAGTCAGCAAGTATTTTCAGTGGGTACTATAGGGTGAACACACATAAACTCAGGTAGCAGAAGCTTTGGTCTTATACTGGGCTAAGACGGAATAAGTCTTCCCAAATTTGTCCTTCTCAGGTTTCCTCCAATAAACCCAAGCTCCCAGGCTACTTGGAAAAGGGCTCATCCTTTGATGGAGGCTCACTGCCAGTGAGATAATTCTCATCTCTCTCTGGCACTGACTGATTTGTAAATCTAGTATTGACATATACTCTAACCAGTGTTGACCACTCAACATTCTCTGCTAGAGTATCATCTTCCCAGGGAAGGATTCTTTGCGTTGCTCACAGATAAATCCCAATATCTCTTCGATAACTATTCGGAGAATGAACAAACAATCCTTGAAGTTTCATGCTGTTATGCATTTGTTCTGCTTGTCTCTGCAACAGAATGCCTTGACCCTATCTAGCCCAGCTTAATCTACATCTTTCTACCTCCCTTTCAAGTACTGATAGAAATACCACCTTCACAACAAAGTTTCTTTGATTATTCACTCTGGAGTGGTGCAGTAACATTTAGTTTTATTCCTAAATCCATGCTACAGTATTGGTCACTTCTGCCACACAGTTTGGTCTATATTATTTACAAAAAAGCATTTTCATTGTTTTCTAAGGAAAAACATAAAACAGCACCTATCCTGTAACTCAGGGAAGAAAAAATGGTAAAAATGAGAAAGAAAAATGGAAACAGAATCTACCTCTCTATTACCTACTTATAATGGCATGACTTGCTCATCAAAATATCTTTTACAAAAGTGAGACACTCCTTGACAGAGGATGAGGTAACCTTTGTGCATGATCTGTGTTTCTGTTCTGAATAATGGGTGCCATTTTTCAAGAGTTGTTCCATCATTTGCCCAGAACTGCTGCCTGTATGGATGTTAACACAGTGTACTTTGTACTTTTGTTTTATGGCATATATTAAATTTCCTGCTGTACAGTGTCCTTTTCATGTTTAATTTTCTACTGAACCCCTAACTAAATTGCTTAAAATATATTAAGTATTTAATGAGGCTTTGGTGGATTATTTTCTAAGTTATAATAAAAACTGGGCAAACAGGAAAAACAGGTAATATGTTTTTCTTTATCTGAATGGCTTTTAGTAGAAGGAAGTAATCAGGTAAAATGATACCAGTGGGGCATATTTCAAATTTATTATTATATACATGCTTCTCATTTAGCTTGGAGGTTTTATTTTCCACCTAACTATCTGTGAAACCAGCCATGGTCCAGCTTGTCTGTTACTAAGATGATGGAGCTGTGTTGACGGGTGACTCTGAGTAGCAAGCTAGGAATTAACTGCTTAGGGTTAGAGATTTTGCTATTGTTTCTGCTTCTATCTCCATTTCCTCCTGGATCCTGAAGCTCTGCTGACATCTGCTTCTGCTTCTCTTTGATTGTCCATTAGCTTGACAGCAACAGGTTTTCTATTGAAGAAGATGAATTTAGTGTCAACACCTTATGCTCTGCAGAAGATGTTCTAGCATAAGTATAATTTGAGCTTTTTTGCAGTACTGGTAAAAGAGATTGAGCTGAGGGTCTTCACACTGAGCTACACACCCAGTCCCTTCCATCCCTTACCTTTTCAAAATTTTCCATTTTTATACAGGATTTAAGTCACTAAATTGTCCATGCTGGTCTTGAACCAGCCATCCTCATGCATCAGCTTCCCGGAGTGCTGGGATTACAAGCATGTGAAACTTACAGGGATGTGCTGTAATTACAGGTATACTTGGTAATTTGTACATTTAAACATATAGAAAACTTTCAAATAACACATTATATACATGTAAACCTACTCATCAAAGATTATGATGGACTTCAATATTTTGATATTTACTATAAATTTATTTATCTTTTCTAAATTAAACATAACAGCAAAGTGAAAGTCCCCTTTGTCCCACATCTACAGGTTTACAAATTGTTCCTCATCAGTACTCTCTATTTCCTGCCTTGTAAGTTTGAACTATTCCATCCAATCATTTTTACCTCTACAGTACAGTCAGATGAATTGCATGGAGTTGGAATAATACTCATAGACACACAACTACCATGATTATGTAGTAATCATGTTTCTTACATGCAGTTTCTTTACTCCTGAACACGAGTCCTAAAAGTTAAGTAATAGAATTGCCATGCTATGAATTAGTCAGGGTTCTCCAGACACATAGAGCAAACAGGACACACAGGAGACACGTATAATGAAAATTGGCCCACGTAATTATGGAAAAGAAGAAGTCTCATTGTCTGCTGTTTGCCAGCTAGAGGAATAAGAAGCTGATGATGTCTGAAAGTCCAAGCATGAGTGGCATGTGTGCGTGCATGCATTCGTGCATGTGCGTGTCTGTTAGTGGATGTGCAAATTCCTGTCAAGCACTAGAAATGCCCATGTTGGCAGCTGGAGAAGAAAAAGGTGTGTTATGGTTTTGAAAGTGTGCCCCCCAACCCTCCTGTGTTCAGATTGAGCCTTTTGGAAGATGATTGGCTCACACAAACACTGCTCATTAGTGAGTTCATCCATCAATAGTGGATGTTTTGAACAGACTGTGACATAGGGAGGTGGCCCTGATTAGAGATGGTCACTGGGGGTAGGTCCCAGAAAGATTTGTATCCCTCCCAGAATCCTCCTTTTGCTTCCCCCTTCCTGGCCACCATGATGGGAGGAGCTTTTTTCCACTGTGCTTCTCTACCAAGTTGCTTCTGCCTTTGAGGCAGCCAACCAAAGTCCGTAACCATGAGCTAAAATGAATTTCGCCTCCATCAAATTGCAGATTTCCAGTGTTTGCACCCAGGGACAAGAAAATGGACTAAAATAGTGTCACAGCTCTAACAAGGAGCAAATTTGCCTCTTCAACTTTTTGTTCTATACCTTCAATGCACGGTGTCCGCAAATGTCAGTGAGGTCAATCTTCTGGACTCAGTCTACTGATTCCAATGCTGATACTTCTCATAAATAACCTCACTGACACAGCAGAAATGATGATTTTCCCAGCTAGCTGGAAATTTCCTGACCCATTCAGGTTGACATATAAAGTAATCATCTCACAGACAAAAAGCAGCGGAAACTCGAAGTATTTTCAACAACTTGCTCAAGTACATTCAGAGATTAAGTAGAAAAAGCAAGGTTGAAACTGTTTTTTTTTTTAATTGTAAAGCTTTTGTTCTCCCTCGTCAGTTTCTACCTCCTCCAAAATGACTTAATAAAACACATACCAATACTACAGTACCAGTGAGTTTACAAGTCCATAATTTTTAACCTGAGGCAGTCTCCATATATTATTTTTAGAGCAATATGGATGTAAGACCTAGCTTTGCCCTTTTGGTTCACATAGCCTAGAGTGTGGGAGAATACTTATACAGTATAAATAATAAAGCCTTTCAATATTGCAGTATAAACTAGTTGGCTGAATTTAGAGACACAAAAGATGTTTTGGATTAAAGAGATCCAGAGCAGTGTGTAAGAAGAACAGCATTGGGGCTGTCTGCTGCAATGCACATCACAAGCAGACCCAAGGGACCCATAGTTATGTAGGGAGCACAGGCTTAGGTGGCCTCCCAGGGCAAGACACGTGGATGGGAACATGTAGCTTTAGTTTAAGAAGCGACAAAAGCCACTGGATCTACTTTGTAAAGTTTTTCTTCTCAAATGATTTCATAATTTCAGAAAAAGAGTTAATTTTCCTGGTGTTGTACCTCTCATCTCAACCTCCCCAAAACTGCTAGTTGGCCTGGTCCCCTCTCAGAACACTCAGACTGTTGTTCTGTTACCTCTGGAGAAACTTGCAGTTTTCACAACACGACATGTGAGACCAGTGGGAAGGTTATAAGGCCGTGGTGTGAGTGCCATATGGAATACCGCCCAGAATTCTGTGCTGAGGCTAGCTGTACAGAAACTCTCAGATGCTCACAGAAACACTGGATACTAATAAAGTGTTGGCAACAGTGAACTCTCATTTTACTCTGCAGATGGAGACCAGAAAATATGTGGTAATCCTCTGAGGTCATGATGCTAATCAGTGAATGATCTAAGATGACTTCCCTGGTCTCTTCTTCATTCTCTGGGCAATGTTATTTCCATCACTCCGTGTCAGAAATATACCCGTATGTTCCCCTGATCTTCTTGGGCAAAGCTTTATCTAAGCAAATAGAACAGTAGGATGATTCTGAGAGTAAAACTTCCTTCCTAGTTTACAGGTAAAGCCTGTAAACAGCATTTACTCTTCAGGTCTTACATGATCTAAGGGAAGGCCTGTTCTTCTCTGAATCTCTCTATTTTGGGGATATCTGTCAGCCTAGACCTCAGGGAAGAGAGTTTGTTCTGGTGGCCTGATACAGTTATCTTGTGCATGGTACACTCATACTGCTTCTAAAAGATTTCTAATGCAGAGACAAATGGTATAGTGAAAGGTAGTGTTTATGGGCCCAGTTAGAGAAACAGTCCCACCAGAGTTAGAAAATGCCTGCATTCTTCATAGATCTTAAGTATTCACATATGGTTCCATTATAAGCCAAGCCTGCTCTGAAAGGAGAGACCTGGTGTGCCTTTTATTTTTTATTTTGCAGCAAAGTTAATCCAACTAAAAGCTTCTTCAATTAAAGTAAGCTTTAGGGGCCAACAGACAAGTGAGGCCTCAGTGACTCAGCACCTCTTTCCTCTTCACCTTTGTCTATGAACCAGGAGTGCAGGAACCAAATGGATTGAACAAATTCAGTCCATGAGCCTCATGAAACAAGGAACCAGAATCTTTATGTAGCCAAGGTGATTTTCCCACAGAAGTTTCTCATAGTACTTGGTTCCAGTGAGCAAGAATTTCACATATGAAAGTCTGGAAGGATCTTGAAGAGAGAGAAGAAGGTGGATATCCATGAGAAGGCAGTTTAGAAGTCATCATCATGCTCTGATTGGTACCAAAAGAAATTGGTTGATTCGTTATCTTGGGTTAGAGTTATTACTATCAGACCAGAAGCAAAAGTCCATCATGTACAAGTGATACATTTATAAAATACTCCAGGAGAAAAATCACAGGAAAATGGTGTGGGTGGGGGAGGCAGGTAAGAATACAATAAGACAGGAGATGATGCCCACCAAATTGTGCCAGGTTTTGCAGAATCCTGGAGAGAAACTTCAGTCTTACATTGGAAGTGTACTCCAGAATGTTAGCTTGCCTCAAAGAGGTCCCAAATGGAGGCCAGGAAGCTTGAGATTTTATAATCAGATATCCATTAATCATTTGTAAATGGCTTTTCCAGGGATGTATAAACTCCCAGAAACTTCCAGCTTTCTTTGTTCCAAAATAACCAGGGACAGTCATCTAAAAAGAACTATAATTGTTGGCTGTTAGATATAAAATATACCAAGACTGAGAATGCATAATAAGAAAAAAATGTATCTGAAAAAAATGTTATTAGATTATCCAGACGCAAACCCAATAGCATCTGTCATAGTCAGGGGTTGTGCAGAGAACAATTAAAATCAGGACATAGAATTTATAATAGTATTTTATGGTGGTCACCCAGAGTTAACTCAAGAAAATGCAGGAAATCTAACCACAACACTAAAGACATAGAATATTTAGCCAAGGGTTTGAATCTCACAGCAGTGTCCTGTATGAGTCCAGATGAAGACCTTAGAGGGCGTGACAGTGCCTCCCACAAGTGCAACTGGAGGTCTAGAGCCCACAAGAAGGACTCATGCCCGTCTGTTTTACAGATCTGTGCTGGGAAGGCCCGAAGGTCAGCGGTGGAAGCCAGAAAGACTATGCCAGTGAGGTGAAGGAGCTGTGCTAGTAGGTTAAGTGTTCTACTCTAGAGCTGAGAAGTCACACTCAAAACAAACACTAGGGCTGTCCTGAAAAGCACCACAGCCATCCTCAGTGACACGGAGGCCCCGAGCTCCTCTGACAATAAGCACAGTCAAGTACATGCCAGGAAGCCAGTGTGACGAGTTCAAGCTGGAGACCTAGTGGCCCACGTCTTCCCCTCCGGAGCCAGGAAGCGATGCTCATTGTAAGGATGAGAGCTTCTCCAGGAGAACCAACGGCTCAAACAGAAACACGTAGGAGAACCCAGAATTCCCCAATGTCTCGATTCTCCTTCTTCACGTCTCTATATATGCTGGCAATTTTCCTCAGGTGGAACATCTATGCTCAGCACCACGGTGATTTAATTCTGCTGGTGTTAACCAGTTTTTAATCTATAACAGCGTCTTGCAAGCTACATTATCCAAAGTTCCCTAATAACTTGGAGATCTGTGCCAAAGAGATATTGTACTAATGCTTTCAAACACACTTGATGCCATAGAAAGCTGTTTATAATGGCATGTGCTGGAATGAAGCTGTCCCAGGTTTAAATCTTGACACTTCTGTTCACTCCTTGATGATATTAATCAACTGACATCATTTTTCTACAACTTGGGAAATAGGAAATTAGTTCAAAGAAATACATGAACTAACCAAGTCTAATTTTTAATAACCCACTTGTGGCCCATGAGAAACTCACAGTAAATAATGTTTATGTACAAGAATGATAACAATGATAATGATCTCCGTTTACTTATTTATTTATGTAATAAATATTTATGTAGCACATATCAGATGGCATGGCTTCTTCTAGATAATGGATTGCACAAGTGTTAAACAAAGACTCTGCCCTTACAGAGCTCATATTTTAGCAAGGGAGATAAATAATAAGAACACAAAATAAGTAACAAGTATACTGTCAGGTACTGATAAGTTCAGGAAAGAAAACTAAAGAAGACTCAAGAGTATTGGGGTAAGAAATGATGGTCAAGGAAATCTCTTGTGGGAAGAACAGCTAAGCAAACTGTGTGAGTGGAAAGCATGAGTTCAAGAGTGAAGGGTAGTTTTGGGAAGCAGAGAATGAGAAGGCAATAACCATGAATGGAGTTATACTTGTAATGTTAAAGAAATAAGCAGTCCGATGTGACTACTATGTTATGATGTAGACCAAGAATACTGGAAGACCAGGTCAGAGGCAGCGCATGGGCCAGACCACATGATGGAGAACCATCTAACTCATGATAAAAATGTGGGTTCCATTTCATTGGATTCACAGGAAATTATTGGAGCATCCTGCACAGGAAGGGACAGATCAGTTACATTTGTGTAAAACTAGTTGTTAACCCCTTATCTATCCCTCAGAGCATAGGGCATCCATGCCAGCGACTTTCTCGAAACAGACTTGGATCATACACAACCCTCAATCTCAATAGGCAAACTAAACTCTTTTAGCAATCATGTAGTACTTATGCATTCATGATACAGTGTTGTCCTTCAGATAGTTGGAGAATATAACATTTGCAAAGAAAGCCAGCATATATAATCTCTAATCTACAGACAGGGCTCTATACCTGTGCCATCAGGGAATTTGGAACTCTACTTTTAGCTGTTTCTTTGGTCTTTAATCATGTCTTTAATTTTTCAGCCTTTATTGGAGTGTAGTCCTTCTTGCAGTGATTGGGTTAGGGTAATCTTATGTAACAATGCACCTGATTGCTAGAAACAAAACTGTAGGATGCTGAGGAAGATTTGGTGCATACAGTTTTGGGAAAATTCTTCCATTTACACCTCTAATGGCTCCTGTCTGACTACAGAATGAAGTTCAACTCCTAGTCCTACAGTGTAGTTTCATACCTCTTCTTTGGACAGGCTGCTCAGCTAAAATGTACTCCAGTGTTGAAATGTAAAGGAACCGTATGCCCTGCTGAAACTATCATGCATTGTTTTTAAACACATTGCATATAATTTTATACCATTATTGTTTGCTTCACTTACATTATTATATTTCTCTCTTGGCCAAGCTCGGTTCTCCTGTCTATACAGTCTTTCTTTCTCTACTAAAACATCACTGGTCATTTCTTCTTCTGAATTATTTTTGCAGTTGTCACACTTAACATAGACTTATATATGGGGATCTATAAACTCAAGGATAGTGATCTTGCCTTACACATCTTTGTATTTTAGACACTGCATGTAGCACTTGACTTTCCAATAAGTAATTCAAGTATATTATTGTTCAATCACGATGAGTTCAGACCTGTTTCCCTCCCTGGGTTTTTTTGTTTGTTTGTTTGTTTTTTGATTTTGTAGCAGGTATGCATTACAGTTCACCAACTTAAATGTACAAGTTTATTTTTATTAAATTTTGATTTTTAAGTTTGCTTTCATCTAAGATTTGGTGTGTGTGTATGGAGGGGGGGATATCTCTTTAGCTACCTGTTCAGTCAGACATATACCAAAGATTCCATAGTCCTATCTGTACATTAATCACTTGTCCATGGGCATCACTGCTAAGAGATTTCTTGCTTTTATGTCCAGACCATCATTGACATGTTTTGTCTAGGACAGAAATCTTTTTGATGTTGTTCAGGGCTTCCCATACTCATGTACAACATATACGTAGACAAGTCTTACTACTTCTCCAAGTTTTTGTTCTTGGCTTTTCTTTCTAGCTCCCACTGAAGCCAATATTCTCAATTCTTCAGCATCAATGTTCCCAAGCTTCCCGTCTCTGTCTCTCTTTCTCTCTCTCTTTCCCCTTCCTTGCGTCTCTCCCCTAAAGTTCTGAAAGAAGCCAATCATTATTTCAAACATTTTTTCTTACACTTTTCTAACACTTTTCTAACATTTGCTTATAAGCTTATAAGCAAATGTTATAAAATAAGATTATAGAGGTACACCAGACTTATAAGCAAATGTTAGAAAAACACTAGCGAATTATATCCTAACACTATTTTAAAACTTCTCTTTATAAGACAATAATGCTTGAACAGCTATTGCTCTGATGAAAAGAGGTAGGTGAACATATAGAGAAGCTATCAGAAATGAAGAGTCATAATGGGTTTAAAATCTATTCTATCACAAGTTTTATAGAAAATAGTTACATTTTTGTCTCTTCTGTGTCTAATCCACTTTCTACTTACTTACCTCCAGTTGTTTTCTTGTACATGAAACCAATACCCAAGACAATTCATTGGTCTAAAACTAGGTACCGTGGTAACAGGCATAGAAATTTCTCCCTAACTGAAACACAAGGAATATATGAGTCCAAGAATTTGAATTAACTAGAGATAAACTGGAAGGGAGTAATACATAATATATGTTAGGACTCCAGATGGAAAAGAAAACATTTCTTCTCTTCCCTAAAGCTTACTTGATTATCTTCACACCTGAGCTATCCAATGGGCATGTATTGTTAAGAATCATAATAATAGCAGTGTCTATTTATAGATCACTATATACGATTCTTTTTTTCTTAAGAGAAAACTCTCGGGCTGGAGATTTAGCTCAGTGGCATAAGCTCCCGGCTGATAAGCATGAGGTTGTGAGTTCCATCCCCAGTACAAAATAAAAAATAAAATAAAATAAAATAAAATAAAAGAGGAATTTCATATTCTTTATAATAGAGAGCTTATTATCTTTCCAATTTGCATTTGTTCTTGTGGATTGAGCACTGAAGCTGAGCACAGTATTCAAAGCTGAACTTACTGTAGATATTTCAGACTTGTATACTTGTAACAATTGTGGTGCACTAAAAAAGAGTGTGTTGTTTTAACAAAATCAGGTATAAAGACAACGATTTTCAAAGTATAGAAATAAAGAGGATGAAAGAAATACAATATTTTGCAGCATGCACTATAGCTATTCCATGAGCTAGGGACATTCTTAATGCTAACAATCAAAAAGACCTCTAATTTTCCCTCAAACTTTCACTTTTTTTTAATATCACCAGATCTCTCAATGTCATTCTTACAGACAGGCTTCAAGAACATACCAAGGGTCATTGTTTAGTTAGAAATAAAAAAATCTGTGACACTAAAGACATTTTTGTCTTGTTTCCACTGTTACACATTATTTATGCAAAGCATAACATTAGGTGTGCTCTTGGGAGGAGTCAAAATAAGATTATAGAGGTACACCAGACTGAGAAGACTCCCCCAGAAATGTCACAAACTGATTTATGAAAGAACACACAGGTAAAGAGCAGCCGTGTAATGTGATGAGAGCTATAACTGCTGAAGGTACAAAGTGCTGAAGAAACACTACGAAGGAAGTGACTAACTCTTCTTAAGCTGATGAGAGAAAACTTCTGGCTTCTTTGACATGGAAATTGTGATTTTTCCAGGCCAAGCAAGGTCACAATGCTTCCCAGAGAAGGAACTGCATGCCTGTCACCAGGAAGTGGATAATTCTACTACCAAATATTAGCTGAAGTCCTGACTTGGGGAGCTTGGGGTGTGGAGAAAAGTAGTGAAAGACAGAGCCGGTAAGGCTGGATGGAGCCTGGTAAAATTACAGGGTTCACTGCTTCCCCAGACTTTGAACTTGATTTTATACATAGGGAGCAGAGAAGTGTAACCACATAAAATGATTTCAGAAGGTTTTGAGAAGGAAGGAGGCATTCTAGAAGTTTAGAAATATCATTTTGAAAGCATTGTGGCGATGAAGTGGAGCAAGGCAAAGGGCTAGTCGTGCCAGAGGTGCAGGTCTAATTAGGGGAAAGCAAAATCCAACTCTGGGAACCTGTTAGGAACCTTTGGCCTTCCGGAACTTCGTGGAGAAACTCAAACTGTGCAGAGGGTGAATCGGACTCTCAGATTCTCAGCAGCAGCCCACAGCTTCCCCTGCTACTCATTTCTGAGATAAGAAAAGACTGGAAAGTTGCGCATGCGTGTGTGTGTGTGTGTGTGTGTGTGTTTCAATTCCTTCATTATTGGCTTTAATAAAACTGTAGTTCTATTTTCATAGCATTTTTCTCTCTGGCATAACTTTTTCATACCTGTGATTTTTTTTTTTGATAATTGCATGAGAATTTTCATTAGATTCTAGCATCTGAAATGTTAGGAATTCTATCCATACTTATTCATCATGGTCTCTGGAGCACATGACACGTAGTATACAATTGGCAAATGTCAGCTGCAGAAAGACTGAAACACTGAGAAACAGTTGAGGTGAGGGCATGCAT
Organism: Hydrochoerus hydrochaeris; assembly: GCA_004027455.1. Lineage (NCBI taxonomy): Eukaryota > Metazoa > Chordata > Mammalia > Rodentia > Hydrochaeridae > Hydrochoerus > Hydrochoerus hydrochaeris. Next base: position 19,984 of record PVLA01000113.1, read on the forward strand.
GCCACTTGGAAAAATACCTATGTTTTAAAGTTTTTCAATATGGCAAAAAAAAAAAACACAATTGGTGATTTAATTACTGTTCAAAATATTTTTCTTGCCCTTAACATCCATATTTTTCACTCCAACGTGACATGTTGAACACAAGCTCTGTACATATTAATTCCCAGATCTGAAATTTACTGAAAATAGGAAGAAAACGTAACTTGTTTATTTTATTTTCAGGACTTTAAATCCCCAAATAAAATAACTCCAAGTGCTAAGCCTGGCATCCTCTATTAGTATTTTCTTTTTCATTCTCTATAACTAAAGAAGACTGTTTTAACCTAAGGCAAACAATTTTTCAGTCAAGACTTTGAATTTGATGAGGTTCCATTAAGAAACCCCATGCCTGTCCTACTTCTAACAGGCACACACATAAAGAGGCAGTCAAAGCGTTTCATTAAAGGCAAAAAGATTAAGGCGAGAGATTACACAACAAACCACCCACGTTCAGTTTTGCAAGTCTAACAGTCATCCTGAATCATCGCCCTAGAGCAGCCTGCATTCCTTCCCAACCCGTGGCTTCAGCTTACCATTCAAGATGCAAGAAAGTAAAATATTAGTGTTGATGACCAAAAATGGCAGGTGTGTTTTTTACCTTGGTTACTCTTAGGCCTGTAGGCAGCAATTGTTTCTCTCTTCTTTTTATTTTTTTTTTTCTTAGTAAAAAAATCACAGTGGAAGTAATTAAAGAATCAGCACAAGTCTTAAGTTAATCAAAGAATTACACTTGGTCCTATTTCAAGCAACAAGGGCCCTCACTTAAAATCAGAGCAACAAGCTTTTAAACAAGGCTGATAAACCTCGACTCACTTGCATGATATCCTCCATGTTATTCATCCCTCCTTTCACCAGCCTTTTCTCTAAATGCCCTATTTTTCTTTACTTTACTCATGTTAGTCTACTTCAAGAGTCCATTCAAATGTGATCACTACCATGCTCAGGCTCAACCCAGTGGGGAAGCTGTATTACTCACCTCAGAATGGGGTTTGTGTGCCTAATGCCAAGCTTTTTGACTCTTATTTCAGTCATTTGTCTGTTACTTGTCATTAGATTGCAAGACCTGTTAAGTCAGGAAATATGTAATTCATCCAGATGGGCCTAACTGGAGACCATTTGGAACCCCAAATAATGCAAGCAAGGGGTGTTAAGTGATGAGGAAATTGTGGTTCTTTTTAATGTTTAAGAATTTTTACAATGATAAACATAAATACAATAAAACAATAGAATCATATACAGAAGGATTGATTTTATTTGAATAAAAATGATGCAAAGGAAGGTCAAGGGGCTGCAGATTTAGCACAGTGGCATAAGCGCCTGTCTGGCAAGTGTGAGGTCATGAGTTTGATCCCCAGCACCAAAATAAATAAATAAAATTTAAAAAGCAAGGTCACTATAATTGTACTTGAGCATTGCACAACATGGAAGTACCTTGCAACCAACGTAGAATAATATGCCTACTGTATTAAGTAACTTTTATGATTTGCTTGGGAGTAAGAAGAAATAGATCAGTTCTCACAGAGATTAAAATTTGGCTTCAAATTTCTATAAATCTATTTTAGAATTGAGATTATCTGATAGTAATAAATCCGTGAGATAAAATACTTTCCAAAAGATAACAGAGATATCATGTACATACATACAAATATATGATACAGAGAGAAAGAGAGAGATACAACTTTCTATGTACAATGTCATGCATTTAATTCAAAATTATTAGTTATTCTAGAGTAACACAAAATGATCAAAAAGAGGCAAACCTCCATAGAAATAGTCCAACAATAGGTGAAATGCATACAGAAAAAAAATTCCAAAAAAGACAAGAGAATTAATCCACAAATTTAAAAAGTTCTATATATCTCAGTAAGAATATATATAAACAATACCCGTAGACTCACTAGAGAAAATTACTTTTTAAAAAATGGTGAAAAATAAATGTCCAAAGCATCCAATACAACGGTCTTGTTTTTTTCAGGGAAGCAAAAAAGAGACTAATACCTTTTCAAAGCAAATGATGACATTCAGAAGACAAACTCACTGAGATATTACGGTACTGAAAATTAAAACATCAATGAAAATATTGCTTAAAATATTTTTTTCTGGTAAATAGTGAGAAACCTGAGTGGAAGCATCTCACTAAAAGATGTAATATACAGTTTCCTTTGGACATGAGCAAACACTCCTACACAGAAATGCCAGAAAGTTGTTATTTTAGACAAAAATGAAATAGGAAAAAATACTAGAAAGAGCACATATGTAAATAAATGTACATTAATGCTGATAGTTTTAAGCAACAATGGTAATACAATGTCAAATTTAAAATAGTTGTACTTTTAAATACTTCACCATAATCACAAAAAAGGCTGAATCTATTAAATAGAATTTAAGAACACTCAAATCAGTGAATTTCCTGAGAAATGAACAAAATATTATTTTACACTAGATACTAAAGAGCAAATTCTGTGATTCTTGAGGCAAGCACTAAAACAAGAGAAAGTTAAATTATATGTAATAAGATAATAGGAAAACAGAATGATAAGTGAAAAAATGTTTAATTGAAAAGAAAGCAATAAAAAAGAAAAAAGTGTATAATAGATGGGGCCAACAAAAAACAAATAACAAGATATTGAATTTAAACATAAAAATATCGATGATAAATTGTAAGACACTATTTTGAATTTTGAAAAAATAAAAATGCACATTAAATTTATAGGTCACACTTTAAACATAAAGATATGGAGAGAGTAAAGATAAAAGAAAGGATAAATACACAATATACAAATATTGAACAAAATTCACCTAGTGAGTCTCCTATAATATCAGAGAAAACAGGTTTTAAAATGAAAAACATTATTAGAAATAACCAGAAATAAAAATTGCAACAATTCTGACTGTATTTTCCTAACATCACAATCTTACTCTGTAAAGAGAATTAAAATGACGCAAGCAATAAATGAGATTTAAAATTTCTCTAAATAACTGATAAACAAATCAGCTTAAGTACAGAACATTTGCTTCATATAATTAATAACTTTGATCTTATTATTTTAAAGTATAAAAATAATCAGATTCTGCTCTCTGGAAAATATACAACATAGTGTATTTCCAAAAATAATTATTAAAAATATAATATTTCAATGTTAACCAGTATATTTTTTAAGTAACCCATGGATCAATAAATGCATCCTAATATGTTACCAAATATTCTGAATGGCATGCAAATAGAAATATGACATAATAAAACTTTCAGTATGCAGCTGAAACTGGCAAAAAATACGCTTTTACTGTACAGACCTGTTCTGGAAAAGAATTGCTTTATTTCATGTTTTACATGTTCATTTTAAGAATGATTAGGAAACCCATACCAAAGTAAATACCAAGGAAACAGAAGAAAGAAAATAAGAGCACAAATTAACACAGAAAAAAATAAAAGTATAGCAGAACACATTGAAAAAGAAAGAATTGCTTTTTGAAATAATGAAATGGATTAATCTTTTAGCAAGCATAATCAGGAAAATAAAATATAAATTACTCATACTAGGAAGTAAGTGTGTATTTCATTATTGATGTGGATATTATACCATTAAGAAAATGTTAAGAAGACTTTTGATCAATTAGTGTACAAATGAAATGAACAAACTCATTGTGAGACATAATTCACCAAAACAGACACAAGGAATAAGAGTAAATCTGAATCACAACATATGATATTTTAAAATGAGTTTAAATTTTAAAATCTCTCATAAATAAATTCCTTGGCACAAATGATCATGAAAGTATATTTTCCCAAACATTTCTCAAAAGAAAAAATATATATATAAGAAACAACTTTAAAATAGAATCTTTACATTTTTGTTATTTTTAATCTAAAACATAGCTGTTTAAATCAATACTTCTGATGATATGGTTTAAAGCATAAGTATTAGTGGAATGACTGAAAAACACAGAAATTAAAGGAGGAATTGAGAAGCCTGTATTACAAAAATCTATACCCTATATGAAGTGGTGCAGTTTTATTTGAAAGTGAACTTTACTTAATTTGAAATAATATTGAAAATATTAGGGAAATGAATAAATAACTTTTAATTACTGTAATCAATATGCTGAGAGAAGATAATTGTAATGTTATATAATAATCACTCAGAAAAGTTGGAAAAAATGCAACAAAAATAGAAGAGTAAGTGCAACAAAGGAAAACTGTGAAAAACTTGATAGATTCCAATCCAAATATCTCAACAGTCAATTTAAATATGAATGGCCTAAATACGTGAAGGGAGAAAAAAATGAAGAAAGCAAGGTCAGAGTGAAAAAGCAAAAAGCAAGGTAAGTGCAATTACATGTTGTCTACAAAAAAACTTAAATATGAAAATTTAGGTTGAAAGTAGAGATATATCATGGCAACTATAATCAAAAGAAAGCCAGCAGAGCAATGTTAATTTCACATGAAGTACACTTCAGAAGAATCATCATTAGGAGGCATGAGAAGTAATATTAATGATAAAAGAGTTAATATCTAAGCAAACATAACAATTTTTTAGTTGTATGAACCTCATCATACACCATTAAAATATGTTAAATAAAAACAATAGAACTGCAAACAAAACAGAAACAAATGAATTAAAAAAACAAGAAACCTTACTCTTGTACTATTGTAGTTGCAGAAATTTCAACATTATTCTTTTGATAACAGAGAAGATCAAAAGTCAGAAAATCAATAAGGATAAAGTTGACCTGAACAGCATAATCAATCAAACTGATCCAGCAGACTCTTACAGAATACTTCATCCAACAATGACAGAACAAAATGCACATACTTCTCAAGCCCACACGGAACATTTGTGAAGATCAGATCAATGACCATAAAATACACTTTTACAAATGTAAAGGAATAGAAGTTATGCCAAGAATGTGCTCTAAAGCACAACAGAATTAAGCAACAAACCAAAAACTAAAAGTTAAGTAAAAAATACTCATGTATTTGGAGATTAATAATAAACTTCTAAATAATACAGGAGCCAGTTTAGCTCAGTGGCACAAACACCTATCTGGCAAGTGCAATGTTGTGAGTTTGATCTCAGATACAAATGAATAAAAAATAAATAAATAAATAAAAATAACACTTGGGCAAAAAATAAATTTAACTTAAATTTGAAAATATTTTAACTAAATGAAAATGGGAAGAAAAATTTTCAAGATTGGTAAGTAGCGTCAAAAGTGTGCTTAAAAGGAAAATTATGAAATTTGTAAAATTTTACAAAATACATGCATATATTACAAAACAAGAAACTCTGAATTCAGTAATATTATTTTCCATATTAGACAAATAGAGAAAAAAGCAGAATGTAACCGTAAAGCAATCAGAAGAAAATAAAAACTAAAAATTTTAGCCAAAATGAATGAAATTTAAGAATTTAAAAAACTTGAGATAAAATCTGACCAGAAATCTCTTTCTTATTAAGATGAATAAAACTGATAAACCTATATCCAGGAAAACAAGAAAAAATGGGGGATTATACAAGCTACCAATATCAGAAATGAAAGAGATTATCATTTCTAACCTCCTGGATATTAATTGTAATACAGTTATGGAGTGCTATGACAGGATCTGAGCAAGCACTAAATCAGGAAGATACACACAGCAAATAAACATGAAAATATGCTCAATAATACTTATCATTAAGAATTTAAAAATTAATGTAATGAGGCAGCACTAAACATCTATTAGAATGATTAAAATAAAGCACAACATATTACTTGCAATACTGATTAATAAAGCAAGTGTAAGAAAACAGAATTTTTTTATTACTGCCAGTAGTTATGCAAAATGTTATATTCAATTTGGATTATTTTTTACCACATTCTTACAAAAGTAAAACTTGTTATATTTGATACAGAAATCATACTCCTGATCAGAAGAGTACACTAAAATGTACTCCAAAATTTGCACACAAATATTTAACAGCTTTATTTAAATTCACCAATCCTGGGAGAAACAAAAATGTCCTTCACTATATGAAGAGATTTACAAATTGTGATACTTTCAGTCAACAGAACAATATTCATTGGCAAATATAAATAAACTCTCCTGACATAAAAATATTTGGAAGGGTATTAAATGTTGGTAGTTACGTGACAGATACCAGTCTGAAAGGTTATAACCTTTTGATTTCAAATGCATGACCGTTTGGAAGGAACAAAACCACAGAGAAAACGAAAACAGTGGTTGCAGGGTTTCAGTGGAAGATGGTTGAATAGCGGAAACACGGGTAAAATCTACAGCAAGGAAATGACCCTGTATGACAGCTACTGGTGTACAGATGACTTCTTGCATTTATCAATATCTACAGAAACTTACCACCCAAAATATAAACCAGTATGCCTGCTTGACAATCATTTATAAAGCAGGGAGGGGTGTGCAGGAAAGAGTGCAGACCCTAACAAGAGAATCTGACTGCGTAACACATGTATGAAACAATCTCACTGACTTGTTTGGGAGAAAAAGTGCTTAAATTAATAAACTTTGAAAATGACTTGAGTGTATAAAACTTAAAGAGAAATACACTATACCAATGCACTGTCCTCTGATTATTGAAGCTGTTTCCATTGAAGGTAGATTTACCATTTGTGACAGCTCTGCACATGCATACTGGAACAGAACAATTAATACACGGATGGCAGAGAGGAGGAGCCAGTTTTCACAATGCTGGAGTGGACGTTTACAGGAAAGCACAGAAAAAGGCTCGAATTGTCTACCTGGTAGTGGATTCTCTCTGGAGACATCAGCCTGAACTGATGCTTAGCTTAAAGTATAGATGGTTGCTCGTGTAGAAAATACTCACAAATATATGTACAGATAGGAGCTAACATATTGCATTAGTGACATGGACAATGATCATGAGTGACACAAACTGTCAAAACCAATGAAAATTAAATAGGCATATGACTGTTAGCGCAACTGAAAGAGCAACTAAAACCACAGTTTAAAATTTTGCCCACATGAAACCAATGTAAGATGCCTTCTTCAGTGAACTCTAGCCAACACAATTTTAAATGGACAAACGAATCCTACACAAACTCTCGCATGAAATATGAAGGGCTCACCAGCTTACTGTGTGAGCCATTATACTGTTATGAAAACTTGATGGAAACATTGTAAGAAAAGAATCAGTAAAACCAGCATTCTTCAGGCAGGCAAACACAAAAATTACTATCGAAATATTAGCAATTTGAACTCAGCAATATATAGAAATAATAATACAAATACAACACACATAATCATGTTTTTCCCAGAAATGTTAGAATGGTTGATAGTTAGATATTTTAATTGAAGGGATTAATAATATAAACAGAATAAATGTGAGAAGATAATTGTTTGAATAAATGCAAACTTTGCACTGACAAAATTCAATACCCATTCATAATTTAATGACAACTCATCGAAATAGGAATTGAACACAATTTTTCAACTTGATGAAGGACATCCATTGGAAATAGAAGCTAACTTTATACACAATGATAAAAGAGAATCTGACCACTTTGTACTGATCATAAAAGAAGATTTAAATAAAATTATTACTTTAATTCCATCTTATTAATTGATAACAAACTGTACTTCAGGTAAAGTCAACTGAGCACTTCATGACAGAAATGTAAATTGCTGTAATCTTGCAGGAAATTATCTGGGTAACATGTTCAAAGAGTTTTAAAATGACCAAATCCTTTGACCTGGAATTTTTATGTCCTAGAATCCACTAAATGATCTTATCAAAGATACAAGTAAATATTTATGTATAGGAAAGTTCACTGAGTTATTCATTTTGTTTGTCAAATAATGTTTTTGAGCTTGAACTTTAACTCTAATATGGATGAATTTTAAATGTTTTTTCTAGAACATCCAATTCCTCTACATTATTTAGGAACTCAATTATTTGTTCCGGCCTTTTCCCACAAAACAAAGTGGAATGTGTACAATTATTCTGTTACTTTTCTCTTTAAATCAGCAAAGGAAGCAACCCCCTCATGGTGACTGGACTGACACGAGGGGACTCTGCACATACACAGATGAATTGAAGGCAGAAACAGCTATGATCCTTAAAGTGACTCAAAGTGGACAACTTTCAGGGATGATCTTGTAATAATTGACAAAAGATTCTTCAACTTTATTAGTATAAATTTTTATGCACAAATTAACGGGTTTCATTCTAGCATACTGGTACCTGCACATGACATGCTTTCATCATTTTCAGTAAATGCTACCCTCTTCTCTCTCCCGTTCCTCCAGTGCCTTTCTCTACCAGAGCTTTCCCATCTTCGGTTTAGTATACTGTCAAATTAAAAGTGCCAATCAGAAGCTAGGATTACTTCCTTTAATAATAGGGCCCTTTTCTCTGTATAAGCTTTTGGGATCATTTCTTGCAACTTGTTTAGATTCTAAACACTATCTCAACATGGTGACTTACCTTCGTAATTAGTGATTTTCTTTCTATCATCTTAGGTTACTTTCATACATAAATAAGAGATAAATAGCATATTAACTAAAAATAACTTACAATTTTATAAGTTTAATGTATAATATATAACTACATATAGTAGATGAGATGTGATTGGAAAATACAATGAATTTGTAAATTTAAAAAATTATTATAGTGAAAGACAAATGGCCATTAATAACCCTCAAAATATCCCTTCTTACTTCATACACACTCATCCCATTCTTTTTACTTTCTGAGGCACTTCTGTAAGTTCTCTTTACTCAGCGTCTTTAAATGTGGCATCATGACCTGCCACATGACCCTGAACACTGAAAACGATCACTGTTCATGGACATGCTGGCTGTAGCGAAGAGAAAGACAGAAACTTCATAGGACCAGATCAAGTGAATAAGGGGAATGTTTTTATGAGTGTGTCTTTACGTTAGATGGCCTTGAAAACAGCATTCATCATATTTTCAATCACATGTCATAAGCACACTCGAGAAAGAGGGCTTCCAGAGGACACAAGCCCAGAAGAATGATGGGATAAATGTATTTGAACTAAGGGGGAGCAATCTGAGGGGGATAAAGGGTATTTTCCATTGTCATATATGTTTGATTTATTATGTATTTTGATCATGCATTGTGTGTATATGTGTGTCTATGAGAGATGGATCAAATTGTGGTACATATGGTAGAATTTTTTTCCAGCAATTATATTTATGATTCACTGTGGTGAAAAAGTTCTACTTGCACAGAATTAGTTTATAACACTTTTTTGTATTTACTATATGATTTGAAACTTAAAATAGCCCTATGACATCGACATAGCAGGCATTAATAATATTTAGAAATGAACATACTGAGAGCTGAAAAGGTAACCCAATGTCACCTGGCTAATCACTGGTGGAACCTGAGAGAAGGGCTTCTAATACTAAATTCAAACAGTGTTCTTTCCGCTTTTCTCCCATCATGTTTTTCTGTGACAAATAGAAAACAGGACTAATGGCTGTACATAAGACATAACAGGCATTTAGCTTCAGTATATATAACCAGTGCTTATATCACTTTTCACAGTTCTGCTTTTGCTATATTTGCCTGCTCAAAACTGAACTATTGTGCAATTCTAGATGAAATTTTTTTAGTGTCTCAGTTATGAGATTCGGAGGAGTCTTCCAGGTTCTCTGGAAAAGAACTGATTAAAAGCACTCAACAGATCATATAATCTTTATCTCGAAGCTCAACACAAAGAGTCACAGGAACTGGCACCACCAAGAATGCCACTGAGCTATGTTACCCCCTTGGGCACTGGAACATGCGAACTCACAAGTTCCATCTCTGACTGGCCATACCAGAGTCTTGTGAGTTGGAGATGAGAATCTGCATTTTAGCATGGTCCCTGGGTGACTTTACTCCAGGTGACTCTCAGAAACAATTCTCCAAAGTCCTACAGATTTTTTTGTAATGCAGGATGCCTGACAAATAGTGCAAAGGCTTCAGAGTTCAAGTGTTCCTCATAGTGACCAACTTTCATATAATCATGTACTCTGTAGCATGGACCCGTCTGTCTACGTTTCGCCCTTCGCTCATCCTAAGGGGTCACTGGCTATTGAATGGAAGAAGGTGTTGAAATGAAATGAGAACATTGGATGCTGACTTGATACCTTCAATAAACTGGAGGGAAGAATCGCTGCCTAGACCAGGGCAGGAAGTGGCTTTGGAAATAAGATGGATAATAGAACTGAAAAGACTTTAGAAATCAAATCTCCCAAATAAAAGGGTATTTATAAGATTTGTGGTTCTCAAACTCTTTTTCATATTAGAAACTGAGGATTTTTGAAAATTTCAAAGCTTAGACATGAATAGTCTTCTGAACTCTCCCCATATGATCACCATTTGCTGCCCAGTGTGAGAACCAGGAGATTAGAAAAACACTTACATTTAGTTCCATTACACTAGAAATCACCAAAGCTTAAAACAAAAAATCCATGCTATAAAGTTGGTTCATTAGATTCTCTGCCCTCAACTCCACCCTCACCATAAATCAGTACAGTTTAACAATCTGCGTGAGAAAGGCCTCCAGAAAGCCATTTTCTTATTGTCCTGCAACATAGGTCCTAACTGGCCTTGGATTAAGGGAATTGGCAACCAAATCAGGGGAGTCTCTGGGAAACAGCTGCCACACAGTGGCTTGCTGCGGGGGAAAAGATCAACCCTTCATTTCTGGAAATAGTTAGTCACACCATATATCATCAGCCTTACCAACCACTTAGCTCCTTTTCCCTTCAGGTGAAACTGAGTCACTTTTCCAGAATGTTGACAGATGCTAGAGAGAAGACACGTATCACCAATACCATGATAAGGACAGTTTTATCTCACTTCATTTACTCAATATACATGTCTCTACCTACTGTTAATCCAGAAAACGATCACATTATTCAGGCACCAGTCTAGATACCGACCCTTATCTCATGAAGCATTAACTTTGGTGGAAGGGAGGCAGTCATTTGTTTCTGATAGCAATCAATACCTAATCATCTTGAAATTAAAAAAGCACCTCACAACTGGGGGAGAATATTAAACCAAAATGACTTCATAGGAGACCTTGTCTGCCTTGGCTTTTTGGCAGCTTCAAAAGTATATACACCCATAACCTTGATCCAAGCCTCTTAATATTTACCTGCACCCTGGGACCAATTTCATTGGTTTACTCATTTACTCATTCTGTCACTTTGGAGTCAACTTCCAACACAGTACTGCTAGTACCACCACCACCATTTGTTGCCATGCAATATCATTTAGGAGTACCTTCTCCGCACCTTCTGAAAGTTTAATTCCACACTAGGAAGGTGAAGAGCTATATTTGCACATAGCTTTGATCCATCCTTACTACTGTGAGCATTTTACATATTTAATTCTCATTTCTCACATCTGTAAAATCAAGGTGACAATCCTGATTTAGTATGGTGTAGGTAGATGGCAGGATCATGTTAAAATGAAGAAGGCATCTTCCAATCTGTAAACTTATTATAAATTAGATTATATTATTGTTAACTAGAAATTTAGGTGCTTGATAATTATTTGAAATATTGCCTGGTTATTCTGTCTCTTAATGAGCTCCAAATGTACTATGACCTGTAAGACAATGCTATTTGTGTTTGGATTCCTATGGCCTTTTTCCAAGGTGATAACATGATGCACTAACTGAGGTACTAGATTATGCCAGTAATGAGATGAGAGTTTAGTCTCATCTCTGCTATTAATAATTCAAATTCCTTAATTTATAATTTTCTCATCTGTGAAAATGGGGACTAAGTATCTCAAATGTTTTTTAATGGTTTATATTGAATAATTTATGTTAAAGTGGTAGTAGAGGATACAGATAGACACAGATAGGCATGCACATATATACTAATACCAGATTATGATGCAGAGAAATGGTTCATAAAGTCATGATGCTGCTTATGGATTTTCAGAAAGCCTCTGAGATAATCAACTAATCTGCATTGCCATGGGAGATATTATTAGAGCATTGACATTTTAGGATTCAAGTATGAAATAGATTAGAGTCAAAATTCATCCAAGCCCACTTGTATAGCTCCATACAGATACTTCTATTGAACCCAAGTTCTGGCTCTCCTCTCTTGTTTCTAAGATATGTTTCTCATTCTCTGTTTTCTTTTAATCTGTCCTATTCAGAACATAACTTTTTCTGTTTCCTAAAAGTATTTTATATTACAAGGTTTTATTCTACAACTCCCTCTTATTCTCCTTTCATACTTTTTTTCTTTTAGAGAAATTCACTCAGTTTTAAAGTTTTGGCTAAGATATATTTATTAGGAATATGAAATCATCCCTCCCTTGCCTACAATTTATTTTTCTCCCTATTACTAACTTAGAAATCTTTTCCTTCTTCTTGAATCAGACTTGATTTAATCACTGACTTCTCCAGGATGCCTTCCAGATTCCTCCTACCTGAAAATAATTCTAGTCTCATTAAGCTGTTGAGTGTTAACCAATTTTTATCAGACTTAATAATTTCTACCCTGCAGGTGTTCAGGACTACATTTTGAGCTCACACGGAGAAGGATCAGGCCTGACTCATGTTTGATTCCTTTAGACTTTTTAATTGTCCACAAAATGTTCCCCAAATGACATCTAAATGAATGAAGACTACAATATTGGATCAACTCATCTGTAGAGTTAAGACTCTTCCTCTGAGAAACCTCATGTGTTAAGATGAACAGAAATGACATTTTCAACATATTTATCACCACCATTGCCCTTTATCTACCTTCACTATCTGCCACTGAGCCACATTCTATAAGCTTTGGTTGTTTCATGGATTCCATAGTATAAAGTGATGATAAAGAACATTTGATGTAGCATTGGCATAAGATAATTTTTCCAGTCAGAAAAATGCAGTTCATTATCTGTAACTCATGTATCAGTCATTCAAAAGATATATTTTGCAAAACCATTTGTTCAGTTCTGACTAGTTTTTCCATTCTCTGGACATTTCCTTCACAGAATAATTTTTAATGATAATAAAGTACCTCTTAAATACTTTTACCTCATGCATTGTACACAACACCAAAAGGTGTTGTTCTTGAGAAGTCATCACTAAAGTAAAGGTACACTAATTTTTCCTTGTGTTATTTTCCCCAGGAGTTTGATAATTTTGCATTTTACTTTGGGTCTATGACTCATCCTAAGTTAGTTTTTATAAAAGGTTTAAAATCTGTGTCTAGATTTTTAAATGTTTGTGTGTGTAGATGTTCCAGGTGTTCTGTTTTTCCAGGAAACTTTGTTGGAAAGATCATTATTTGATAACATGTTGTCTTTGACCTTTTGTTAAAAACATTTAATTAGATTTGCATTTCTAGAGTTTTTATTCCTTCCACTGCCATGTTACACTATCTTTGACAATGTAACTTCACAGTAAATCTTGAACCTGGGTAATAAAGGTCCCTGGACATTGATCTTCTCTTTCAATATTTTGATAGCTCTCAGGGTCATTACCCACTTTATACAAATTATAGGAACAGCTTGTAGATAACTACATAATAAGTTATTGGGATTTGGCTGGATTTGTTTTAAGTTTATACATCAAGTAGCAAAGAACTAAAATTTACTTTCTGTATTAGTCAATTTTCTGAAAACACGAAGACTTAATACTCAACCCACAATTTAAAGGAGGAAGGGTTGGATTTGGTTCATGATTTTAGGAGATTCAGTCCATGGTTGGTTGGTTACAGGGCAGAATCATCATGGTGGAAGAGCACAGCAGGGTGAAGATGTTCATTTTATGGTGACCAGGGCACAGATCAGAGGAATTGTGCCAAGAAAGAAGATATGAAGGAGCAGGTACAGACCTTCAAGATCGTGACTCAGCCACAAACTCCCAGACACTAGAAGCTTGTTTCATCAATCACCTTGGAGGTTCCAGGGCCAAAAACTGACACAATAGTGCTTAACTGCAATATTTCATCCCTTGTCAACATTATAGGCAAGCACATCTTAAACCACACTTGATCTCCAAATAAACACAATAACAACTTAATAGTTCTGCCTTCCACGGTGCAACTATCCTGCACACAACCAAGAATACAATATTTCCTCCTCCAATATCTCACTAGTTCCAGCAATTTTCAAAAGTCCAAGTCCAGGTCTTTTCTCAGATTCAAGGCAAACTCTTAGCTGTGAACCTCTGTAAAAATCAAAAGGAAGTCACAGACTCCCAGTGTACAATGACACAAAGTAAGGATCATTCCCATTCCAAAAGGAAGGAATACAGGGATAGAAAAGAAACAAAACAAAGCACCGCCAAAACCTAATTGGGTGAACTGTAAACTCTGTAGCTCCCCATCTGTCATTCAGGTCACATGGGGGTGAAATGCAAGTTCCAGGGGATTTGAGCAGCCTCCATGTCCTCCTAGTTACCATCTAGTTCTAGTTTTTTAAGAGTTTTAATCACCAATAGGTGTAAGAACTTCTCAAGTACTTTATCTGCATCTCTTAGATGTGATTATATAAATTTTTTCTTCTTTAGCCTATTGGCATGATAGATTTGGGTAATGTTAAGAAGGTCTTGACTACTCTGGTGTTAATTCTTTTTAATTTTCTAATTTTTTTCTTTGAGATGTTTACATCTATGCTCATGATTGTTAGCTACCCTCTGACTCATGGGTTTAAAATTTTATTTGTAAATATTAATGGAATTGTTTCGTGTCACTTAAAACTAACTCATTATGAATTTGTTTATCTACTATACTGTAAAGATATCAGAACCACAATTGATATATTTGTTTCTGCATTATTCTAAAATGAGGCAAATTGTGTGTCATAGTGAAAGATATAAACAAGCATTCATGCAATGAATCCACTTAATTATTAATTGTTTGATAATTAAGTACATTCCTAGGGTCTTCTCTGTGTTTGGAACTGAGCTAATTAACAACACAGAAGAAAATAAACCTAAATTTGACCTCATAAATATCTCCATGAGTTACTTGAAACACAATGACTACTTATGATTTTCATGAATGTGGCAACTACTCTCATCACAGCACCAGTTGATGTAAAAATGGGGTGAAAAGCAGCATCCCAAATTTGAAAGTTAATTCTCTATAGTGAGAAGCACTATAGTGCGAATTCTCTACAGTGAGTTTTCTAGTACATATTCAGGATAAATAGCACAAATTATCGGTGAATTATAACAGGCATCTAGTTTGCAAACAAAGGGTTAAGAAGTACAATCTGTAAGGCTAATGCATGTGGGATTTTGAGTTTTTGCATTTACTTAATGATTTCCTTTCTGATCATTCTTTAGGGCCACTTGCACTTAACCTCATAACAGGCAGTGAAATAGATTCTTAGAGTGTGCAAGAAATGTTTGTAGTAGCAAAGTTAGCATAAATATGTAATATTGGTTTTTTCACCCAAATACAACACAAATCCTTGTTAAAGGAATCTAAGGCATAGAGGCAGAAAGAAAGCACTTGTCTATGAAGAAATGTGTATAGGAGGAGTTGGTCATTTATAAAGGGGTTCATTCATTCATGATTTAATTTACTAAACAAATGTTTACAAAAGGCTCAGTAAGTGCATCATACATCTCAGTTCCTTCAGTGAACACACAGTGAACAAAGAAAGACGAAGAACGCCTGGAACCTGGGGATAACTTTACCCTAGTATCTGGCATAGTATAGGTGCTCAAGAAATATAAATTGAAATTTAATCAGATTAGCTTATTCAGTAAGTATTTGTGTGTTATCCAGCACTTGCCATTCACTGTTCTAGGTACATAGGATGTCTGATTGAATAAAACAGAGACAAAAGTCTCTGTCTTTAAGTTACTTCTGTTTTTACAGAGAAAAATTTTAGTAGTACTAGGAGGAAAAGAAGTTCCAAGTAGCTAAATGAGAAATACAAATAAAATGGTATAAGGCTTCTACTGAAGTATAGAGGAGTTACTTAGGGTTGTTAGAACCTCAAGGAAGTTGAGCTATTCATTATATTTTTTTTTTCTTTTTGGAGATTCAAAAGAAGCCCAATCAAGCTGAATAAAGTGAATCTCTGTCTGTAGTGAGCAGGTGGATGGCGTTTAGCTCTGGGTTCTAAAACACTTTATTCTAATTGGATTAAATCTGTACATAAGTAGAAAAGCCCTGGCAGAGGTGTTTCACGAAGGGCTTAGGACTCCTAAGGCCTAAATTTGGAAAGTTAGATGACAGCCTAGGAACTCCAAGTGTGTGGCTCTATCGGCTGAAATTTTGCCTTAAAAACTGAGGACAGGACATAAAGATTTAAAAGCAGAAGGATGACATCATCACAGTGCTCTTCCTGGAAAGGAGGAAGGCACTGGAGGTGAGGCCACCTCACATTAATTTAAAAGGGTGAACGCATGAGCGCGTACCCTGCTGCATATAAGAACAAACGCTGAAGTTTGTTCCCACAGACTGTGTGTTGAAGCCACTGATCTTGAAGAAGGGCTACAAGGTACCAGGTGAGAATATTTTGGAAAGATACGCCTGGTCTATCTCTACCTCAAGACTGTACCTCTCCTGAGGAAATTCTGCTTTCTCTAGGCAGTGAAACAGCAGTCATTTTAAATTCATATCTCAAGTTTCCCACAGTTTCTCTGCTGAGTCAGAAGTCCAAAGGATGCGTGCTCAGAATGGTGTGTGGATGCAAAGACACGCCCTCTCTGCTCAGATCTGCCCTCCGGAAACATGGTCGGCATTCTGGTCTCCCAAGTTTCCAAATCCTTTTCCTTTCATCAGGTGTTCCTGTACCTTATGTCCTCATCACTTCAAGCTACAGAAATGAGTTGAATGAGGGGATGAGGAGTAGACATAGCAGCTTTGCTTGGATGGTTTTGCTCTCAAGAGAGAAGGGAAATGGTGACCATCACTGGAAAAAAGCAATACGGACACTGTACACAATTATCTTCCAGAGACGTTAAACAGTGCAATTAATACCCCATTCATCACACACCCAAGGCCAGGGGATGTTGGGAAATTAGAAAACAAATTAAAAGAAAACAAAAGATACAAGGAGGAATTGCAACATTGAAAAACACACATACACATGGATGGCTAAAGGTGGTTCTCAGGCTTTCTAGTAAAAAAGTGCATCAGATAATGACGTTGGCAGGTAGAGTGGAAGAATCAACTGGAGCCCACTCAAGCTGAGCTTTTTCCAGAGGTATGATGTTCTAGAGTCTGGAGCGAGGACATGTTTTGTTGTTGTTTTTCAGGAAGCCTTAAATTTCTCAAGTACTACTGTTTCCTTTTCTCTCTCAACTTGCTAAACTCCTTTGGAAATACCAAATTTCACAAAAGTTTTAGGCACAGTAAAAAAAAAATTTCCCACCAACTTTATAGAATATTGGGGTTGAGCATGGGAGTTTTAGGAAATGACATAAACTTTCAAAAAGCTATGTGGTTTATCAATCTTATTTATCCTATTTACTTATGTGTGTGTGCCCCTCTAATTGGATTAGTGTTCAGTGTCTGGGAAGCTGTCACCATCCTTTGAAGTCTGATTTAGCTCCTATGTGAATCTTTACTTACTGTGCCTGTCAAGGTGCACAACCCCTGGCTTTTTAAGCCCTTGGTTTCTTGTGTATGGTTTTTTAAATATAGTAATGACATCACACTTAATATTTAACTTCTATCTTGCCCTATAACTAGACCTGAACACTACGGCTATCTGGTTTATCTTTGCTATCTTCATAGCAAATCATTCAGCCCTTGGTACATTAGGGGTGGACAACGTATTTTCTGAAATAAATGAATTAATACATGAGCTGGTTGACCTCCCTTTGAGCCCTGACATTGTGGGTGTAACTCGTACTTTGTGGAGCACCATCAGAACGGGCCACTCCCATGTCTAATCCTTCTGAGTGGCTCTGGTGAATTTCCCTGGCCTATGCCAGCTAGGTCACCTCCTTTTTTGGGCTGGAGAGTGATCAGCTCTTGGTGTTAGAAGACAGCTCCACCATTGAGTCACAGAGCCTCTGGGCACTGTGGTTGGACTCTGTGAAAGGTCTTTCATCAGCATTTTTGCAAGATGAGTTTTTTAATTAGCTTTCCCATATAAGGTGCCAGAGGGGATGGCTGGTCAGCATGAGGGCCCAGAGATGTGGAAGCAGTGGCCAAGAGACTTTGCCTTAGGCTACTGGGTGGGCTGGAGCCTTACAATTGACATCTGGTGAGAATGCAATGACTCAGTGCTTTATTCACCACCCAAAGTTCTCTCACCCACTGGTTCTTCTTATTCAAGCAGGCCTGGATCTCAAGAGCTGAAATCCTGCAGGATGGACCAGGACTGCACAGTTGGTACATTTTGCACTGGCCCAGGAAAGCAGTGTCTTTTAATGACCACAGGAGGACAGCAGTACTAATTTGGAGCTGATTTCCTGGAAAAGGGTGAGGTAAAGCCCAAGAGTTTACAGACTGAACAAAGATCTAATAAGTCTAAATAGCAATAACATTCTGATGTGTTATACTATAGAGAGGACTCCAAAAGTCACTGCATATAGCCTAATGAAATATGTATGTAAATATATATGTAAGATAAAATTAATAAATATTTCATTGTTAAAAACTGGAAAATAAGAGAAGAAATTATAAAAAAATTCATTTTTAGCCCCAACACCTAGAAAAAAAACTGTTTTTGATTACTAAGGTTTCTCCTTAATGTTTTTTAGCGTACTTCTCTATAGCGTCAAAAAGGGCTACTTATGATTTTCATTTTATGGAGGAGAAACAAGATGGAAACATGGCTGGAACAGTGATCAAGAGTAGAGAGATTCAGTAGTTCTGAGTCAGGGAACACAAAGATGACACATTAATTTTTTAATCCAGGGGCAGTAAATCTAGAGCACATGTGCCCCTATTGTATTGCTGAGAGCTTTAAAAGGTCTCACTGCCTTACTCCATAATTTTTAATTTCCTGGTTTTAAAAATTTCTCCTTATCCTTCTAGTCTGACCACAAAGATTCAGATTCGATGTCAGTGCAACCTCAAAGCCCAAAGATGAAAGAAGATGTTCAAATTCCAGGTATTAATGTGATGAAAATTTTATGGACAGTCAGTGGACAGGGGCACTTAAATTAATTGTGAATTTCAGACAAGCTGCCAGCGTTCCTATGAATGAAGGGATGGTCTTGTTAAGTTAGTTCTTTAATGTGTCCATATTCATTTTAATTATGCTCTTATATTCAGGCTGTTGAGGTCTAAGAATATAACAGATGAGGCAGTTCAACAGATGGTGAGGTGAGGATACCTACTATCATTCCGATCAAGAAGTCATTTCGATCCAAGAGACAGGCAACACATCCGTCATAGAATCTATCAAGCCTACACCGGTAGTTACCTGTGGTATAAAAGATAGTTTTCTGCATTTAAATTATCTCCTATTTTATGATTTAAACACATGTGTTCTGAGTCACACTCTGTTCTGATAACCAGATATGACAAGAAAAATCTTTCTAAATAGGCAAAGATGGAAGGAGATGAAAAATGCTCTGAGTCCAAGGAAGTCTCTTTGCACCTCCTTTCAGCCTCTCTCTCTCTCTCTCTCTCTCTCTCTCTCTCTCTCAATTAGGGAAGATACTGGGGTAGAAAAGGAAAAGAGCTGGATTTCATGTTGACACTGTTTGCTTGCTAAAAATTGTCACTTAGGATGGAATCTTGACTCTGAGAGACCAGAGGAGTCCAAGTAGAATACAGAAGAACTGGCTGAGGGTTGGCAGCATTGGCTTGGTCCTGGGCTCTAAACTCTGAACTCAAGGAGAAAGAGGATCCTTCTACATATTTATTGGCATGTATCTCAGTTTAGGGTACAAGAGAACAGGCTCTTGGGGCACATGTCCTGTTCAGAAATAACAGCTTGGGCTTGGATTGAAACCTTCCACATACCAGGCCATATCAAGGACTGATGGCAAAAAGCAGAGAACACTCTAAGAAACTTCATTACAGAAATGCCCAACATTAGTTACACTAACCTATTCAAGATTGATGATGATGGTGATGTTGATGATAGGAATGACTATAATTAATACTATGCTATGGGTGCCATGTAACATCATATCTCTACTACCATGCAAAGCAGGTATTATTTGTTTCATCACATGCACAAGAAAGAGGTAAACAAACACCTTTTCCAAAGTCACCAATGAGCTAGTCACCATGGTAGGAAGCGAGACGTTTGCAGTCCGTGAACTTTCTTTCACTCCTTGCTGCCTCTGGTTTTATGCTAGAAGCTGGGATTGGTCAATTACAGAGGATGCAGGGTGCAAAGTCTGGAGGCTTCTGTCCCTCACACTTGTGGGAAACTGCTCTGAGAAGCCCTCTAGAGCAGACCCACCTTCACTAATAGATTTTAACTGCGTAGCAAAGCTTGTGCATCTCAAGGGAAATAAAGTAGTCCTCAAAAACTTTGAACTGCTTCCCAAGGAATCTTCTAATGGGAGAAACGTAGAGGACTGAAATCTCAGGATGATGGAGAGAAGAGACTGCAGAGAACCCAGCGTAGAAGCAGGTTTATGGCTATTTCTTGCATATGTCAGGGCATATCACAGCTCATTTATCATCCTTTAGCCTCGAACAAGCCTTTTTTTTCCCCATTTCACATAGAGATTATCTTTAGACAGAAGTGGCACCAATATCCTGCCAGCCTGATTAAAAGCAAGATGAAGATAAAATGATTTCTGTATCCCTTATAGCCTATGGAGCCAACGCCTCCCGGTGAAATGGCCTTTTCCCAGCAGCTGCAAAGCTCACTATCTTTGAAGCTGCCTCTAAAGCTGTTTGCTTTAGGAGCTCCAGTAAGCTCTGTGCTCACTGTGCAGGTTGGCCCAGGTAGGCTGCTCTTGCTGAGAGCATGACCGGCTTCCCAGGTGAACAACTAGGACAGTCAATTACATCAACCCAATTAGCAGCAGCACCCACCTTGTGCTAGCAAAGCTCACCTGCAGTCTCGCCCATGTCTGCAAAGGGCCGCAGGGCCTTAGTGGAGCTGGGAATTGGGAGTCAAAGAGTCAGCAGTGACCGCCTCTCAGAGCCAGCTTCTCTCGCAGATAAGTGAGGGAACTGGAAAAAGACCCAGCTCTCACACCATACCCTGTCGAGCTGGCTGCAGAGCATAATGGTTTTCAGATTATTCTTCTGGGTAGGAACGAGTCTTTCCTCAGCACCTAGGGAACCATCAGAGGTGGGACATTATTAGCTTTCACCTTTGGTAATGAGGCTGTGTGCCGATCTGCCTCTCCCAGAGCACTGGAGACCGAGCCTTCTCTGTGGAAGGCCAGAGGCAGTCAGGCAAAGGTGACTGCGAAGGTGACTGCTGTTTTCCTTGGCTCCACCCTCAGATTTTCCACCTTTACAGAGAGCTAGAAGTGCCAGGTTCAAAGACAAAATGTAATAATCTGCTGGCTACTTAACCCGGGCAAGTTACTTTGGCTCTGTGAACCTTGGTTTTCTATTTGTTATAAATGTGATTATATGGACTACTGGGATGGAAAACAAACCAGTGAGGGCCAGAGAATGATAGTGTGTGTGTGTGTGTGTGTGTATGTGTGCGTGCTTCTACAGAGCAATACGGGGAGAGGACAGGTTCGTGTCATGATGCAGTTTTGTGTCAGAACCACATTCTGAAAAGCATACATTTCATGGTATGCAAGTTTTCGCAATAAATAACATTTAAAAGTATGGTTAAATGAGCTTTTCAAAGGTGAATTATCAGGATGGTGAAGAGGATAAAAGATTTGTATCAGCTGCTTTCCTTTCTCTCTCTGAGCCTGCTTTCGTCATTTGCAAAATGGGAATTAAAGTATTAATTCTTACAGTCATAAAATGTCTTATTTTCTTCATAAGCATGATGTAATGATAGTATAAGTCTATGAAGGCATGTACTTTATAAGAAGTCAAGACACATCAATTCATTCATCCATTCTTTCATATTCCTTAATGTCCTCATTGAAGTGGGCCCAGTAGTAGGTAAAAGCTTAAGACAGCCAGGTGTGGTGGCATTTGCCTCTAATCCCAGCACTCAGGAGGCTGAGGCAGGAGGATTGCCATGAGTTCGAGGCTAGTCTGGGCTACATGAGCAAGTTCATGGCCAGCCTGACCTACACAGCAAGATGTTTTTCCACATAAAAACAAGAAAACTAACAACAACAGCACAAACTGTATAAGAGAGACAATCTTCACCTCCCTAAATGACTCAATTTATGAAGAGAGGCAGATGAAAACATCAGTGTATGGAAACTACGTGTGTGAAGTTCCATTAGAAATGGTATAAGAGAGCTTAAATGAAGGTTTCAGGGATCAGAGAAGAGTTTCTTAAGAATTTATCATCTCAAGTGAGGAAGGATAGTACTAGATCCAAAAAGAAGCAAAGAAATCAGAAGAGCCACTGCACTCTGATAAAACTATTTTGAGGAAGTTCTAGAAGTGAAGGAGACTGAAATTCATTCAGGAATAGAGCAGTCTCTTTGGATTCATTCAGCGACCTGTCAGTCTTGTCAGGGTCAGGGACGATTCATTTAGGACCTCAGGCTTTACACAGTGTGTTACCCAAGTGACGGGTGCTCATTGGCAAGTTCTAAGAGCCTCGGATTTGCACCCCATTGTAAATAACCAGGACTCTGCATTTTCCCCTTTGGAGTCTTGCTTGGGACCTAGGAGGAATTCGTTCTCTCGAAGAGTGTGACATTTTAGTTTCCTTTATTTGCTTTTGCATAATCACTTAGCTTCAAACCTGGGGTTTTCACTGCTATATAGGTGGTGACAGGAGCTATGGAAAGAATTCAAATCCGTTAAGGCCGCCTGATGATGTCAACCCAATTACCAGAGACAGCACTAGCTCACTGCGATGCCCTTCAGGGATCCACACCTGTGTAGACCTGGGTGGAATTCTGTGAGGTGACACTTGGCAGGTAGAAAGTCTGCTCCTTCCTGCCTCAAAAGAAAGGGGCATCAGCAGTATGAAAAAAGCAGTTTTGGGGATCACAAGAAATTTTGAATGTGCTGCTGTAGGAATGCTTAAAAGCTAGAGCTGACTGATTCTCCACTGTAATCCACCCGGGTGGCTCTGTTAGTTATTAAGTTAGGTCAGACCACTTACAAGTAACTATTTCCCTGCCCATAGTGATCTAACTGCCTTAATCCTGTCTCTTGAACCCCTGGGGCCTCCTAACAAAGACAAGAAGGTAAGGTCTGGCATGGAGGATGTCCTGAACCCTGCCTCAGAGCTTTATTTGTCCTATTTGGAAACAATTACTGTTATATTGATATACATAAATATATCATCACTTCTTTGGAAGACAGAGAACAAATGACTAAGATGACTGCCCTAATCGGCCAGGACTCATCATTTTATTAAGTATGTGCATCACTGAGCTTGTTAACTTGCTAGGTGTCTTGCATTCCTTACCATCTCTAATTCTGTAAACTATGAAAAAATTGGTAGTTCCACATCTGAGTTCTGAATTCATGACACTCATTCACAGGAAAGAGTCCAATGTCTGCACCCAGACAAGCAGACACATCCCCATGCATAGCAAGGAGTGAGAGTCCCCCCGCAGGCTTGGGGGGCTACATTCCACAGAACTCTATGGAGACTCTGGGGAAAGATTTGGGTGGGGTCAGCAGATGGCCTCCAAATTCCTGATGCTTGCTTCAATCCTACATCTTTGAGTTTTCATCTTTATAAGAGTAGTATTTTACCTAAGGTTTTAAAATTTGAAGAACTAGCTCTTTGGGGACGTATCTTAAAAATCAATAAATCCTGACTTGGTAACTTGCTCTCAGTAAGGTCTTAAGCATGTCACTTAACATCTCAGCATCTTACTTTCCTTGTTTGTAAGTAGCACCAGTGGTTTGGATTCTACTAAGTCACAAGATTTTAAGCATCGAAAAAACAGCCAATAAAAAGTCTGGCATGAAATAAGGGTGATATCTGTTAGCTGGATCTAAATCCAGCCCATGACTACTTCCTTGAGGTGGAAACCAAGTTCCCAGTGCTGCTGTGTCAAGACTGAGGACAATGGTAAACACAGACACACACACACACACACACACGCTGCCAACAGGACATTTCAACAGTGAAGATTACACTTGCAACACTTGCCATTCCTATGTTACCAAACAAGTTGACAACAGCAAAATCCTATTCAACCACAACAGCAGAGAGAGATCTACCTGATAATCACAGAAACACTGCAGATTTGGTTACTGTGGAGTAGTAACTCACTGACCTTACTGTGCTTGACTGTATTCATGCCTTAGCTATACAAGGGAAGTTGAATAACAGGTCTGATCCCTTGAGTCCAGGGTGTGGCAGCTGTGGTTCTTGAAGAATCATCTTTAAATTCAATCCCTGGCACCCTTTTTCCATGTATCTTCTCTGAGATGGTGGCTGACTTCTTCCATAGACCAGAGATTGCATGGCACTTGACAGAAATGTGCATGGTGGGCTCCTTCCATTTTCTAAAGGGTTGACATTTTCCCAATGGAACTACCTCCAATTTATAAGTCTTCTCCTAAGCTCTCTGTTCTCAGATGACTAATATGAAAATACACCCACTCTGCCATCAGACAGGTGTGTGGAAAGATTTCCAGGTAGAGTTCTAGCTCTATTCCCAAATTGTATCAGCGCGGGACTTCTGGATTGGATAAGAATTGGCCTGACCTGGTGTCATTTTCCAAGATGCCAAGGCTGCTCATCCTTGGGCTGAGGCTGAATCCAGCCTCGCAATGAATTGTCCATGTCAGCTTGGTCCCATCCCCAGCCTTCTCTGCATTTCCTCATACAAGAAGTTCTCACGTCTCTTGTACAGATTTTTCCCCAGCTGGGACTTGCACATTGCTCCTTCTAACTGTGTCAATCTTAGCTTCTTGCTTTCAAACCCCACTTAATAATAAATTTGGATTCTGGTTCTTATTTTCAGGGATTTTCAGAGTATCTCCATTTATAGCATCTTTAAAGAATATGGAGTCCAATTCTTTCCTTGCATGGTTATAGAAATTAACAACAGAGTTAGAAAATAACTTCCTTGGTGCTAGTCCGAAATCACTAAGTGGCTGTTCTGAAACTATAACTGTCAACCTTTTGCCTACTGTGTTCATTCGCTCCATCATTCAATGATATAATCGGTGACTACCTCTGAGTTTCTTCTCTGTGTTATGTACTGTGGTAAACTCTAGAAGTAGAGTAATGGATGAATTCCTACCCTAGAATCTATTTCCTAAATACAGGGAAGTAATCAATAAAACACATAAGTCAGGTAAAACATACAGAGTTCGATAGTAAATGCATGCAAACAATTAGGCCACGAGGGGCAAGAGATGTGGCAACGGTAAGAATTCAGCTACAAAGAGATGTTGCGGCAGACCTCCCTTGACCTGCGCACTTTGATCTCCACGTGATGCACATGAGTCACAGGGACACCCGAGGGAAGAACAGTTCAGGCATGAGCAGCAATAGATGCAAAGGCTCCGGGACGGGAGCATGCTAGGCATGTTCTAGGGGCAATAAGGGAACGAGTGTCACGGAGTCACATAAAGAAGGGTAGAGTGCACTGGACATAGAGGAAAGAGGGCTGGCTCAGAGCTCAGAGACCATCATAAAAACATCTAGTGGGCGGAAAAAGCAGAGTATTCTGAGCAGAGGAGAGACACGGTCTGAATGATGTTTTAAATATACTACTGAAAGGATATTCTGCAAAGAGACTAGGGCGGAAGTAAGGAGAAAGGTTAGGGGACACTGCAGTCATTCACCTGAAACAGCATGGTGGCTTGGACTGGGACTCTGAGACTGATGGTAGCACAAAAGCAGCTACTGTGGAAGATCAGACAGACATAACCTCAGTGGGAGTGAGAGACAGGTCATAGAAGGGCACAGAGGGTGGGGCGGAACTATTCAACAGGGAGGCTGAGCTCAGTCTTAGCATGTGGGCAGTCAGAGAAGGCTTCTTGCAGGAAGAAATATCCAAGATGACAGCAGAAACTTGACGGAAGGTGACCAACTGCTCCCATTTGTCCAGAGCTCTCCTAGTTGTAACATCTGCCAGTTCCAAGGAAACTACCCTACTGTTGAAGTTTCCCAGTGGAGCTTGAGTGGTAGGAAAAGAATGACAGTGTTCTATCCAACTACTCAGGAGGGCCAGGCAGGAGGGTCACAGATTCCGAGTCAGCCTGGGCCACTCAAAGAGACACTGTCTCAAGATAAAAGAGCTGGAGGTATAGCTCAGCACTCCACAGGTTCAATCCCCAGTATCAAAGGACAAAAAGAAAACAGTCAACAGAAGAGAATATAAACTTCTGAGAGGCAACATGAGGAGATGGCAGGGGCTAAGTAGGAAGCAGAGAACAAAATGGTGCCATATGTATACTGGCAAGTTAGGCAAGAGCTCCAAGAGTCAGAGTTCTGTGATCATAAGAATCCTACCATTGATTTTGATGTCAATGAAAAGGTTTTAAGCACGGAGTGATAATGACTTGGATAATTTTCCCCTTATTTCATTTTATTTACTTGTGAAAAATCTTTCAAGAAGGTCATTTACAAGTTTTATCATGAAGATAAACGTGAATGTCATGCAATCAATAAAGACAGTAGGAAGTATGTTTGCATTAAAATATTCCATCTGAGTGTCCAGTTGCCACTTGGAAGTTCTTATATCTAGTAAGGCCACATTCCACAGAGTCTGGTTTTTTTTTCCCTTTCTGTCCCTGTTTGCTTCAATAATGTCATTATCTTCCTAGGTTCAACATCTCAGACTCATGATTTTTATTTTTATTCTTTGGTAGCCCCCAGATGCTCATTTCTGTTTTCTATAAACATCTTTTGTTAGTCTCTGACTACCAAATCCCACCCCCCAGCCTGACCCATGTGTGATTTGCCAGGAGTGGACCTAGTGTGGGGAGGACAGGGTTCCCAGGGATGGAACCTCCTGGGAGCAGGCAATGGGAAGGCTGTTACCTGTAGAGAATTTCAAACCAATATAAAACCAATTAGAAGCCAGTCTGCTTTGTATTATTTCCATACGATGGCAATTACAGATTATGATAATGATACCATCTCTCTCCCCCTGGGGCACACTACTCCTAAATCTCCCCTATCTGTGCCTTCTGTTTTTACAGTGTTTTCCTCATTGGTCTCTTTGATGCCTGCCTCTAACTCCACCTATGCTGAGTTTGCTAATGTACAGCAGCATGTAACCACCCATCTCTGCTTCTCCAGCTCTCAGACTCTTCCCTGAGGTTTAAGCCCCAGTACCCCAGCCTATCTTTCCATCAAGCACCTCCCATCCCCGAGAAACCCACAGGAAGCCCTAATGACTGAAATTTATCTTAAATACTCTATATCCCAAACCCTCAGTTGCAGGAAGGTCTGTGTCACAAAACTCAGGGTTTCCTTCAGCATTCATAGAGAGAAAAACTACCTGTGGACCCCATGACTACCAGTGACTGCTTGTGTGATCTGAACCAAGTCACTTTCCCTTCAGAAGGCTTAATTTTCTCATTGGTTGAATTAGGATCATACCTCAAGAGCATAAGTAACGGGCTGGCACTAGGGCCGAGTGACATCATGGTTGCAAAAGCTGCCACCCACATGAGCCATGATGATTATTAAGTCATAAAAGTAGGATTTGCCAGCACAAGAGTTGGTTGTCAAGGTTATTGTGTTGATGTTCACAGCAATGTGTGACTCTGTACTTTTGCTTGTGTTGTCTGCAATGTGTCCTCTTTACCACTCCACATCCTATTCCTCATTTAAGGAAGCTCTGTGAACCAATTGCCTTACAACTTCTTCCTGGGTTATGCAAGCTTACCTAGAACCCAGCACTCCTCTAAAACCTCACAACATGCATCCTTGGTATCCATACATATCAAGTTATTTTGTGCATGGGCTACCTGCTTGGTCTGAAAATGTCACCTCTTATGTTTGTTTCACATAGCTCTCAATGGAGAATACCCAAGTGATATTAAATCAAGACTTAATGAGTGAATGAATGAATGCCTAGAACTTTTTGCTTATTCCTGAGAGCTAATGGGCTAACACTGCCCCCTGCTGCTAACCAGAGTTGATGCTTTCTATACAGCACAAAAGCAAGGGAGAGAAGGTTCAAGAAAAGGACTAAGTAGAAATCATTGTGGATTAAAATGGCAGAAGTGGGCCGGGGGTTTAACTCAGTGGCACAAGGACCTTCCTGGTAAGCGAGAGGTCCTGAGTTCGATCCCCAGTACCAAAAATAATAAATAAATAAATAAATAAATAAATAAATAAATATATTTGCAGAAGCAGCGTTGACCAGGGGAAGCATATAAAAGAAATATCCTGGTGCAGGTGAAGCTAGGCAGGAAGGCCACATGCATTGGCTGTAGGAAAGCCAGGCATCTCTTACTACACCTGTGAACAACAAGTGCTTTGCAGTTAGGGCACTTTAATTGGCTGTAGTGAGTGTTTCTTCTCCTCTGCAATAAGTATGTATGTTTTTATGCACAGAGACTGCTTCTCAAAGTATTTATATGAAAATTATCTCTGAAGATTCTGAGATTCTCCGCAGGATCACACATTAAAATAGAAACTCACGAGAGCTGGAAAAACACTACTTAAGAACCGTTGGTCCCATTCATTTTCCTTTCTTCCAGGTGCTCTCAGATAGAAAAAAATAAGCATTGTCTTTTAATGATCACCTGCTGAATTCGGGGGCACATTCATCTATTATCTCAATTAAGTCTTCAAATAGCTCAAGAGTATCTGTAGCCTTTCCTTTAAAGATACAGCCTGTGATTCTGAGAGGGTTACGTATGTGTCCATTATTAAAGAGACAGTTAATGATACCAAGGGGTGCAAGGATATGTGAGCCTGTCCCCTCCTCCTCTCTCCCCTCCCCTCCCCTCCCCCCAATTCTCTTCTCTTCTCTTCTTCTCCTCTCTTCTCTTTTTTTTTCTGGATCACTGTGATAGAGTTCTGAACTAGAAGTCAGGAAACCTGAATCCCACTCCACATTCTGCCACTAAGATTTTTTTGTTAAGTGAATAAATCACATCTCTCTCCAGGCCTCAGTTTCTGCAAATCTCAGTAACAAGTGCAGGACCACTCTGAGGCCCTTGCAACTACAAGGCAGAATTTGTAGGAGCTTTTATTTGCTGAGGTCTCACTACCAAGCACTATTGTGGCAATTCTTCCTTGGAGTCCCTATCATGATCTGGATCTATACATTTCCCTGAGTCTAGAGTGACAATCACTGACCTCAGATTAACAAGAAGCACCCTGTGCTGAGCACGGGTGGGCACTCAAACATCTACTTATCGCGTGTTATCTTTCTTCATGTAAATGGGGTATTTGTTCTACAGAGTTTAAGGTGTGATGACATGCTCTATCTATATATTCTGAAGGTATGGCAGCTTAGCTTGCACAAGGTGATCAGTTATATTTGACATGTTCATGAATCAGTCTCACTAGCAGCTGCCCTAGTGGGCATTGTGTCCCAGAGGCAGGCACACTTTGGAGTCCCCAGAACCAGTACCCTGTTTGGTACTAAGTCTTTGAAGTGGCGCATTAGTGCTTCAAAGCAAAGTTCCTGGTACAGGGAGCAACATCCGATGTCCTTTTATCTCCCTTACAGACCAAAACATCACCCAGAAGCCGAATGTCTGGAAGAAAAAAAGAAAAAGTTCTCTGTACCCCATGTGCAGCCCTCAGGCCTGGAAGTTCCAAGTGCTCCCTGTGAGGAAAGCCGGGCAAGTTAGAACAGAGCTTTCATCACACCTGACCTGCCTGGCGGGAAGCCACAGCAGCAACCATCTTGCTGGAGACAGTCACCTCCCTCTGGATTTCCATCACTGATGTGAGGGAGTGGGGTCATATGGCTCCAGACCTTTCTCCCGTCTTTCTGTTAGCTAAAACCATAAGTACTCAGAATTGCAAAAGATCCTTAGAGAGTCCTGGCATTCTTCCACAAACTGAGTCCAATTATGGAACTCCTGCAGGCTTCTTCCCCCTTCCATCTGAATAATCATCACATCTGGGGGGCTTGTGAAAAGCTTAGTGACCCCCATGCTAACTGATGAAGGGAAGTGAAATGTTCTCCCAGGAATCTGCACTTCATGGGAGCTCCCAACGCTTTCTGCACCCACTCTTCACTGTATGCAAACTGGCTAAGAGCAGAAGAAACTGAAAGTGAAGAGTACTCTGAAATCAAATGTGTTAAAAGATGCTTACAGTTTGTCTTAGATACTGGTGCAGGGGAGACTTCATGTAATTACCAATATTCACTTCAAATAAATATAATTTTAGTTAATATGATCTTGCAAGGAAGACATGCCTGACTCGGCTCTTCAAATATGGAGCAAACAAACACAAAAATGGTGATTTCTGTTTGGTAAATGTTGCCACACACTGGAAAATTATGGGAAACCAGAATAAAATTCTGGTAACCAGGAGCCTTGAAGTCAGTTTCTGAGCCTTGAGAACTGTATAATTTATTCTAAGTCAAAGGAATACGATTGCCTAAGACCTTCAAAGGCATTTGCAAAATTTAACACACACACCCCTGCCCAAAAAAAGGAAAAGAGAACAAACAAAGTAAGCATGATTGGACACTTGTGGCTGTGTGACATCCCGTTTGACCCACTGGTTTTAAGTGAGGCAAATTGGCTCCTTAACCCCAGTTGGAGGTGATTTTCTTCCAGTAATTACAAAGATTCTGAAACTTCATTCCCTGGTGATACTCAAAAAGATATAATAAAGTAACACAAGCCTTTCTGACTTTATTAAAAGATTTACTGAGTTTACCAAATGCTTCAGCTTTTCAGACATCATACCTGAGGGCAGCAAGGCCCTCATTATTTCCATTTCTGCACAAAAGTGGGAGGAGCCGTATGAGCAGACTGACTACAGGGTATAAGGGTGGAGAGCTGCTCAGGTCCCTGTGGAAAGGAAGTAGTATGGGCAGAGCCCCTGGCTTCAGTCTGCAGGGGTGGTGGAGAGTTCCTTGGCTATTTCCAACACCTGCCCATCCTTTCCTCCTAAGTAGAAAGCCCAGTTCCTGAGGGCTACACCTCACTGATTTAAATAATATCCTTTTTACAAGGGAAGGCATTAAAGCTTTTCTAATTAGTGCTTACTTGGAGTTTCACAGCATTTGTTAAAGAGCTTTCTAAGGTAATCTATAGGTAAGATCCTTCTCACTTTACTCCAAAATGTACCACCTTTAACAAGAACTCTGCTGACTTCTCTCAAGCCTCAATACTCCAGAATCCAAGAGGACACCAAGTACAAATTCAACACCCTCTGGCCGAGGACTCTGTGATGATGGGAGAGGTCACATGACCATTATTCATTTGCTGCCACTCAATTCAGCTTAGCAGCCACTTCTGTGAAACGTTCCCCCTTCCCATCCACTCCCTTCTATGAATGCACCTAACCTTTCCCAACTACCTCTCTCAGAACCCTCCTACCATAACATCTGTTTCCCTTACACTGCTCATTTCCTCTTTGAGTATCCCAAAAGAAGAGACAGAATCCTGTCCATCTTTAAATATACCTCTCCCAGCTCACTACAGAGAATCTAGTCCCTCAAAAACTCGCTGAGGAATTAATTCAGACATGACCAGAGCTTCACTAAACCACCCTCCCTGTGATTTTTGGTTTCCCTCATCTACCAAATAAAGATTGCACTGATGTGTTTTTTGAGATAATTATGTAGTTCTGTCTGATTGCCAAGTACTTCAAGACCATAAAAAAGCTTTATAAATGCCAACCATGATTATAACCCTTTGAAACAATGGGATGTATGGTTAACAAGTTGGGAAAGATGAGACATAACAGGTAATTCTTCCTGCTCAGTCCCTGTTTCTATCCCCACCCACCACCAGGCAGTAACTCAAAGACAAAAACGTAAATGTGCATGAAGAGAAGTAGGCTTAGCCCAGATCTGCACAGGATTTTTAGAAGCTACAACACCACACTGCTGTCCTGTAGGATGGCACCTAAGCTGGATAAGAGGAACAGGGCACATACACACATACACAAACACATTCTCACACACACAGACTCACACAAGTGATAGTCAGTTCACTGCTGAAATGGAGACTCAAAAATTGAACCACTCAGTCTTCCATATGTGAAGTTGCTTTGCTCTTCAAAAGCAGATGATTAATAAGTTGCAAGAGGGGCTGGTAAAGCTAAAATCCTGTCCAACCCTGACGCGAGTCTCCCCTGTGGCTGACCTACTGAGGGAAGAGACTCGGCATGTCTTGTTCGTTTCTTTATTCCCCTCGAGTATCACGTGGACTTTCCAGAAAAAGTGTGTCTTGAGGATAAATGGAGCTTCACAGTTTCCTCCCAGAAACATGAAGAAGAGAGAAGCTCAGAACACTATGCTTGGTTATTTTATTGTGGATCCTTAACAAGATCTTTGAAGCCAGAGCTGACTCCTTGACCCAGCTTTTCCCATGGCGACTGCCATCCACTGGAGAGCAAAGCAAGATCCATGCTCAGACTGTTCCAGGCGTGACGCTGCTTGGCCTCAGAGGTCAGCGGTAGGCACTGAGAGTGCTGCGCTGTGCGCAGAAGAGGAGGGAAGCTGGGGGTGTGCGTGAAGGGGAGGAAAGTGGGGACGGGGTGGCTGACAGAATCCAAGGGGCGGGCTCAAAGGACGACTGATACTATTTTTACTTGTCTTGATGTGCCTGAAGACATCAACAAGCTCCAGAACGAGGCAGGCACCACGTCTCACACTGGAAACCTCGCACTAACCGGGAGGAGAGGATTTGTGGGTGGGCTGCTGGAACTAAGTGGGGAGCTCACATCACAGGCCTCTTGGCAGGAGGTGGAGAGCACGCATAGCCACGGCCCCGTGGTTTAGAATTTTTTCCAAATGGCTCCTGTTTCTGGAGGTGGACTCGGTTTCAGCTTTTTTCCCACTTCTCATCCATACCATTGCCAGTGGCCTCAGAATGTTTAATGCTTTGGCAAAAGCTGCCGGTGAGGTGGGCCTCTCATTACCTTTTTTTTTTTTTTTTTTTTGACGTCAGTGAGGGAGTTGTTCCCTGTGGCTGTCTTACGGGAAATAATTCAGCATTTGTACCTCAATTAAAATTCACAGCTATATATTATTAAATGGCACTGACTCATTCCATGGCTTCTCTTCAGCTGATCAAGTGCCAAAAACGTTACATATGCGTCAGCGATGCAGAGGGCATTAAAACTATGATTTCCTCGTCCACGGGCAGTAAGGGCTGCGAGGAAAACAAACACATCAGAGGGCCAGAGGTCACCTCGGTCCTGCGTGGATCTTTTCTTAAGAAGTTTAAGCTCAAGGTCCTGCCTGCCTTTGAGGGAGAGAACATGGAAACTTGAATCCTTTCCCTTCTCCGGAGTTTTGTGAAAGTGTCATTAGGCATAAGGTATTGGACACGGGGCTGGAGCAAACTGAATCACACAGCTCATGTTCAGTGTATCTCAGGGAGCGATGCTGACCTGACCATCACACATCTCTCAGCAGAGGGACCAAAGAGAGTGAGTTTTCATGATTTTTGTAACATCTGACTTCTCCTTGACATTCACTTGTGATTTTACACTTAATTTGCCTGGGAGGATGACCAGGGCAGCAGCAGTCCTGGTGCTCTTTGATCCCGTCTGGCTCAGAAAACTGTACTTTTGGCTCAGTCATGGTCATTCCACGTGAAAGGACAAGTGGTGACTTTCTCTGCTCTCCTTTGGGCATCGCATTCCAAGCCCGCCACCCCACCACCCCTTCCTCTTCCTAAGATGACATGCTCTGTGTTAGAAGCATTCAGTAGGATAATGGGGATGAACTGCTGGCTTCTTACACACGGGAGGGATACTCATCCAGGGAAACGCTAGCTCTCCATGTGACACATAAGGAGAATCAAAACACTGAGGTTTTGTTAACCCAGTCTCCTCTGACCACACGCACCACTCCTATGTGAACTGGAATGGCTCTGCTTTCCCCCTGACCCGGACCTGCAGATTGACGGATTAGTGAGCAAGTCCTGTCTTTGGTCAAATAGACGAAGAGACCTCACCCCCAAGGTGGAACAAGCTCTGTGCCTGGATTCTTGCCTCCTGTGCCCTTGGGCAGGCATCCTTGCTTTACCAAACTCAGCAGCTTTGGGTTTAGCCCCGGCTCTGGCTGCTCTACTTCTGTACCCACAGGATCATCCTTGAGCCTCAGTTTCTACCCAAAGGGAAAGACAGAATTGGACTGGGACTGCTGAAGTTTCTCCAGTTCTAATGGCTCAATGCCAAGATATTTTTCCCCATTCTTCCATGAAAGGAACCCTCTAGCGCACTGACTGAAATTTCCAAGTCTGACTTTGAAGTCATCAAATGCCACTCCCTAAATATTTGGATGAAATTATGTATGGCTTAATGTGAAGCAGATTAAAAACAAACGCTTAAGGACAGACATGATGTCCCAGGTATAAAGCAGCATGGTGAACCAGCCCAGCAGGAATAACTGCCTGTGCTCTCAGCAAGGGCACAAGACTCAGGTCTCTCACAAGGACATCTCTGGAGGCCTCTGCCCACTTTCCGTGGGGCTGAGTATCCAAGTCGGTGACGAAGTCCTCGCCTCTCCCAGAGCGCCCAGCGCACCCAGGAAGCAGAAACTGTGAGGAGCCAATGACTGCTTTCTTTGTTGATGTCTTGTTGCCAGAAAACAGAAATCAGATCCCTGCCCAGATCCTCCTATCAGCAAATCTGAGTGCCAGGAAGTGCTTCACCGTGGAAAAGCAAACAAATAACAAAACACTGGACCTCTGAGCCCTAAAATGGGGTTTAAAGTTGTATAATCACACAGCGTAATGAACCCACTCACACTCCTCCAAGTGTCTGCAGAAATCAACCCCATCCTATTTGTGAAGATCTCCGCAAGGAATTTTGTGTTTTTCTTTGTATTTGTATGACGGTGAGGGGGGATTTCTAGAAACAATTATAACCAATGATTTCATTCTCAGAAGAAGGAAACTGAAGTCCAGAAAGGGAAAGGGGACAGTTCCAGGTCACACAGCAAGGTAAACCTGATAGGGCTGGGATTATAATCTAATGCTCTTTCCACACTCCCGTGATGGAAATGTAACCAGAAGGTTTGGAAAGACCAACAGATGGCACATCAATCACTACAACTCTCTTCTTTTCTTTTTTTTTTGGGGGGGGGTTTGTTTTGGAGAGTGAATGTTCTCACCATTAACCAAGATGGTGAACGGCAGAAAGTAAATTTTACCTCTACCAGTGGCACCCAGCAAAGCTGGCGATTTCTCAGTAGTTCAGCACATCCCCGGCTCCCTGCAGGTAAAGTAACCCCAACTAGAGAGAGCAATGTCCCTGCTGTCCTCCCAAGCACTGGACTCAAGAACCAGACACTGCTGGGATGCACAACTCAGTTCGCCAAGCAGCTCTGTCCTTCCAAAGGAGGTCCCCACCTTCCTCCAACCCTGTGCCTGCGAGCCAAGTAAAAGCAGCACAGAATTGCTCCTGGGTGTCACTGAAGCTACTGTGGGGGTCGTAAAACCACTCTCTGAAGAGAAAATAACCTTGGGAGAAGACAATTGAAAACCAGATATTAAAATAAGGGTCCCTTTATTATGCAGCCCAGATATATGCACATATCTGTGAGCTGGCGAGCAACCACAGGGAGGGACAGACGCAGCCTGGGGTCAAGGGGGTGTGTTTTCTGACTCCAACACAAAGCATTCCTTTCCACCAGCGGTTGCTGTGCTCCAATGGCCCCGCCACGGTGCCCTGTGCCACGTGGGACTGAAGGTTTTCTTCCGAAGTCGCAGGGCAGGCCATTCCAGTTCAGCTGCCATGTGACATTTTAAAGAACAACTCCAGTGCACTGGTGGGGATGGATCGAAGCTTCCAGTGTAAATTTCCTCCCTCTGGGGAAAACACCAGAGCCACAGCTCCACCACGGGGGCCCTGGAAAGACCAGTGACCCCGTTTCACGGTCCTTGTCTGCGGTTCCTTCCTGTAGCCTGTGTGCCCTCTGTGGCCCTGAGGGCTGAGGCAAGGCAGACTCTGCCAGAGGCCTTGCCAAGCTGAGCTGGCACTGGTGACAGAGGAGGCTGAGCTCAGGGTCAGGACACAGGGGATAGATGCTACTGAAAGGCAAGAGGTCAGAAAGGCTGCTGAGAGCAAAGCACACACTAACCTTAGGCCTGGGACACACACCAGGCCTGTGCTTTTACCAAGGACCAGCTTATTCTCTCTGATCTGTGTACATGCAATAAAGTATGTCTGTGTGCCTGTGGGTGTGGGTGTGCATGTTTCTGTGCCTGTGTGTTATATTTTTGTGTGTGTAGTGTATGTCTGTGTATGTGGTTAGTGTGTGTAGTGTATGTTTCTGTATGGTATACAGGTGGATTTTGCATCTGTGTGGTGTGTACATTTGTATGGTGTCATATTTGTGCATGGCATATGTTTCTGTATTTGTGCACTATGTATTTGTGTGGTGTCTTAGCATGTTGTCTGTGTGGTGCATTTGTTTGTGTTGTGATATGTATTTATATACTGACGTATTATTTTGTAGGGATGATGTGCGTTTGTATGTTTGTGTGTTATGTCATTGTATGGTGTGTCTTTGAATGTTTTTATGGTGCATTGTTTGTGGTGCTTGTATATCTGTGTGTTGCTTTGTGTGTAGTAGGTGTGTTGTGCTGTATGTATGTCGTGTGTAGGTAGGTATGGTGTGTGTGTGGGTTGCATGTGTGTGGGATGTGTGTGGTGTGTCTGTGTGTATGGATTGGTGACTGGGCTTTGAGAGGGTAACTGGAGAAAACCAAGAAAGACAGAGTTAGGGGAAGCAAGCATCACTAGGAACAGAAGGGAGAGTGAGCGACTCATATTAACCTGTTAATTTATACCACGGCTCTGTACAAAAATAAAAAGGTTCTTCTAAGATTAACAACTTAAATAAATATTTCATAGAACATTCTCGTTTTTATAGCTCGTCCTTGGGGTTGATACTGAGTTCATGCTTCCCTCGCTGCTCTTGATCCAGAATTGCAATCACTTCATCGGCCTTTATTCGTTCCTGCAAAAAAAGACAAGTGACACTTTTCTGTGACAAACAAAATAACCAGTCCCAGCGGCAGATGGTTCTGGAATGCACCCCAGTCCTCCGTCTGCGCAGGGACTGGCACTGAATCCAGCTGAGGATTAAACTTCACCTTCATTCCCAGACTGGGTTCTGGTCCTGAGACTTTTATGTCCTTAGTGACTCCTTTCCAAGATTTTGTTCCTGCAGAGTTGTGCTGCGTGTTTGGCCACTATTCCTCTTTCTGGCTCGTAACCTGCCATCTCCCACTGGGTTCAGTGTTCAGACTGAACTCACCATGTCCTCCCCACAGCTTTCTTCTGTTCTCTTTATGTTCTTCCCACCCCAGATTGCCACTTGCCTTCAAAGCCTGACCCTGGTTTCTTTCTTCTGATAAACCGTCTGGTCCTGACCTTTCTCCAATATCTGTCCCTTTGTCTTCAAGGAATACTACTACCATCACATGACTGTGGGGCAGGGGTCCTCAACCTTGCCACTACTGACATTTTAGACCAGATAACTTCTTGCATGTGGGGCCATCCTGTGTGCTGTAGATCTTCAGCCATGCCCCTG
This sequence comes from Hydrochoerus hydrochaeris, assembly GCA_004027455.1. Taxonomy (NCBI): domain Eukaryota; kingdom Metazoa; phylum Chordata; class Mammalia; order Rodentia; family Hydrochaeridae; genus Hydrochoerus; species Hydrochoerus hydrochaeris. The sequence continues at coordinate 57,652 of PVLA01000113.1, forward strand.
GCCCTCACTTACTACAAGGAGCCAATAACATGTCTCCAAGTTGCAACAACCAAAATGTCTCCAGCCATTGCCAAATGCCCCCTGGAGGGCAAATGCCTCTTCTTGGAAACCAGTGGTTTAGGGCCTCATCAGTTTTAACTCCATTGCCTCAGAAGCCTCCATGTCGGTCTCCCTGTTTCACAACTCAAAGGCCTTCTTCCACGGATCCTGCTTATTTAAATCTGACCATACCCCATCCTGGTCAGAGCTCACAACACTGTAAGGATTTCCAGTTGCTAGAAGTTCCAGGTTCAGTTTTCTCAGTGTGATTATGAAAAATCAAGTGACTCAAATCTCTCTGTCCTCCTTAGCCTTACTTTGTCTCCTTCCCTGTCCTCACCTTATAGTCCAACTCTCCACCTTCCTAACCAACCTCAAAGACTGAAGACAGCACGCCCCAGAGACCTCCCCAGTCCTTGTCTGGATGCAACGCTCCTCTGAGCTCTCTGTATCCTGTCTTTTCTGTTATTCCGCATCCCGCATGCAGACCCAGTCAGTCTGCCTGAAAAGCCATCTCAAATTTTCCACTTCTGTCACCATCTCTTTTAGTACTAAGGCCAAGTATAGCCATTAGCTAAACTAATTTTGTGGACCTGGTAGTTTCTCAGGGCTGGGGACTTTCTGGAAGTGGTGGGGTATGATGCCTTCCCATCAGTTAGAATAAAGCTCACCTTTGTTATTTGACCTACAACATCTTTTCCGTATTCTCCTTTCATACCGCTTCCTTGCTTACAACATGCTTCTACCCTTCCTCCCTCCCTTCCTTCCTTCCTTCCTTCCTTCCTTCCTTCCTTCCTTCCTTCCTTCCTCTCTCCCTTCCTCCCTTTTCTCTTTCACGTTCTTCCTTCTTTTCTTTCTTTCCTTCCTTCATTTGTTTCTTCCTTCCAGCATCCCCTCTCTCTGTTTCTATTTCTCTCTCATTCTGTCTGTCTGTCTCTATCTGTCTCTCTGTGTGTGTGTGTGTGAGTGTGTGTGTGTGTGTGTGTGTGCTGCAAACTGAATCCAAGGCCCTGTACAATGCACTATACCACTGAGATATAACCCCAGACTCTTCTTTTTTTCTTGATAATTTTAATGATTCTTTTGTCTTTGGGCCTTTGAAAATTGTCGTCTGGCTGGAATATTCCCCTCCAGGTGTTTGTCTTTTTGTGATTTAGTTTGTGGCTGAATTATGTACTGAGAGAGAACTCTCAGTTTACTTGTCACTCTCAAATCTACTATCTTGTGCCATTTTCCACCTGTAATACAGCACAATCAGAAAATACTTCAATTGCTTATATTTTTGCTTATTTGTTTTCTATTTTTTTCCTCTAGAATGTAATCTCCAGCAGAGCAGGGAATCTTGTATTGGTTCACTGCCATATTTCCAATGCTCACAAAACCTACTGACATTTGGTAAACCTACTGACATTTATATTCGGTGAATAAATACACATTCATGGAAGAATGCCTTCCTTATCTAAAACTCTTCTCCCTAAATGGCTCTTACTACTCCTCCTCCTTGTGAGAAGAAAAAAAGAGATCCATTTATATGCTGTCTGTAAGAAGCACATTTTGTTTCTAGAGACATAAACAGAGTAAAAAAAAAGGCTGGAAAATAATACTCTAAGCATCCAGGTGAGGAAGGAACACAGGAGTAGTTCTGTGATGTGATCCAAGTATCAGGGGAAAGTTTAAATTTAAAATTTCTAGATGATCCACTGCATCAGTCCCTCTCTAGAATACTCCCCATGCTGTGAATACACTTATTCATCCTTCTTCTTGTTCTCTGAAGCAGTCATGTAAGTCATCTTCCTCGAGTGTCTTCATAAGGCAGGATAAACAACACGCTGGTTGCTGCTGTTAACTGTCACCAATGGAAGTGTTGGTTCTTAAAAATATGATGCTGTGTCCTCATCCATAATCACAGGATCTGGCACTGTTCAACTTTGGGATCTTCACCAAAGTCCACATAATCATGCAATGTAAATGCTTTGAATTGGTTCAGGAAAAGAAGACAGGCACAAAATACGAAAGAGGATCTCCAGAACTGCTTCCCCACGTGGCAAAAATAATGAGATAAGTGGGTTTAAAGTTAGCAGTGATATTTTCAAGGGGTTTAATGGCTGTGTTTCTTTTACTACAATACATTTTTAAAAATTTAAATATTCACCATATTTTTTATGATACCCATTCTGTTCAACAAAGTTGACGTCAAAATAAAATTTGTTAGAAGAGACAAAGATTATCATTACATATTGTTAAAGAAAAATTTTGATCAAGAAAATATAGCAATTATAAGCATATATGCAGCAAATGTTCCCATAAGCAAATTCTTATAATAAATACTACTTGCTAAAAAGGACAGATAGACACCAAAAAAGTCACAGTGAGTGTCATGGCTTGTGTTTATATTCCCCCCCAAAGCCTTATGTGGTGACAGGTGGGGCTTTTTCAGAGGTGGCTGGATCTATAGTGTGTGATTGATTCATGGTACAGTGCTAGCATTAAGGCTGTGAGTGCTATCCACTTGAAGCACAATTAGCCTGCATACAATATAAGGGACAGAAAGAGACTTCTTGTTAGTTATTTATAGTTTGTTGCTAGTTGATTCCTGTCTTCTGCTTAACATGAATGCTCTTCCTCTGTGATGTCCCTCTGTCATGCCACCCTGACTTGCAGCCAGCTGTCTACGGGCTGAAACCTCTGCAAACTGTGAGTCAAATAAACCTTTCCTCCTTTCACTTCTAGGTGTTGAGTATTTTGTCTCACTGAGAGAAAAGGAACTATGACAGAATTTAGTACCAGAGAAGTGAGACCATTGCTGTAACTACACCTGATCATGTGGTTCCGGAGCCTCTGGAACTGACTTGTGGGAAGTATTTGGAAAAGTTCAGAGATGCAAGCTGAAAAAGCAGAGCTGGAATGCCTTAGGCGGTGCTTCATGGGAAATTCCGGTCAGAGTTCAAAAGATCAGAAAGCTGACAGAAATGATGCCAGTAAAGATCAGGTTCAGAAGACTTAGTCTGGGAAGGACTGCATTGACTGTTGAACTCCAGAACATGAATGCTATACTCTGGCAGAAAGTTTATTGGCACTTTGCTCCTGTCCAGGGACTCTGTCTGAGACTAACAGTAGCAGACTAATTAATCTAGCAGATGAAATTTCAAGACAGTCTAATGTTGAGCTGGTGGCATGGCTACTGTTGAGGGATTTTAGCCAAACAAAGAAAACCAAAGCACCCAGGAGAATGATTTAAAACATTGTTAGTTTGGCCAGAAAGGAAGAACCAGTAAATCTGTAGACAACAAAGTAGAGGAGATCTTGATTTCAAAGAAAGGACAGGAGAGTAGAAAAGATATCCTGAGGACATCACAAGCAGCAGCAGGACTCCACACATTGCAGCCTCAAAATTACAGAAGTGGATTATTTTGTTTTGAGAAGAAATCCTCAGAGCACCATGTTCCAGAATGGTACTGGTCTAGTGGAGTTGTTTTTCAAGATTTGGTTCATAGGCGCCCAACACCTACAGCCAAGAGAGAAGGAAGCCCAACACAGTACAGCCCTAGCTGGTGGAAGACCTTGCCATCATCCACATAGTGTTGGTTTTAGGTTTATGCAAAATGCAGGAGTTGTGGGGTCAGGAAAGCTTCCATTCAGATTTCAGAAGAAATACTGGGAGGCCAGGCAGTGTGCCTCTGAGAGGGCAGGTTGTGAAGCTGTGAGTGTGAAAGTAAACATGCAAGTGGAGACTCCAGAAGTTTGGAGAAGACAAGAACATGGATCATCTGAAGAAAGCTGCAAGGAGGGAGCAGAACCAGCCCAAGAGAGACCCTGTGGGGGCTACAACCACCACAGTGCCATAGAAGCACAGCCATCCAAACCCTTTGGAGTTCATATCTTGACAAACACTGCCTTAGATGCTGGACATGGAAATGAAGAACTTTATGATTGCTCTGTTGGATTTTGGCCTTGCTTTGTTCTCATTTCTTTCTACCACTCTCTTTGTACCTTTTATAATGGAAATGTCTATCTTTTGCCATTGCATATTGGAAGTGCTTACCTTTCTTTTCATTTGTACAGGGGCTTGGAGGTAAGAGTTTGTCTTAAATCTCAGAGGAGACTTTGGACTTGGACTGCTCAGCAATGCTGAAACTGTTACATTTTGGCAAGTTTTGGAGATGGACTAAATGCCTTTTGAATAAAGGAGGTGCATTAGTCTTTGGAAGGCCAGGGCAGAATGTTTTGGTTTGTGTTTTGATGTCCCCAAAAGCCTGATGTGGTCATAGGTAGGATTTTTCAGAGGTTGTTGGATCTAGAGTGCATGACTGATTCATGGTGCTAGGCTAGGATTAATATTGCCACTATTAAAGTTATAAGTGCTATCCACCCTAAGGTGGGTAGTGTAGATATAATGTAAAAAACAGAAAGAGGCTTGCTGTTAATTACTTGTAGTGTGTAGATTACTGGTTGTTGCCTTTTGCTTGCCATGCATGGTTTCTTCTCTGCAGTGCCTCACTGCCATACCACCTTGCCTTGGAGCCCTGACTGTGAATTTAAACCTCTATGAACTGTGAGACAAATAAAGTTTTCCTCTTTTAACTTATGGGTGCTAGGTATTTTGTCTCAGCAAAGAGAAAAGTGACTAAAGCAGTGGGGGACTTCAATTCTCCACTGTCACAATAGATATGTCAACCAGGCCAAAATTCCACAAAGGAATTTCAGAGTTAAACTCTACTATAGAGTATATGAATTGAACAGATAGCTTACAAAATGTGCTATCCAACAACAGCAGAATATACAGTACTTTCAGCAGCTCACATATCTTTGCCCAAAATAAATCATAATTTTAGGTCATCAAGTAACTCTCAATAAAAAGTAAAGAACTGAAACAATCTTTTGCATCCTACAGAAACATATCTCAGTGGAATAACTAGAAATCAACAGCAAAAGAAACCTTAGAAAAACTGAATAAACTCTTGAATGATCAGTGCTTCATGGAAGAATCCATAGGAAAAATTGAAAACACTCTAAAAACAAGTCATAATGGAAACAGCATATCAGAATCTGTGGAATATGAAACAGTTCCAAGAGGAAAGTTTATAGCTGTGAGTGCTTCCACTAGAAAAACTGAGTAATCCCAAATAAATGACCTGACAATGAATTTCAATGTCCTAAGAAGAGGGCTAACCAAACACTAGAATCAGTAGAAGAAAATAAATAATAAAGATCAGAGTAGAAATTAGTAAAATTAAGGCTAAGGAAAAAAAAAAGAGCAGAGAAATCAATGCATCAAAGAAGTAGTTCTTCAAAAAGATAAAAAAAGATGAGTAAATCCTCAGAGAAATCAAAATAGAGAGAAAGAAGGAACACACCAGCACACTAAAACATGAGAGAGGTGAAATTAGAACAGACATCGCTCAAATCCAGGTCATGCTTACAAATTATTTTGAAAACTTGTGGTTAAATATATCATAGAATCTAGAAGAAATAGGTAAATTCCTACATGCACACTGCCTATCAAAATTGAACAAAGAATGTATAATAAATCTAAACTGATCCATACTATACAAAAATATTGATAGAATAACAAAAACTCTACCAACTAAGAAAGGTTCAGAACCTGATATTGTTGAATTTTATTAGACCTTTAGAGATGAACTAACACCAATGATTCTCAAGATTTTCCATGTCAGATAAGGAAAAAGAATGCTTTCACATTCATTCCATGAAGCCAGCATTACCCTGATGCCAAAACCAGACAAAGACTCGACATAAAAGAAAGGTGGATACCAGTATCTCTAATGAACATAGATGCAAATCTCCATAAGAAGATAATTTAGTACATAATTCAACAACCTATTAAAAGGATCACTCACCAGGACCAAACTAGTTTCACCCTAGAGGTGCAAGGATGGATGGTTCAACATACATAAATCAATAAATACAACAGACTACATAAATGAAATAATGAATAAAAATCACATAATTATCTCAATAGCTACAGAAAAAGCCTTAGGCAAAATCCAACATCTCTTCATGATAAAAGCTCTGATGAAAGAAGAGCACATTTGACAAACAACCAACATCATACCGAATGGAGAAAAACAAAGTATTTCCTCTAAAATGAGGAACGAGGAAAGGGCAGCTTTCCTCAGTATTCTTGTTCAATACAGTGCTTGAAACTTCAACTAGAGTAGTCAGGCAGGGGAAAAATAAACGAGAAATAACTAGAAAGAGAAGTTAAACTATTCCCATTTGTAGATGACACAAAATTCCTTCTATCAAAGGTCTCAAAAAACTGCCAGAAAACTTTTAGATGCGATAAATAAATTCAGTACACTGGCAGGATACAAAATCAACGCACAAAAAATGACTAGTTTTTCTGTAGACCAGTAATGAGCTCACTGAAAAAGAGATCATGAAAACAATTCCATTCATAATAGCTTCAAAAAATTAAATATCTAGGAATTAATCTATCTGAAGAGGAGGAAAGACCTCTAAAGTGAAAATGACAGAACACTAAAGAAAGAAATTGAAGATGACTTTAGAAAATGGAACTTCCTCACCTATTCATGGATTGGAAAAACTAACATTGTTCAAATGGCCACCTTAGGAGTAATGGTCTACATATTTGGTACATTTCCTATTCTACAAAAATACCCTTCACAGAGTTAAATAAAGAATAGCCTTAAAATTCATATGAAATCAGAAAGAAATAGCCAAATCTAGCTTGAGGAGAAAGAACAATGCTGAGGGTGACAATGTCAGAGCCAGATTATACTCCAAAGCCACAGTAATAAAAACAATGTGACATTGACACACACACACACACACACACACACACACACACACACACACACACACAGTAGACCCATGAACAGAACAGAAGATGTAAAGTCAACCCTGTGTACCTATAGCTATTTGACTTTTGACAAAGGGCAGAAACATAATCAAAAAGACTTATGAGACACACAGGCACACAATAGGGACGCAGTAGGGCCTCAGCCAACACAAATACTATAGACAGGGAGATTAGCTGACCTGGAATAACCTGAAGATAAAGTAAAAGAAGGAACTAAAAGTTGACCTACATCAATACTACTAGGCTTGACAGCCCAAGAAGAATACAGAACTTACCCAACAGGCCCTGCAGTGGGAAGTCACAGGTGACTGGCCCACCTGTTCATTGCGGGAAGCAGCAATTGGACAAATATCAACCTTACACTAGAACCCCAAGATACAGACTACCAACAGCTGACACTAGTGGTACTGAAGAACCAAATACTAACTGGAAAGGGGAAAATGGCAAAAGGAAAAAGCAAAATGCAATCTCAAACTTCTAGTCCACCAGGAGCAAGTACAAGAGACATTGAAATAGAGGACTTCAAAAGTAACACACCAGTAACCTCTGAAAAGACAGCAAGTGAAATAAAAAAACAACTCCATCAGGCTATAGAGGAAATCAAACTAGAAGTACTCTTCCATGTAAAGATAGAAATAACAACCTTATAAAGGAGTTGCTGAGCACAGCTAAAGAACAAAACAGACCATATATTATCCCACAAAACATTCTTAAGTAACTGCAAAGATATTGAAATTATCCCATGCATACTATCTGACTATAGCTCACTGAAATTGGAAATTAATGGCAAAAAATTGTAAAACCTGCATAAATACATGGAAATTAAATAATAACCCTTTGAATAACCAGTGGCTACAGAAATAAAGAAATAAAGCAATACCTACAATTCATTGAAAATGTGGAAACAACATACTGTAACCTGTGGGATGCAATGAAAGCAGTCCCAAGAGGGAAATATATAGCAATAAATAGTCATATCTAGAAAGCAGAATGAGTGCAAATAAACAACCTAATGCTTTATCTCAAGCTTCTAGAAAAAGAACAAGTTAAACCCAAAACTCACAGAAAAGAGGAAATTGTAAAGATTACAGAAAAAATCAATGTAATTGAAACTAAAAGAAAACAATACAAAGAATTAATGAATCCAAAAGCTGGTTTTTGAGAGAATAAATAAAATTGACAAACCTCTAGCTAACCTCATAAAGAAAAAGAAAGAAAAAAACCCAAGTTCACACAATAAAGACTGAAAAGGGGGAAATTACTACAGATCCCATGGAAATTCAAAAGATGATGAACACCTACTTTGAAAATTTCTACTCACATATAGTGGAAAACACAGAGAAAATGGACAGATTTCTAGAAACATATGAACTACTAAAGCTCAACCAAGAAGATATAGCAGTTTTGAATAATCCAATATCAGCTATTGAAATTGAAAATTAATTAAAAACTTCCCAACAAAGAAAAGCTCAGGTCCTGTTGGACTCACAGCTGAATTCTACAAGAAATTTAGAGAAGATTCAATGCCAATACTCCTTTAACTCTTCAATTAAATTGAAAAGGATTATACATCATGACCAAGTGGGATTCATTCCAGGAATGCAGGGATGTTTTAATATACACAAATCAATAAATGTAATATACCATATCAACAAAGCCAAAAACAAAAACCACAAAAAGCTTTCGATAAAGTCCAACACATGTTGGGGGCTGGGCATTTAGCTCAGCACCATAAGCATCTGCCTTGCAAGCACATGATCATGAATTTGATCCTCAGTACCAATAAGAAAGAAAGAAAGAAAGAAAGAAAAAAAGAAAGAAAGAAAGAAAGAAAGAAAGAAAGAAAGAAAGAAAGAAAGAAGCCCAGCACATGTTCATGATAAAAACTCTTCAGAAACTCGGAATACATGGTGTCTACCTCAATCTTATAAAAGCCATCTATGACAAACCAACAGCCAACATTATACTAAACAGACAAAAACTGAAAGTTTTACTTTTAAATCAGGAACAAGACATGGATGTCCACTATTACCACTCCTATTCAATATAGTGCTGCAAACACTAGCCAGGGCAGTCAGACAAGAGAGAGAAATAAAAGGAATAAAGATGGGAAAGGAAGAAGTTTAATTATCACTATTTGCAGATGACATGATACTCTACATAGAAGACCCAAAAAACTCCATTAAAAGACTATTAGAGGTAATAAACAAATTCAACAGTGTAACTGGATACAAAGTCAGTGCTCAAAAATCAATAGCATTCCTGTACACAAACAAAAAACTCACTGAGAGAAAAATTATGGAAATATCACCCTTCACAATAACATCTAAAAAAATGAAATACTTAGGAATCAACCTAACTAAGAATGTAAAAGACCTATCTGATGAAAATTATACTATGCTAAAAAGGAGATTGAAGAGGATATTAGAAAATGGGAGGATATTCCTTGCTCTTGGCTAGGAAGAATCAACATTGTGAAAATGGCCATACTCTCAAAACTGTTATACAGATTTAACACAATCCCAATCAAAATACCATTAATATTTTGATATCGAGAAAACACTCCTAAAATTCATTTGGAAACAGAAGAAACCTAGAATAGCAAAGGAAATTCTGAGCAACAAAGGCAAGATAGGAGGCATCAGAATTCCTGACTTGAAACTATACTACAAATCCACAGTGATAAAATCAGCTTGGTACTGGCAAAGAAATAGACCTGAGGATCAATGGAACAGATTAGAAGATGCAAGCACAGCTACAAAGACACTCAGCCACTTGATATTTGACAAAGGGGCTAAATATGTCCACTGGAAGAAGGATAGTCCCTTTAATAAATGGTGTTGGAAAATTTGGCTCTCCACATGCTGAAGACTGAACCTAGATCCATGCTTATCACCATGCAAACAACTAAAGTCTAAATGGACCAAATGTCTAAACATTAAAACAGGAACACTAAATCTACTGGAAGACAAGGTAGGTAGAAGTCATGGAGACATAGGGGTAGGCAGAGAATTCATGAACAAAACACAAACTGCACGGGAAACATTCCAAAGTATCAACAACTGGGATCTCATATTATTGAAAAGTTTCTGCACTTCAAAAGAAATCATCAACAGAGTGAAAATAAAACCCATAGAATGGGAAAGAATTTTAGCCAGCAAACCTTCAAAGGACTTATATCCAGAACATATAAAGTATTGAAAAACATCAAGCCCCCCAAATTCAAAGACACTCTCCAAAAACGGGCATCTGAGATGAACACACAGTTCTCAGATGAAGATATACAAATGGAAAATAAATACATGAAGAAATGTTCAACATCACTGGTCATTTGAGAAATGCAAGTTAAAACAGCATTGAGATTTCATCTCACTCCGGAAAGAATAGCTGCCATCAAGAAAACAACTGATAACAAATGTTGGCGAGGCTGCAGGGAAAAAGGAACATTGCTCCACTGTTGGTGGGAGTACAGACTGGTGCAGCCACTATGGAAATCACTATGGAGATTTTTCAGAAGACTAGGATTGGAAGTTCCATTCAACCCAGCTATTCGCCTCCTGGGTATTTTCCCAGAAAACCTGAAAAGTTCATTTCACAGTGATATATGTGCCCCCATGTTCATAGCAGCACGATTTGTAATAGCTATATCTTGGAAACAATCAAAATGCCCATCAACTGCAGAGTGGATGAAAAAGATGTGGTATTTTTATATGATGGAATATTACTCAGCTATAAAAAGGACGATCTTGAGGCCTTCATACTGAAATGGAGGCAACTTGAGCCTATTCTCATAAGTAAAATAAATAAGAATCATATTTATAAATATCACATTGTGCCTCTAGTATAAAAAGTAATAAGACATGTAGGAGTAATAAAACCCAAAATGTGTAATTTATATGTTTATATGTTTTCAATACTTTATATGTTATTGTAAAAAAGAGAGGAAAAGAAAATGTTCTAAAGGATATAACTGCATGTATGTTTAAGTGTCTAAGACTGATAACCATATTAATAAGTTTTTGTTGGATCATTGAGCAGAACTGTTTGCAGTCTCATGGTTTGAATGTCTACTTTGTGTACTTTAATTCTGTAGCTTGAACAACTATTTCTAAGATGACCATATGTAATTTGTCACCTAGTGATTTCTTAATATTTATTTCATTTTTTGAATTTTGCATTATTGCTTCCCTTTTTTATGTTTTTTTCTCTTTAAATAAAAAAATAAAGAAAACAGAAAATTTGATACTGTTAGAAGATAACATGGGAAACACTTAAAGACACAGGTTTCGTAATGATTTCTTGAATAGGAGTCTAATACCACAAGAAATAATATCAAGAATCAACAAATTGGATTACATCAAATTTAAAAGCTTCTTTACAACCAAGGAAACAACAGAGTGAAGGTACAACCTACAGAATGGGAAAAATTCTTTGCTAGCTGCTCTTCTAATGGAGGATCAATACCTAGAATATATAAAGAACAGCAACAAAAGTAATTCTCCTGAGTCACTCAAACAAAAAATGGGCAAATGAACTGAAGACACACATCTGAGAAGCAGAAATGCCCAATAAGTATATTCAATATATTTAGCCATTAGAAAAATACAAATCAAAACCACATTGAGATTTCATCTCACCCCAGCCACAACGGTTATTGCCAAGTGTACAAAAAATAATGAAAACCAGTGAGAATGTGGGTGAAAAAGGAAGTCTGCTAAATTACTGGTGGAATTGTAAACCAGTACACTGGCTACAGAAAGCAATATTGAGTTTCCTCAAAAATCTAAAGATAGAAATACCATTTGATTCAACTACATCACTTTTAAGTACATTTCTGAATGGATTAAAGACAGCATACTGTGGTATGAAATGCATACTCATGTTTACAGCAATGCAATCCACAGTAACTAAATTGGAGCCAGCCTCGATTTCCAGGAATAAATGAATACACACAGAAAATATAGTACATTTACAGGAGTATTATTCAGCCAGAAAGAAGACTGAGACCATGTTATCATGGAAATTTGATGGAACTGGGAAACATTATGTTAAGCAAAATAAGCCAGACTCAGCAAGTTAAATGTCATATTTTTCTCTTATATGAGAAACCTGAAATACAAGTAAATGAATGAATAAAATAAAGGACACTCTAGAGAAAACGGAAAGGCAGATTATTAGAAATTTGGAGGAGAAACAGCGACGGGCCAGGGAAAGAAGAATGAGGTAAACATGACTAAACATGATCAAGGTATAAATATGTCACTTTCCCAAACGAACACTGCTGTTCTTATTAATGCACACTAAAAAAAAGAAAGAAACCTTACTATCCTGTAAAGCTTAGTTCAAATAACAGCTCAACAAGACCTTTCCTGATCACTTCTATATAGACTGTCTTTCTGCTAATAACTTTTACCAAACTTTGTCCTATGCTGTAGTTTCTCTGGCCTCTCTTCTCTGATTTGACTTCAAGCTCTTTGTCTCCTCTAGTTTACATCCTCCCGTGTGATCTTTAACATACTACTGGGCACATCAGTTATAAAAATAGCCATTTTATCACTTGGAAACAAAGCTTCTTTCATGCAGGTGCTTACAACTGCAAATGATATTCAAATAAAGGAAACTAAAAAAACCAAATATAATAAATGCCAGAAAATATGCATCACATTATTAAATGTCCAAATACTACTTTACAAACACAGAAGGAAAAATCTGTGACTGACACACTGACACAGATGCAGAACTTTAACATCTGACAGCCCCAGAAATTACTATCAGGTCTCTCACGAAAGGAATGAAATTCAGGAACTGCCTCTGATACACACGAAACTTTTACTATCCTTACATCGCAGAGGGTGTATGTGGCTAAGTACTCCTTAAGAACTGAGTGCCCGCAGTGGACGTGGGGCATCTGCATGCTTTGGTGCCCTGCTCACAGGCAAACTTTCCTTGCTAAAGGATTCAATTTGAGAGAAAACATTTAAATTAAACTGGTGGCTCCCGCACACCGTCTAAAATTTGATCCACCTGAGAAGCCTTTAAAAGCCCTGCCACCCAGATCATATCCTCTATCAATTAAGTCAGAATCTGTGAAGAGGGAAGCCGGATGATGGTAGTTTGTAAAGATTCCCCAGGTGATTTCAGCACCTAACACTGCGAATTGTATAATAAGCTAAATTTTCTCTCTGCGGCTGAAGAGGCGCTTGTCATTTTCCAATGTGACCGCTAGATGTCGCTACTGCCTGAGGACTGGAAGAGAAGCTTCAAGGCACTTTTCCTGACTTCGAAGTAGACAATTTTGTGTTAATTGATTTTGGCAGAAAAAATACGCTGGAAGAGAGAATTTGAATACAGACTAATGAAATACCCTGCTGAATTAAGTGAGCCTGTTTTCAACCATTTGTTATCTTTAGAGTCCACCCATTTACCTAGGTACCTCAGTACAGGAGGACTCAGTACAGGGCAAGAAAGATCTACAGGTGAAGGAGATCCTTGAATTTTGGGGAGATTTTACACTTGGTTCCCTCTGTCACTTTGCTTTTCCTGCTTGCAAAGCACATCCTGCTGTCTGCATTTCCTGTCTCTTTGTTGATCTCTCCACGGACCTGTGGTCACAGCAGGATCTGGTCAGGCTCCCAGGAGCACAGTAAATCTCCCACAAACTTTCCTACATGCATGGAAGAATGCTGACAGAACGTGGGCAAAATACTCTGCACCTTAGCTTTGACGGTGGGAAGGATATGAGAAAAGTGGGTTATTTTCAAACAGCTTCTGATGAAATTGGATTCGATTTGGGAACCAAATGAGGAAATTCACATCGGATGTCACTTGCAGGAATAGAAATGTATGGCTTCTTCAATACTTGGGAGCCAGAGAAGACGCTGAAGTGACACTGTGGGAGGCTGTGGTCGCAGGGTTAGTGTCAAGAATAAGCTACGCTGCACCTGCAGTGAAGCCACCGGTCAGTACTTCAAGGGAGGACAATTTTACCAAGCAGAGTGACAAAGTGAAAGACAGTAAGGAACACACACGTTCCCCCAGGTGCATCTTGTTATTGGTGTTAATTCACGCTGCTTCTCATTGGTGGAAAGTCATCCAAAAGGACCAGGTCATAGCATCTTATCCAGCCTGGGTAGCCTTGGTTATTTCCAATATAATGTTATTTTAATATTTTCTTTAATAAGAGTAACAATTGTAAACTTTCAGATTCCTTTACATTCTCCTGCATGGCTTGTAAACTTTTCAATGAGCTTTTTAATGGTTTTTCAAGAAAATGGTACATTTCACAGACTTATGGAGACCAGCAAAATATCTTTTCTGTCTTCTGATGCTACACTTTGTCATTAAGCTCAGCATTATCAGTTGCTACATATTACTGACAGACTTATTTCTGCAAACATCTTCATTTGTTTCAACTCAAATAAAAAAAAAAAAGCTGCCTTCACAGCCCCTACTGTTTCCCTCAGATCCCCACAACAAAAGCTTCCTGTGTAATTGCTAAGTCGGCATCTCTCAGCAAATGTTGCTTTTGATTAGAAAGCAGTACCAGAAGGGATTCTGTCAAAATTTTATCCTGATCACTTAGGACCCTGCAAGGATACACGACAAGCAAAGGCTTTTTCCAATAGGTTAGTTCATGGGAAAGTCTAAGCGGCTCCCCTGCCAAGTTAGGGACTCACCAGCTCTCTGTAGAGTGGGTCCAAGGTAAACCACAGAGCCACAGCACACCGCTGGCCTTTGGTGACTGCCTTCACCCCATGAGGGTTTTCCCCTCCAGATGAGAAGCTGATCATACGCCCACACTTTGGTTTTATAGAAGCCTGAGAACGAAAGCGAAAATTAGAGTTTTGATTCTTATAAACAGGACCAATTCCCTCCGTGGAATTTATTGGGCTATGGCTTAATCAAAGAATAACAGAATCCTAGGATTAAAGAAGGTATAATATGTCTGTTTGAAAACAAAGGTGCAGTCAACATAATACTAACATCATGAACATGATGTATTTGTGGTACTGGGGTTTGAACCCAGGGCCTTTGTACTGAGCTCTATTCTCAATCCCTTGTTTTTGATACAGAATCTAAGTTGCTGAATTTCTCAGGTTGGGCTTGAAGCTACTGTGCTCCTGTTTCAGCCCCACAAAATGCTGGGATTCCAGGAATGTGTCATCATGTCCATCTAATAAAACAATGACTTTTAAGTAAAATGTGTGGCACAGCCCATGCACACAGCTAATTACTCTCTACACACTAGTCACACAGCCCACAGATTCCAACAAAGGCAGATGACTCTTTTCATTCATCTACATGGCTTTAGCATGAGCAAAGCACTCGTGTGCAAGGTAGGTGTACGTTTGATATCTGTGGCATTAACAAGGAAATGAAGGGGACATCGGCTGAGCCAGAACAGTTTTATTACTAGTCTAGGTCATGGTTTCATGAGTGCCCCATTCTAATTATTTAATCGCACATTTATGTTCTATTTATTTCTCACAATCCCAAACTGTTCAAAGCCAAGTCAAACTGCACACGGCACTGAATTCCCTTTCTAGTACTCCTGGTCCCTCACGTACTGCTGGTCTCTCTCCAGTGCTGACAGCACACTGCCCAGGGCACAGTCCCAGGGTGCACTGGGATGACTGATGTGACGCTTCGGAGCCTCTCTGCAGTGCTTGGGGTGGCGATGCCCCGTTTGGAGGCAGAATATCAAAATGAGGGAAAAGCAGACACTGCTGGGGGCGATGACATGAGGGACAGGACCAACAGGCAGGCCCTTCACCTTGGGTGAGCTTAAACAGCTGAGTATTAGGGGTCTTAGTTCTGTGTTTAAAGACGCATCTGATGTAAACAGAGAACTCCCCCCTTGGGAAACACTGACACCTTAACGACTGTATAATAGAATTTAAAGGAAAGCAAAGGTTCTAGTAGTGCTAAATAAGAAGGGCTGCTCTAACTCGCTATTTTCTGAACTGACTCCCATCAGTACGATGCTTATTGGCATGTTTTCCTTCTGTGTAAAATTAGAAGAACATCTCAACATTTTTTTTGAAGTCTATGCATGATACGTAAGATGGACACTCCCAGACTGTGCCATGGTGTATGGAAGATCAGAGGCAGGTAGAGGAGCCAAAAAGTCAGAGTCTTGAGTGTGTGCATGTGCATCTGTGTGCCTGTGTGTGTTTGTGCACACGCATGTGCACAGCTATAAAGAAGAACAGAAAGGAGCAGTAAATTTCTAGTTTTTCTCCTACTTACAATAATTGAAGAGTTTTTTTTTTCCAGAGTAGCTTTTCCTAAAAAGGTTTGTCAAGGTGCCTTTGCCACTAATAATTGAGAGAGTTCACTAGCTAGTGATGTCTTCAGAATCAACCTGATTCCAAGTATCCAGAGGAAGAATTTCCTGTGCATTTCCACACAGAAGTAGCAGAATGCATGATGTGTGAGGCCTGTGATAGAAAAGACTGCTTAGTAAGTGGTCTGTGCACTGAGGTTTCATGTTCTCTGGGACACTCGTTTCCCTAGTGGCTATTGCTTCTATGTGATTAGCAGGTCTTGATAGCAACAGGTCTGTCTTACTTTTCTCTCTCATTATTGAGACAAAATACTTGATGCCCAAGATTAGGGAAGGATAGATTTATTTCTTACAGGTTGGAGGTTTCAGTCCATACTCAGTTGGCTCCAAGACAAAATGACATGTCTGAGGGGCAGTAGTTTGTGGCGGCTATCAACAACAAGCCTGAACAAGGAAAAAGAAGGACACACCTTCTTCCCGCCATTACACTGTATGCTGGCTCCACCCCTGGGTGGGTGCAGCACTCATACCACCAATCCAAGTGCTAGACAATGAACCAATCACAAAGGCTAGATTTGTCAATGTCCATGATTGCATGAGGCTTGGGTGAGGGGCCATTTTAACATAAACCATAACAGTTATATTAAAGAATAGAAATGGAGCCAACTTAGCATTTTCTCTCTGATGCAATCAGAAGTGTGAAGAAGTTTGGAAATGTTTAGAAAACAAGCCATCAACAGCCTGATGCAGTCTGTACTGAATATAGGTGTGTGGCCAAAGACAGATCTCATCACATAGGGAGCTTGGCCTGTCACATGTCAGCACATGGCAGAGTCAAGATGCTTTAATGAACCTGTCTCCCTTGATAACATGTCTTCTAAAGGAAGATACATTCTCACATTTAGATAAATGCCATGCTTCCCTGAAAATAATCAGGCTTGAAAATTAGAGATCAAAAGTGCCAGGACCAATCGGCCTCTCCTTGCCTTACCTGCCATCCCAGAGTAACCTACTAAACAAAAGAATAGTGAGGTACAATCTTCTGCATGACACTGCTGTCACCATGGTAATGAACAGATAAATCTCATTTTCCAGGCAGATCTTATTTTGGGGAAAAAGCAGTGACTGAAAATATACTTTTGTAACACAGCTCCATTCACATCAAATTTAACTTTTCTCATGAAATAAATGGAACTTATCAAATCCAATCTCCTTCAATCTTACAAAGAAAACCCCAGAACCCTTAATTCCTCTCTTACTAATTAATACTACTACTGGAAAGAACTTATTATCTTCCAAGTATACTATCTTTAAAGTATGAGTTTTAAAAACTCCTTTTGTTTTTGTTTGTCCTGGTTTAGATCTAAAACATCCCTCGAGTCTCAGGGGTCCACAGGTGGGCTTTGGGGAGGCGACTGGGTCATGGATGTGCATTCCTCACTAGTGGAGGAATCCACTGATGAGTTCACGGCTGAATGTGCTGATAGCAGGTGGACCTGGTTGGCTGTGGTGGTCCCCGGGATAGGGACGCCCAGCACTGTGATCTCATCCCTGGTCCTTTCTTTTTCGTATTGCTTCTTGGTCTCCATGAGTTAAGCAGCTTTTCTCCACTTTGGTCTCTGTCATGATGTTTCTGGCCTAGAAACAGCTAACTAGTCTAAAACCATGAACCCAAATAAACCTCTATTCCTTTAAATTGTGCATCGGGGATTTTCTCCTATCAATGGGAAAGCTGAATAATACACCATCTAAATGATAACGGAGGGAGAAAAGCATTTATGATGTACTTGCCATGGTAATTTAAACATTCAGCCACCAGTCCATTAATTATATGATCTTCGGATTTTATGAAAAGTAAGAGGCTTAGAAAACTTTACTTCCTTGTGTTGGTTCAAGTTAGAAAATACAACCTTTACTTGTTCTCTTTTCTGCAATTATTAAGAGAAGCTGAAACAGAAAATAGGCCATTTTCCTTTGCCATCAAAATCAGAATACATTTATTATAGGAAAGGAGATAAGAACTAACAATGCTAAAATTTTGAGAATTTTTAGAATTCTTAACTAAGAATTCTGATTATACACATAATACCCTAAGACCTTGGCCATGTGCTTTAATATAAAGTGTTGCTGAACTTTTAAATTACAAATTTAAGTCAGTTTTTTCACTTACTTTTTTAAAGGGAGGTCAGACTCAATGCTTTTAAAAATAGCTACATTATGTCTTAAAATTATGGCTCTCTAAAAGGAGAATATTTTCTGCTTTCACATGTTTATAAACCAGAGGTTCAGTTAGCAGACCTTAAACTGATTAGTATTTCAGGCAACCAAACATTGAACATTTCCAACAATGACCACTAGGTGGAGAAGAACCCAAAAAATCTTTTCAACTGTCTGATTTCTGATTTTCATGCAAGATGTATGACATGCAAGCATTTTTTTTTTTCCTCTGTTTCAGGTTAGCAGAGATCAAAAATAAAATGCTTTCTACACTCAGGTCTTCCAAAGTGAGGATCTTGTACAGAGATTTTAAATGCCTATTTCATCATTCTTGATTTAATTTTATAGATGATGAAGCATCAATTTCAATATTAATATTGAATCATTCTTCCAGAAAATTCTGAGGCATCAGGACAGTATAAATAGGAATCACTGTATTCAATTGTATGAAACCTCTTTTTCCTAATTATAACTTTAGGAAAGTTATAATTTTTCTAGGAAAACTTTAATGATTTTCTAGGAAAACTTTAATGATTATCCTAATAGGAATCCTCTTCAAACCCAGTAATAAGAGTTTTTATTATCATGTGATTATATCACAGTAGTTGCTTATATGTAATTATAGATTAGAAAATTATGCAAACTATGAGAGTAAAAGTATAAAACTCATGAAGTTTCAGAAATATAAGGGCTAACCTGAAGTTTATTGTATGCACATGTCCCAACCTACTTAGATTTTTGCATAAATGAAAGATATATCTGATGATCTATTTATAATTTGGTTTCCTCAATTGAAAAATGGTTTTCCTACCAGGGTGCATGCTCTTTGGATGAAAGATCAAAGGATGCTAACTTCACTGTTTCCCAGTATTAAATAGGCTGATTTTCCTACTGACATTGGTTTGCTTAGGCAGACAGTGGTTGAATTTAATACCTGATTTCCTTAACTGTGTGTACAGACACCAATTTGCAGATACAAATTTACTACTTACAATGATATGTATGCATATATACACATATACATAGACCTAGGTATGATCATTTTGGTAAGTAGAGATTTAATGGCCCATGCTCAGTCCAAGCATGAGGAACACAAAGATATTTGGAGCTATTCTGTATAATCATTTGATCTGTCTTAGACTTGAGTAACTTAGGAATTGATGTTTTATGTTTCTATCAGATTACTTGATGAAGAATCAGAATCTAGGTTTTGGTTCCTAGTCTATTATGAACTACTATACATTCACATCCAAATCCTTAATAACTCAATTGTTCAATCTATCTCTCTTTAAAATGGACTAGTATAGGAGAATCGGGGCTCCCACTTCTCAAGCTTTATTATCTATGTATTTTATGGGACTCACTCACCTCTTAAAGTCTTGAGCTTAGGAAATGCAATAACGTATCATTCCAAGGAAAGACGGCAAGACTGTGAAAAAAAGGTCGAATAAATTTGCAGGAGGAGGGTTACTTACAGTCACGGTCTTAGCATCCATTTCAGTGAATATGAATTCTCCTCCTTCAAAGTCATCATTCATATATAGAAGAGCACTGTAACAATGAAAGGAAACCCATTCATGCAATTAAAGGCTACAACATCATCAGAATACGAACAGCTGGTGGTGAATGGCCAGCCTAATCAGAAAGTTGCTTTTGAAGTAGAGATGGAAATAACTGACCATCCAAAGCCTTGAAGGTAAGAGCCGATACACTTTGTGTTATGCCCCGGAGGTATTTATTGATTCCACCCACATTAAAGATTTAACTATATTTTAAAGTTCATCTCACATTTCAATTCCTCCAAAGAATTACTAACTAGGTTGGATTTAATATAGCCAGAAACTCATCTCCATTGCTTATAATTCATGTCTCATATAAAGGTTACGTGAAAGAAGATCTAAAAAAAAACCTAGCTGGAGAATTCCTTGTGCTTTAGCCCAGACTTGCAGATAAAGGGGTGCTCAATAAATGTTTCTGAATAGGACACAATGTAAGTAATAACTAAAGAACTACTATACACAGGATGACCACAGCTCCTGACCCTTCTCATTACATATGCAGATATCTTTCCATAAAATAAAATATTATTTTATTTTGAGTTTCGAATTTCTCACTGCTAAAATGTGGACACAGTTCTTCACAGGTGTGACAAATAGCTAAGCGATGTGACAAGATCTGACCTGTGCTGGAACATCAGACTTATGTTGTCAGACCGAAGCACATCCGCCACAGAGGATGCGTCTCGGTCAAAACAAAGTGATTAAAAAACACTCTAGTTAATAGGATGCAAAATGCACAAGCTGTTTAAGAAACATGCACTGATCTCAGGGCAGACTGAGAATCTCTGCTTCACAGAGCTGAACATGATACCAAGCAAAAGAGAGCAGCTCCTCTGTCTCTGTGGGTTTTGGTAACTGTTGAGAAAAACCTTGGTCTGAAGCCGGCGCTGGCCGTACCTATAGTCCCGGAAGGTGTAAGCAGGGGGCTCCTTCCAGCACTCGTTGGCCTCAGGATCCAGCAGGCAGTTGTCGGCATGGATGGGATGACTGAGGTCGTTTCTTCTGTCTTGCTGACCTGCCACCAAAAGGAACGCGATGAGTGCCAGACAAAGTGCAGAAGTTTCCAACAGAAAAGAAGATGATAAACAGCTCTGTTTCGTGTGGAAGGAAGGAAAGAAGAGTGCACAAGTACTCTAGACTGGGTTGTTTGAAGGTGAACTTGAAGGGAAACTTGGGGCGATGGATTCCCATCTCTACAGCTATGACAGTTCTCTGATATAAATACTCGTGTAAATTTCATGCATTTCATGGGTGGCATTTCATGTGTGACAGCAAAAGGATAAGGAAAACATGAATGTGAAAACAAATTATTTCAATGCAGTTAAAACTCCACAAGTGTGATGTCTACTCCTGTGACACCCTTGTTCTTCCATTCAAGGGGTAGAAGGGAAGCAAGCAGAGAGGAAATAATAAATATCAGGGAATAAGGAAGATTTTTTTTCCCTTTCAGTGATTCTTCATCCTTCATTCACTGTCCCTGTTTCTACTCAAAGCTTGTGACACACATAGTGATTGTAATGCCCAAGTTCTTGGTTCTCTAAGAAAAGTCTTAGAACAGGAAAACACTTTTCTGCATGACCTCAGTAATTAGGAAAAATAGATTTGAAGGAGACAGTGTGCAATGTATAGGTCTTCTGGATCTTTAGAGAAAAAAAAGGGAGATAAAGAGGAATGGGGAAAATAAAGAACTCATGCTGGCCATGGTGGTTCACTCCTATAATCCCAGCATGCAGGAGGCTGAGGCAGGAAAATCATTCCAAGTTCAAGACCAGCCTGGCTATAAGATGAGCCCAAGGCCAGCCTAAATTGCATAGTGAGATCCTGTCTCAAAAAGACAGAAAAGAAAAAGAATACAGAAGCTCTTTTGTTCCTTTTTGAAACAGATTTTCAGTCGTGTGTTTCCCATGGTATGAGGGGGTAAAGGGAACAAGTTAATGCTGTGGAATCTCACCGGACAAGGCTGTTCGGCAGACCAGGTGTGTATAGGAAAAATACAAGGTAGAGTTCAGCATGAAATAGGATTCCACGATCTTTCGGGCCTTCTCACTGACGTCATAAAACAGACGGGCACTCTTCAGTGGGACTCGGCCCTCATAACCAAACTGAAAGGAGGAAAAAAAAAAAAAAAAGGACATTAAAAGCCACCGGGTTGGCTGGAGGACTTGAAAGAGACAGATGTCAGGCTTCACTGAGCCAGGATGGGGGCTAATCTCTGTGCTGACCAAGAGCTGCTCAGCAGATTTTGGTTACCACAATAAACCACGGAAGTAAGGAAAGGTCAAAGCTAATGGCTCCCTCTGGGTTCCTCTCATACTAAATTCTTCACTCCTCTTTAACAATACTCCCTGAAATAGAGAATAGTTAACTGTTTCCACCTGTTTTCATAATTAGACCAGGAAACCCTTGAGGGCAGGGGTCGCATTTTTCAGTTGGGTAAAAACTTAGGAAATGTTAAGTTGGATAAATGGATGACTCAGTGAAGGAATGGTTTAAAATAACTGCCATGGCTGGAGGTGTAACGTAGTATGCCTCAGGCCCTGGCTCCATTTCCAGCACCTGACAGTTCCCATTTCAGACTTGGAAATGTCCCTGTATCTATCTTTCATAAATGCCTCTAGAGTGAGGCTTAGGAACCCAACCCCACGGGGAAGACGTTACTTTGAGCGCTTTCAGGACAGTTGCACCTTCAAACTTTTCATTGGGTGTATGAGGTGAAGTCTTCCCTCTATATCCGTCACCAACAAGCATGATTCCCTGGAAGCAAAATGTGAGAAGACGCTTTCTCAGTGACAGCTGCTCAGACGAATCATCAGTCCAGGTCACTTCAGCTGCCAGAAGGCTGGAAGCCAAAGTCCACACCCAGAACCACTCCCACTCTGTTCTAGGATCCAGGTACGATCAAGTCCTCCAAATCAAGAGGTGTCCTTTGTTAATCTTCATGCAACATTTTCCTTAGAAAAGGTTACACTTCTTATAGAAGTGGAATATAAATGGCGTATCTATTGGTGATTATTGATTAAAATAAAGAGACGTCTCCAGAGACTTCTAGTGGCAGAAAGGGCATATACCGACCAGAAAGCCACTTTCCTAGGATTTAAACCACCAGTTATCCAGAGTCACCTGAAAAGTGAACGTCATCCTAGCCTGAAGCCTCGAAAGCACCCCACCACCAAATCTCTCAGCTTAAAGCACGGGAAGCTTCAGGCCTGAGTCCCTAGATCCAAGTGGTCCTGAAGCACAGCCCTCCCAGACTCCTGAACGGCCAGCAGGGTGGGTAGGTCGGGCCCCCTTCCCATCATGTCCTCACTCTGGCCACGCTGTGCAGCTCTCGGCACTGTTCTTCGGACAGGACATTATCCAGGAGAACCCGCTGGGTCCCATTCAGCTGCTCCGAGTTATACACAAAGGTGACATTTTCATAGAGCAGAGGGCCACCTGCAGGGACAGAGCACATTATTCTCCCAGTTACTTTTGTCCTCAAGAAGGGAGGCACAGAACACACAACAGCCTTCCATGGACACTTTGGGAACATCCATTTCTTCATGACTACTTAGGAATACAAACACAAATTACATTTTAGGAGGCTTGATAAACAATATGGGTTCGGAAAAAGGCAGGTATGTGACTACCAGGTTTCCTTGTTATATCATAATAATGTATGAAACGTGTACCTTTGGGATAAACTTCCAATTTAAACTCCAACTTAAATTGTAACTACAAATTGTAGTTTTCAATTAAAAACTACACTGGACATTTTATGGTGTTCTCATCTAAGAAAACTCCCCCTTCTTTGTAGGGCTTCATGTGTACCACGGTCAGAGCATGGCAGATAGCTACTGAATGACATGTTCCTGTCAATCAGGCATGACAGGCTCAGCTCAGTTCCACTGATACCTAGAGCGATGGCTTCCCCAGGTAACTCAAGCAGTCACATCAAGTCATCCGACTCCTTTGCTAAGATCCTTCCCACTGCTAGTCCCACTGCTTCCCACTGACTAGTCTCATACTTGGAGTAGTCATTTCTTTCTGCTTTCTGGATAAAACCTTTTTCTACAATGGAGAGTTTCCTATAGGCTGCTTGTGTTGGTTACTCTTCTCTCAATCCTGAGACGAAATAGCCAATGTCCACCCTAACTTAAAGGAGGACAGGTTTTATTCAGCTCAGTTCATAATCAGTTGGCTCCAAAGCAGGTGACGTGGTAGTGCGGCAGCCATTCATTATGGGAGAAGACAGGAAAATAAACAAGAGCAAAAAGGCAGGAGCATGAGAGAGGACTCTGTCCTTTATACTGTATGCATGTAGGCCACCCCCCACCCTTGGGTGGGTGAAGCACTCACAGGC
The DNA here is from genome assembly GCA_004027455.1 of Hydrochoerus hydrochaeris. Lineage (NCBI taxonomy): Eukaryota > Metazoa > Chordata > Mammalia > Rodentia > Hydrochaeridae > Hydrochoerus > Hydrochoerus hydrochaeris. The sequence continues at coordinate 81,939 of PVLA01000113.1, forward strand.
ATAATGCCAGCATTGGACCATGAGTCAATCACAAATTCTAGCCTGACTCATGACTGCATGACGGTTTGGGAGGACATTCAGACACAAATCATAAAACTACTGTATCTGGATAGAGCCCTAACTTTAGAAAATTTATCCTCATGTCATCTTTGCAGAGAGTGATACATTGGATCATGTTTTAGTTTGTGAAATTACAAAATCCAGACTTGACAAGGTCCTTCCCTTGTACAGTGAGACAGAAGAAAAACCCTGTGACAGTAAAATCTTCAAGTGCCATTTGCAGACTGCAGGGGGAAGAGAACAAGAAATCACCAAGTAGCAAGCCGTTCACGCAAATCAGCACCATCCGCCAGCTGCCGCAGGGAGAACCAGATGCCATCCCCTTCCAGCATGTGGGCTGGGAAACAAGAAGAGCCAACCTCAGCCAACCCACACTGCAGTCAGCAACTTGCTGATCCAGAGACATACAGGCTGCGATGATAGCTATTGAGGTAAAATACAATTTAGTGCTTGTAGTGTTTAGTGTTTCATTGACTTTGCAGGTCTGAAGCAGGTGGTCTGATCATCTAATTAGAGGATAACTGTACACAATGTGGCATCTATGGGGGATCTCCTTCTGAAGGTGGTAGCCATTGTTAATTCTCTATCATCTTCTTTTGGAGTTCTGTATCATTTTCACTGTTTTTTTGTGTGAGATTTCATTCTGTTTTGTTTTGTTTAATTTTATTATATCTGATGGCATGAGCAGCTATTTCAAAGATAACAATATATATTATGGTAGCCATTTTGGATTTACTCATCTTGTTTTGAAGTCCTTTATTTCATTCATTGTTTTGTTTTCATTGGTTCTATTCTTCTCTGTTTTGTTTGATTTTTTTTACTATGTCTGAAAGTATCTGCAGCTATTTTGAAGACAATAAGAAGCATTATGGTTACCACGGTTGACTTCCTCTTGTTTTGAAGTTCTGTGTTATTTACATTGGTTTGTTTTTATTGGCTTGATTATGTTTTATTTTGCTTGGTTTTATTCTCTTTAAAATAAAAAAAGAGAAATGTTCAGACATAGCAGAGAGTAAATGTCATGTACCAGAAGCTGAGCAGAAAACAGTGGGCGTTTTTTGCTTCTTACAAATCTCCTAGTAAGGATAAGGGCCTGGCAAGTATCCATGGGAACAAAGAGCTCACCACAGAGGGCACGAGGGTAAGGGAGAAAGGGTCGGCTTCTTCTGTCCTCCCCCAAGAACAGCAGTGGGCACCAACACAAGGGCCTAACACACATCTGTGTAAGGAAGTGCAGACACTGAAACTGATGTCTGATAACCTCCACAGCACAGTTTAACTGAATAGGGAATACCACCATCTAACTGTTTATTATTCTACTCAAGATAAAAGCTTCACTACATCCAGTGATTAATGGAATATGAAAAGAAAGAGACAGCATTTCTCAATCTTGAGCAATGCATGGTTCTCTTTTTAAAAAAGCAAATCTTCCCTCAAAACCTTCAATGCTGACAAAGTCTTTGTGCTATAATCTTACTTACATATTTCTAGTCATAAAACTATGTACATATCATTTTCATAGTTTTGTACAACTATAATATCAAAACCACTTAGCTTAAATGAAAGCAAAGCCATAAAATAACTAAATTGAAATTAACCATATTACATCAGATTACACCCATTAATATGGATATTCTATTAAGTGATCTGGCCCAAGTTCTTTGAATTAGTGTTCCTTATAATACCCTGTCATGTAATGTCACATCTTAACACACAATTCTCTACTTAAATTACTATAAAACATTTGTGTATATTCACAACTTTAGCCTTTGGTTGGTCCTAACATATTACTCATAAAGATATGCACCTCATTTATTATTAGTCTTCAATCACTGATGTATTGAAACTAGTGCCAATGTGACCATAATTGTACCTATACCCATAAAGAAAGGAAATCTCATGACAGTACTTAGCTATAAATGGCTCATTATGATCACTTACTGATTCCTTTAATTTTAAAAAAACTGTCACTGAAATATATAAGTACAAAATTTCTTGGGTTCCAAACACATAACCATAACCACTCAACTTCAGTTTCATATTTTTGGATGAATAGAAAAATATAATTTTGTTTCTCAGATTTTATTGTGGTGAAAATTTTATAAAATAGTTGATTAAATAAAATTTACAAAACTACTTAGAACTTCAAATACATGAAGAGACCTAGTGAATCTCTAAGTAGTCATGTCATATGCAGCAGTTTTCAGTCTTTGCTCAACACCCTCTTCAATTCCTTTTCCCCTATCCTCCCTTTTCTTCTTCCCTCCTTCTCTCCTTTCGTTCTTCCCACATTCCAGATGTCTCTTCCACCAAGGCAAGAAGATTCTAAAATGGCTCTCACCAGTCACTGGCTACTGGTTTTCATCCCTGTGGAATCTGCTTCCCACAAGTGTGGTATGACCCGGAACTGGCTTCTCAACGAAGGGTGCAGAGGTGATGGGACATCCCATCTCATCTGCAAATGTGTCATATAATACTGTGGCTTCTCTCCTGCTGGTGGCTTCAGTGTGATGCCTTCCTGGCTTGCAAACTTTGAAGAAGCAAGTGGCTGTGTTGGAAAATGGCCACATAGCAAGGAATTAAGGGCCTCCTCTGACTGACAACCAAGGGAGAACTGAAGAGTCCCACTCCAATAACCCTTTAGAAACTGAATTCTGCCATCTAACATGGGAGAAAATACTTCCCAACTAAGCCCTGAAGGAGATACCAGCCCTGACTGGCAACATCACTGAAGCCTTGTGAGCCACCCAGAAGAAATCAATTCAATTACATTGTGCCCAGATCTATGACCCATAGAAATTGTGACATGATAAATTATTGTTGTACACTGCTATATTTGTGCTATTTATATTTCCACACAAATAAAGCAAAACAAAATGGTATCTTCCTTTCACCCCTAGAATCTCTTAACATAAAACACGGTTTGGGAAAAGTTGATCCAATCTATGTCCTAATCAAATGTAGAACTTCTTTCAGATATTTGGAAGCGTGAACTGCCTATTTACTCTAATTTGGAAATACAAAAAGAAATATTCCTGCAGCAAGAAAGACCAGATACCAGTAGGTTCAGTGAAAATATTTACTGACATAAAATTCAAACAGAAATGGAGAAACAGTAAGCGTGGTAGTAAACTGGGTTCATCTGTATTTTGACAGATTTTCTTTGTTTTCTCTTTTGAGGATGTATTTGACTATGATTAGCTTATTCTTAATTTATGATTTTTAAAGTTACCAGACTAAAACATTTAAAAATATATCTAACACCCAAGCTCTGTGTATTTGTTATTATTCTTATAATCACTACTATTAAATTAGTTAATGGTGAGTGAAATATTGTGTTAATTCTGACTGAAGCATCTCAATTTATAATTAAGTCTACATTATGGAGGGATACTGATCTATTAACACTTCCTGTAACCAGACCTCAAAACAAGCAGGTAAAGAAAGAGTACAAGATGGAATCTTCCATAGTTAGATCCAAACAGGTTTGGGGAGAAACTGTATTAGAAATCTTCCTTAAAATATGATCTTGAGGCTTTTATAGGTAAATGGAGGCAACCTGAGACTTCTCATAAGTGAAATAAATCAGACTCACATTCGTAAATATCATATTGTCTCTCTAGTATAAAAAATAATAATAATAAACTAGAAATCTGCCTTCTGTGGATTACAACGATTATCACTAAGTAGAGAGCTTTTTCAGAAATTTCTCACACGTGCATTTGACAAAAACAATTACTCACTCTTCAGTTTAAAAAAAGTTGTCATTTATAAAGAGTTTGCATATGACCAGCAACCTGCCAGACAGATGAAACATTAAAATTAAAACTCAATCCAACAGGTTGTGGTTCGAAAGGTCCAACTTGAAGGCTTCAGCCAATTCCTAACACAGTGTAAGGAGATGTAAGCAAGTGAAGTCTTCTCTCATTCATGAAGTATGCGCCTGGCTCTCATTCTCCAGTAGCAACCAAGACAGCTCATCAAGGAAGGTACTTTGTGCTCTATGCCTGTGGTTCGTGGCTAGCAGACTCATTTTCCCACACACACCACAATGTCACAAAAGGCAAGATCAGGGTGCATACGCCAAGAAGCCTTTCTAGGAGCACAGTCTTTCACAGTTTACAGAAGATTTTCTCATTCATCATCTCAAAAAGTGATCGGCCTCCACTTACAGAAAAGGACCATGGGTCCAAGGAGACGCTTGGTTTCCAGCAGTGTGCGGCTCATGCAAATAATGCAATCCTGGAGATGAAGCCGCCCGATTCAGCGTTGTTTCCTTTGCACTCCCGATGATTCTAAGATCATCGCTGAGCACGGCTTTTGGAAAAATAGCAGTTGAGGGAAAGCATGAAAAAGTGGTAGAACTGCTGTGGTTTCAGACTCGGGATATGGCCCTGAGTGACTTTCATCACCACACTATGGAGCTGTCCTCTTCAAAAGCTAATAAACACTATCAGGTAAGCAGGACCGAGGACAATCTCTTCGGGGAAGATAATCAAGAAACATACTTTATGTTGTGGCACATGCTTCACTTTTTCTCTTTGAGAACTGCTTTCAGCTGGACAAAGATATAAAAGTGTTTTCTGATTAGGAACTTCACCTGCCACTGCTTTTAACTGAGACCGTATTTAGACGTCTAGTGACCAGAAAGCATTTCCAGTTATGGCACCAAGAAGAAATACATTTGAATTGCTTCTCGGCTTTTTGGCTAAGATCAAGTGTAGTATCTGTTCTTATCAGAAATACATTTGCTCACTGTATTAATTCCTAGTTCAAAGCTTTGGGAATTCTTGTAATTTCCTGAAAGATCTAAAAGACAGAAGTTTTTAAATTTACAGTATGTTTTTTAAACTGAAAGAGTAATAAGATCTGAAATGTACAGTAGATATTGTGATAGTGAAAGGGAAAGAAAGTGCTCAAAAGGAATGAACAACTGGGATAGGGGAAAAGAGAAAAGAAAGAAGGGAAAAGTATATGTACATAGGCATACATATATATGTATGTGTGTATAAATACATACAAAATAGATAACTAAACTATGTTTGATTCTCTGATGTGTGAGAGAAAAACAGAGAGAAAAAAAAAACAGAAAGAGAAGAGGCCTTTGTTGTGGGCACGGGAGGGCTGCCAAAGAAAGGAAAGCACCTTCTGGAAGCTTCTGGAAATAACCAGGGGCTTTATTTGGAACTTGATAGGGAGTGGAGTTAAAGGGGTGGGCGGAATGATGTACTGACAGCTGATTGGAGGAACGTTGGCGGGAGATTTAACTTTTGGGTTTGTGAGAACACAGGGAACCTCTGTCCAGAGCCATGTTAACCTGAGCATGGGAAAAATCTGTCATTCTATTAACCTCTGTTATTTCATCAAAAAGAACAGTTAGTGCTTTCACTGTTTGTTTTTTTTATGCCTAGATCTGATAACCTGAGCGACCACTTCTAAGATAACAATATGTAATATATTAACTAGTGTTAATTTCCCAGTGTTTTTTTTTAAATTTTGTATCATTTCTATCCTTTTTTTGTTTTGCTTTTTAAAATAACATTTAAAAATATGTCTTTTAGGGGCTGGGGATTTAGCTCAGCGACATAAGTGCTTGCCTTGCAAGCACATGATTGTGAGTTCGTTCCCCGGTACCAAAATGTCTTTTAATTGTTTGTTTAGGGTACCAGGAATCAAACTCAGGACCTCATGCTTGCCAGGTAGGCACTGCACCACTGAGCTATATCCCCAGCACCAGAAGATCCTTTTTTTAAAAATTAGTAATAAGTCCTTTCTGTTTCCATCTGAGTTTATACTAAAGAAATGATTTCAGGGGTAGCCCTGGTTCACACTCACACTGGGAGTAGTCACCAGAAAAACCCTTCTGAAAGGACTGAAACTTGAGTCCTTGCCCAGAAACCTCTGAGAAGGGGCAGAAAGCTGGAAAGCAAGCTCTCTAAAGTTCTTGAGCAGCAGGAGGTGATGAGTTTCTCAGGTGCTGGACATCTGGCAATGCCGGGAAGGTGTTTTCCCCAGATGACACAGGCAAGCACTACCTGCCACATACCTGTGTACCTCTCCATGCTGTTGTTCATCTGCAGCCTCTCCAAAGTCCTTCATGGTAAACTGGTAAACGTGCTCCCTTGAGTTTTGTGACGTTCTTTACAAATTAACTAACTTCAAAGAGAGGGTCACAGGCAGGGGCATTTGCAGCTATTTGGTCAAACCAGTCAAAAGTACACTGCTGTGTGAATTTTTGAGGGGCTGAGCCCTCCACCCGTGTCACCTAACTGCAACTCCAATCCAATTCTAGGGCACCAAGTCGGTGTTCCTTGGAGACTTGCTTGTGGCATGAGGCAAAACAAAACAAACCAAAACAAAACCACCACTACCACCACCACCACCACCACCACCACAACCACCACCACCACAACAACAATACCAACAACAAAAACACACATTGCTGGTTACATGTGTGAAAAATGGCTGCATATTTTTCTTTCCTTCAGTCTAGCAGGTTTTCAGAGAACATAGTGGTCAATTCAACCAAGAAAACTGCAGAAACGATAGATTTTTGTAGCCTCCCAAAATCATGACATATAGTCCAGCATGCTACTTGTCCTCCCAACTTTCCTAGTCAATTGCTGGACATCAGTTTCCATGAAAACCAAAAAAGCTTTGGAATTTGGCAACTGTCCTAGAGTTTCCTAAATACTTATGGCAAAGTGCTGAGCTACTGGCATGTTCTTCCTGGGTGATATCTCAGCTGAAAAACCAACATGAACTCTGGCTGACCATGAACCTTTCTGGTTGTTGTAAAACAGCTTGGGTTTTGTGGCTAAAAACTGAGGTCTAGGTCAGATGAGATGAGCATATTATCCTGTTTACTGGTCAGGCTGACTTGGAAGCTAAGGACGGAAAGGGCTGGGAAATGTACAAGTTAGAGAGAGCCAGAAGTCCCCAAATCAACTACAGGAATGTGCTGACAAGCTCTCTTGATAAAAGAAGTACTGTACTTCTCAATGCAGGTTTTTGAAAGCCTCTTAATATCTTGTAATAAAGTTGGCCATGTGTCTCTATTAATGATTCTACTCCAATAAATTCAACCAACCATGGATTGAAAGTAGTTGAAAAAATGAGCTTGAGCCGAATATGTTATTGCCTTTTCTGTCATTATTCCCTAAATGGCAGAGTATAACAACTATTTACATAGTACTCACATTATATTAGGAATTTAAAGTAATTTATAGACATTAAAGTATGCAAGAAGTACCAGGGATTTAGCTCAGCAGCATAAGCATTTGCCTGGCAAATGTAGGATCATGAGTTCGATCCCCAGTACAAAATAAATAAATAAATAAATAAGAATGCATGAGGCTATAAATAGGTTATATACTAACCCATTTCATAGAACAGACTTGCACAATTTTAGATTTTGGTATGCTGGGAAGGGGGAGAGTCCTAGAACCAGTCCTACATGGCTGTCCAGTATCTTAAGTCACTTTCCTGTTGCTGAGACATAATGCCCAACCCTGCAACCTGAAGGAGGAGAGGTTTATATCAGATCATGTTTCAGTCCATAATGGACTGGTTCCAACACAAGCAGTGTGGCGGAGGGGCCTGGTGAAGGAGCTGTTCAAGGCACAGTGGCAGGAAAGCCAGGAAAAGGAAGGGAGGACCTGGGAAGGGAGATAAACTCTTCCAGGCCACGACCCCTCTGATCGCTCTCTTGCGAACAGACTCCACCTCCGACCACCAAACCAGCCACACAACCCCATAATCAAGCCACGGCCTCTGACCCCTAGAGGCTCTGGGAGTGGACATTAATATATAAACCATAACCCCCAGAGACGGCTGTATTTAACCAACAGAGTCTATTATGTTCCACGTAACAGATGAAGAAGAAAATGGGAATTAAGATTCCAAAGTCTGTGTTCAAATGCCTGCCCAATATATTATGAGTGGTGAGATTCTGGCAAAGTCATTATCTATACTATTTCATACACATGCAAGGCTGCTAGTATTAAAATGAATTGTATGTAAATTTGCTTGAAAGGTTATAAAAGATACAGAAACAATAATTATTAAGGAGTAATACTGCTGATATTATGAATATTGCTAATAGTTTATTTTTATAATAAGATTTGGTTCTATTTAAAAAATGCTTCTGGCAATACTCCATCTGTGATTCCACCAATTTTGATCTTACAGAACTGGGCATATAATGTGCTGGTATTTTTATTTCTGTGTCTTTGTTCTGTTTGTTTTGTCATCTACAATGGCTCCTTCCCTGCTTCTGTCAATTCAGTCAGTCTAAGTCGAGGATGGTGATATAACTTAGTGGTGGAGCAAAGGATCTAGTCTGCAGAGGGCTCTGGGTTTAATTCTCTGCATCAAATGGAAATTAAAAATATAACCTACTTTTCCTCACAGCATTGCTCTGGTGTATATTCTTCAAGTATCTTAGGTGAACCAGCACAGTATCTCATGTGACCTGTCTCTTCTCTTTGTTTCTCAGAGATGCTGTGACCCCTCCTCACCCTCACTGACTACACAAGAGAATTAGGTCCTGTAACCCTGCTAAGTCTCAGGGTAGATGATCACAGAGTCCTTGCCTAAATTTAATATGCCTGTGGGGCACAGATGAGGGAGGGAGAGAATTTGGATCACTTTTGCAAAGAGATACACATCGGAGACATTCTGTTTGTAAGCCTTCCTTCAGAGTGATGAATCATCCTAGATTAATCTTTACTGTTTTTCAGAAATTGTGGGTTTTATCTTGATCTAGATCAGAACTGTTCAGAGCCCACTCTCTTCTCCTCCTGTAAATGGGAAAGTGTGCAGCACTTACCCTCTGATAGATCTCGGTCCATCTTGGCTGATGATTTCTTTCCGACTGACAATCCATGCACTTCTGCCTCCTCCACATTCACTCCTGAAGGTACCCTGCCCATTTGAAACATTGAAAGCACAAATTCTCATTGAATCAAGATAGTTAAAGCAAATATACTGTACCCAGCCAGTCCACAGTTCTCTGGTATGTATCTGTGTATATTGCACACAAATCCATGTAACTTTCAATATAAAAAATCAAATGTGCCTGCATCAGTGAAAGTTTTCATTTTCTCAATGACCATGATCCATTTCACTCTTCTAAATCCTTTCTCATAATGCATTACAATCAATTGCATTTATACATCAACCCCTTCCTTGCTGATTAGACTATTGTGCCAAGGAATAGGAAAAGAATGACCATGTTCATTTTCATAATGTTCAAATACTAAAGCTATACCTTGAGCATGGAAGAATCACTGAATAATCACTGATCTGAAATAAGGTGTGCCTTAATGTTCCAGATTTTGGTTATTCTAAGAAGAACACAAATGCATTTGAAATAATGTGAAATATGTGAAGGCTGTGCCTTCAACATACATAGACTGGACAGATCTAAGCATGCCTGCATGCTCCTCATTCTCTTGAAATAACCTTACACTACCCCAGTATTAACTCCTTCAAAATTAATGAAGGACCTGCAGATTCTGAGTAAGAACTGGATCTGCCAGTCCTTTATGAAGGTCTAAGTCTCTTCCCTCCACCTGACCTGTTTACCAGTTTAAAAATAGTTAAACTGGACCATGACCTGAAATACACATAACTCGAACAAGCTCATAAGCTTGAGTTACTCACACGGTGAATTTACTTCCATTGTTTTAAAAATATGAATTCTCACTTGTGAGTTATTATCACCTTATATTTATATTGCATCAGAATTCTCTGAACATCCTAATTTCAAGTAAATATAGTAAAAGATAATTCACCATCACAAGAAAATTTCATAGTTTTTTTTTTTTCTACTAATAAGTCACAAACAGAATCCACCGCTCCCTCATTTGGAATCATACAATATTAGCATTTTGAGACCAACTGATTCAACTCCCTCATTTTCGGAAAAAAATTATGAGACCCAGGTAAAATGATGATCATATAAGGTCATGCAAGTATGACTGGAATAGCAAGGACCAGGAAAGAAATCTCTTAATTTGTAGCTCAAAACTGTTCACTGTATTTTTTGCCAATGCCATACAGCTAAGTTCCTTATAATATATTCTGCATTTTTCACTGAGAAGAAACAAAAAATCTGAATGAGACTCACCGATTCTCATCTTGTCGTCCTCCATATCGAATCCAATAATTCTGTATTAAATGATGAAAACATTTGTAATTTGGTTGTTATAACATCACTTACAGAAACAATTTAAAAGTACACTTAAAATATTCCAAAGATGTAAAATATTTGGCAACTTGAATCTTACATCAAAATACAATACATCTTTATTTAAAAACTTAATGAAAAGTAGGCTAAGCTTAATGCAATTCTGGCAAAGACAAAATGAAGCAAAACTAGTATAGAATTAGCTTGGGCATCCACCCTTTACTCCCAGAAAGTGACCTGAAATTCGTTATATACATATGCTTGAAAAATCATTCAGTCCACTGTTTCAGGTTTTATGAAAGAATTAAGGAAGAAATGAAGTTCAGCTTGATTATTTGTCTAGAATTTTCAAACAAGTAAGTGGCATGTTCTGGGGTCTCTTGAGATAACATGATCTTTTCAAATAACAAATAAAAACAAATGTGATAAAAGTGTTGCACGAGAAGCATGACCTTAAATTGATTAAATCTCTAAAGTGTGCCAACGAATGCATAGCATACCTAAGAAAAATGATAAAATATACATGAACAATGCTACAAAGAATGATTTCATAATCATATTAATATAGATAATTGAAAACTTATAAACCAACAACCTAGAGATAAATGAATAAAGTCCATGTCTAGGCAATTCAAAAAGAAAACTAAAGCCAAAAGACCTGTAATCCCTGTAATCCCTGTAATCCTGACACAATGTAATCCTGACACAATGGAAGCCTCACATGGGAGCATTGGAAGTTCAAACCCAAACTAAGTAACTTAGTACCTGAGACCCAGTTTCAAAATAAAAAATAAAAAGGATCTAGTGATTTAGCTCTGTAGGAAGGCCCTGGATTCAATCCCCAGTTATACCACAAGAACAAAGAAAGGAAAAAAAAAAAGAAAGAAGGAAGGAAGGAAAAAAAGAGTGAGAAGAAAGGAGAGGCAGAAGAAAAAAAAAAAAAAGAATACAAGTGATATTAAAATACTTTTTTTACTGATGAAAAGTGGATGTAAACTGGTAATTTTATGCAACACTACAGAAGTTAACGGAAACATTCCCTTGCGAAAGCAACTAAGGTTTGAGATTTTTAAAATTTGAGATCCTTTGATGGCAGAGAAATTCTACTGGGATTTAGTCTAAGATTGCTGTTCAACAGAGAGAGAAAAATGCTTACTGTATTAATTATGCTAAAAAAATCAGAAATAATTCAAATATCCAGCCATAGAAAAAAGTCATTGTATATCGATTCTATGTATGCAGCCAGAAATAATTTTAAAAGCTGTACAAATACAGAAATGACTTATGTTTTCCTATACAAAAATCAGAAAAGGAGTCTGCCTGTACCATGACACTAATTCTGTAAATGGTGTCTCCAAATGCAAAAAGATTAGAAGTCAACACAGGATGTGGAGGTAAGGCAGCAGGATCACTGTGACCGGCGTTGTTCCTCTGGAAGTCTCTTCAGTGTTTAAATAACAAACAAGCATGCCAGGAAATACTAAACGTTCATACAAAATGTGAGGAAACAAAACAATTTGGAGGCAAATGAATTGCATTCAAAATACTTCCACCAGATCTATTTGCTTTGACATTGGATCTCAATGGTATGGACATCTGCTAAAAATTTTTAAAGTTTATGTACTGAATAAAAACTCTTCCTCCTCAATTATTAATGCAAGCTGGACATTGAGACTCTCAACAAGTGTGGGTGGGGAATAAACCATAAATAACTCTGCTGAGAAATCCTTTTAATAAATTTCATTTTTCTATCTAGACCTTACTGGTTCAGTGTATGAAAATCCCAGACCCTCTGCAGTTGATTTTATCAGTTCAGCTTCAAGTTTATGACGTTTCACAAACATTGCCGCATCCTAGGAGAGAAAATAAGAGAAAAAAGAAGAAAATATTTATATCAAATAATATCTAGGAAATATTAGCACAGCGAGAAATCATTAGAGGGACAGAAGACAAACTCACTCCTAGGCCCTTAACCTGCTATTCTTTAAAAATACAATTTGTGCTTTCTTTTGTGGCAGTCAGGGTTAGGGCTAGGGTTAGGGTTACAGTTAGGATTAGGGTTAGAGTTAGGGTTAGGGTTACGGTTAGGATTAGGGTTAGGGTTAGGGTTAGGGTTAGGGATAGGGCTAAAGAGACTTGACCTGCTGATGCTTAATTGGAAGCTAAAAGCAGCATCCATTTGGCACTTCTGCCCTCATCATGTATATCCCCTGTATTACATTAATGACAAATGAACTAAGAGAAATGTTGAGAGCTACAAAACCATATCCCCAGGTAAATAGACATTTTTTTACAAGCTATCATCTATGAAAACATATGCTTCTGGTCTAAATAAATTTGAAAGATTTAAATTCTAGAACTTTCTCTAAATTGTCAGGTGCCTTTTAGCATAGCATTACAGTTCTGTTAATTATCCTCAAAGCCTATAGCTGTATTAAGAATTTCTGCCCTGAACGTAGATCTTACCTCTCTAGCCTCAATGGATGCTGGGTCTGTGCTATCCTCCAACAGACTTTCGTAGTAATCCACATTGTCCAGCAAGTCCATGTCATCGGCATGGAACAGGATGTAGGCCTTGGCACACTCCAACGCTTTTACATAGTCACCAACTGAAGGGCCAAGAATGTAAAGGTCACATTCAGTCTGGTTCTCTGCCCAGAGGACTTTAAAGAGAGGCATCGGCATATCTATTGATGTCAGCATCCGTTACCAGTGAAAGAGAATATTGAGGCTGAGCAGAGTTAACAGAAATGGAGATAAAGAAAGGATACGATTTCCGACATGAAAAGATGATCTATCTTTGGTCTGCTTTGGAGCTACATGTTTAGCATACATTATGAAAAGTCTTTCCATGAAGCTTTTGTGGAAAACTGATTTAATATAAATACGCAGCAGAACTATAGGCGTTAATTTTGATTTTTGCAATGATTTGAGTTAACTAAGCATCCTGAGTATGACCTTCAACATCAAAGATACACTGTTTCATACAAAATTTATAAATAGTATAAGTGATGTTAAAATGATACTTTTCATTGCTATTAAGTTTGTGGTAAACTGGTACTTTTATAGACTATTAATCCTCCTCCTCCCCACAAGCTACCCCTCACTCTACCATTGCATCAACCTACTAACAGAAACAATCAAAAATGTTTCAGCTGTGAACTCTGTGTTGGAAGTATTTGGCTATATTACAAAGGAATATTTAGTTTGAAAGTTGCATGTCATGTTTTCAAATAGGTCACAGCCCTGGTTTTGTTTTTAAAGAAGTTCTTTCCAGATACATACACTCCAAGATGGCTCTGGTTTTTAATAAGAATGACAACAACTAGGTAACTTGCTCAACTTCATTGCATTCACTCCTGATAACCAGATGATTTATTATTTGCTATCAGCGCCAAGACAATGAGTAATGTTTTGCTTCTGAAAAGGGAGAGGATTTTCCAAAGTAGCCTTAAAATGTTGGCTTATTTTCTCTTTTTTATTTTAAAAGGGAAATACTTTACTACTGACTTCCATGCAAGACACTGATTTGGAAATAATGAGAAACTATCAGAGGAGCAATGATCTGAGAATTACGATCTGTCAGAAAGCTAAGTGAGCTTAGTCATTTCTCTGTGAAATAAAGATATTAGACAACACAGTGTCTAAGATCAATTCCAGTTTCCTGAATTCTATTGCTTTTCAACACAAAAAAGGATGCCTGATCTCTCTTAGTAAAATAAAACTATTTGGAGATACCAACTTTCACTAGTGGATTGGTGACTGTATAAAATTGGGTTCATATACTCTTTTCATGAACCATAGAAAATGTAATCTCTAAGTGGAGTAAAATTTTTTTAAAATGGGGTAAAATTTGACAATGTCTATCAAAACTACAAATGAATAAATTTTTTGATGCAACAACAGTACTTCCGGATACTCATCCTATAGGTAATTGTATATAGATATGGAATGACATACATAAAATATCATCCACTTGAAAAGTTACTATAACAGCAAAAGATTATGAGCAACTTCCCATCAACAAAGGGAAAATTGAATAAACTATAGTAAAATGATATGTAGATATAAAGAAAAGTGGATGGAGAAGATCTCTATTTACTGATAAAATTAAATAGAACCATGTAAAATTGCCAAAATTTGACAGTTTCACAGATCCACCTTAGTACAAGAAAAATCTGTCAGATGCAAAGTGAAAAAAGGTGTACCAAATAGTATAAATATGTGCTGACTTTTATGTCAAATACAGGGAAATAAATTCCTGTGACTGTGTGTTGAGATCTGTGATTGCGTATGCAACTTTGCAAGAATAAGGAAGAAACTGGATTGAATGCTATGATATGCAGTTGTGGAGACAGGGAAGTGGAAAGATTTTACAGTATTTGGCCTTTAATTCATGTGGATGGATCTTCATTAGAATTAAATTTAAAATCGAGACTGGTTAGTCTAGTACAATTGTCAGGAAATCACGTTGCTATTAAATTCTATATTTTATCCACTTGCAGTGTCACCTGCTCTGTGCATCCTCAGTTTCAGTACCGTGCATAAACTCCAACCACACTGATGACTGTAACCCTAAATTCTGATTGTTCACTGGACTCAATTAAGAAATGTCTTGCAGAGTAGCAAAGCACCCTTGCAGGTGTGCCTGCCAGGACTTGGGGATAGCACTTGGCCCTGGCCTCTTCCTCCCTGTTCTCTGCTTTCCAGTAGCCACGAAGTGAGCAGTTTAGTCCACTACGCCCTCCAGTTATGATGTCCCTGACAGGGAGCCAGCTGACCGCGACCTGAAACTATGTGCCAAAATGAACATCTTGTCCTCTAAATGGCAGGTATTAAACATTTTGTCCCATCGGCAAGAAAGGCGATCAATACACTGATAAAGAAAGCAGAGCACTGATGAGGGAAATATGGCTTTGATAATGAAGACAACCTCCGTGGACTCAGAGATGAGCCTTACCTCGGTAGTAGGCAAACTGCAGGTAGTCGTAATGCAGAGGAAGAAAATTCTCGATGGGTGAGAGGCGGCCGGGGCGCGTGGCGAGTTCCCTCACACACTCGTGCTGACAAACCAGCACCTGCATATAGTGATCTGGAAGACCAGAGGCGAGCATGAGTCCTCCCGGCTGTGACAGCCACCTTGGTCACAGGTCCAGTCCCACAAGGCATTCTTTATTCACCACTCTCAAGGGAGAACTCACTCTCAGTCTCATTTCCAGACTGTAAAACCTTCTCAACAGTCAGTGATTTACCATGAGCTCCTCCCAGGGGTGATGGGAACAGCAGACCCCCCAAGCCCTCTGGCTCATGCCCTTTTCTATGCTGTTTTTTTCTTCCCAAATCATTTTTTTTAAACCATTCCTGAAAGTGCCAGAGAGCATTTCATGTGCTCACAGCCAGTAAGAGGTGGACTTTCTTCTTTAACATCTCCAGGCTTCACGAGAGATACTTTCGGGGGCCTGAAGTGACTTGGATCATCAGGACTGAATGTCTGATCCTCATTAGGTTAAGCAAGTGTTCAGAGAATGGAGTCACCATGTATGTGCAGAGCCTCAGAAGGAAAAGTAAAGCAAAACTCTCCTTTTCCTCATTAATATTTCCAAGTCCATTTTCTCTAAAGGGGTAATAAAAACAGTTTATTGATATCCACTGATCAGGACCTCATTCTATCCAATTGTAAATCAGTCCATCACCTTATTATTATATATTCTAATGTGTACTGGGAAGAGTGTATATTCTTTACCAGGGAGTAGTAAAGTAGGGGAAAGAATAAAAACTAAAGAATTTTGATAGGAGCTAGATGTGGTGAAGCACATCTCTATCTAAGTTACTCCAGGGGTTAAGGACTAGAGACTATCTGAATGAAGTACAAGACATTCCATGTTGAACAACTCCCCTGTTTAATGATTGTTTTATAACCCACCACTCAGATTTACAATCTGTTTTTTGGTACAGTTCTGTATATCCTGTTTATAGTTTCATTGTCATTTGTTTGTTTGTTTTGTCAAGGTTCACCTTGTTTATGTAGTACAATAATTTTTGCTGATTGTACTGTATAGGGTTGTACTACAATTTTGCATGGTCTTATATTCCACAGTACTGCATTAGAAGAGTTATGCAAATAAAAGTAGTCATTGTTCTGAATATTGTAATATACATGCCACATACAATTTCTCATTTGGCAACAAATTGATTTAATGAGCTAATCCCAGGAACAGAAGCTCCACTTAAAAAGGAGTGTCTACAGCTTCAGACTACTACCGCTTGAGCAAGAGACCCTTGTCAACAACCACAGCCACAGCAGCAATGACTTTGAATACATATTTTTCCACTTTTTACTTCTTCCCTTTCCTGGTCCTCACCTCACATATTTTGCCTAACTTTGAGTTTCACACTGAAATTGGAAGTAGTCTTTGGAGGAAGGGAAAGGTTCACTGACACTTATGCCTATAAGGTTCCCCAGAGGAGGGAGATATCTTTGTTTGATGCCTCGGCTGTACAGTGTAATTCACCATAACTCTAATTCTTCCAAAAGATGCTGTGTTTAGTCTGAGCTCAGCTTGGCTCTGGATGGTCATAAAGAGTGAACTCAGAGCACAATGGGAAGGAAATAGGCAGTTTCTGGTGGTGGTGGTAGCGGTGTGTGTTAATGCCCCAGTTTCACATAACCTGGCTAAGTCAATCCTACACAGCAAAGTTAACAGAATCTCCAAAGTCCACTAGTCATTAACTCCAGCTGGGGTTTCCAAGGGGAAGAATGAGTTCTCTTTGTCTGGTTACATGTTGAAAACAAAGTATTGGCTGTTTTATTTCTGATGGAGAAAACAACAAATACTCTTCAGCTGTTTTTTCCTACTTATCTCTGCAGGCCTGTTTCATTCTTATATACAAACACCTCTTCTAATTCCAGCTAGTGAGCAAAAGGGAAACGTGGAAAACACACCCACCAAATCCAAAATCTGAATGAAAATATTTTTCAGAGCAGGATATAAATAGCAGCAAAATGTGAGTGACCAAAGCATATTCTTCGGGGTTTTAGTAAGCCAAGCCATGGGTCAGTAACTGCATCCAGCAGCTATCTGTATTTCCACCAAATTTTAATGCCTCTCCCAACTCTAAATTCAAACGCAACGCTTTTCTAATACAGTCTGCACTTTAAGTGCCAGTTTTCTTCCTAATTTAGGACAATTTTGCACTAGACATAATTTACATGGTGAGAGTTGTAATATCACTTTTTATTAGTTGTACGCCTTGCCTGCTTTCTATCTCAAATGTGACTGTGCAATTAATATGTTTTTAATAAATCTGAGATCCAAGACACTTTAAAAGTTCCTTCTCATAGTAATTTGAATACGTTTCAAATTTCCAACACACTTGCCATAGTTCTGCAACTTCTGATAGTATTTGGTTTAGTTGGAGGGACGAAAGCTCTTTTTAAAGAACCATATGTCTATTAAAAGTTAGGATTTTGACATTGGTAGTTATATTAAAAATTAAACAATATGAATTAGAAGCCTTCTGTTCTTTGGCAGAAATCAGTATGTTGTATGTGACCACTGTTCATTAAAACATCAGTTTTATTTGATTACCTGTCAGAAACTGCTAACTGGAATAAATCACTAAGTGTTAATCTATGAATAGTTTGCAGTCAGTTTCTTAGACCAGATCTAGGATATTTGTCACAACTGAAGTAGATCGTGTCTGGGGCAAAACTGGCCAAACCACTGAACAGAATCCGTCAAAGTCACAGAGACCCATGGCACATGTACAGAACAAAGGATCCAGGGTGACTCTGCAGCTTCTGAGCACTTTATGCAGAGCCAACCAGAAGAGTACTTTTTCAATTCCTCATTTTCATATGGGGTGAAGCCAAGTGACCCTTCTGCTGGGCTGTTTAAATCTGGCACTAGGCTGAACTTATTTATTTATTTATTTTCTCTTTTCCTTGAGGTTCATTATTTTGGGTTTTTTCTTGCCTTTTTTTTTATTTTATGGAGAAAAAAATCCTCCAAATTTTGTAACAAGATAACGAGAGAATAGAAATAGTTAATATAATATGTATTGTTATCTTAAAAATAGTTACTCTGAGTACAAAAGATGGGCATAAGAATTTCTCCCAAGGATATTAGCACAAACCTTTCTTTTTAATGAACTAAGAGAAACTTGTGAGTTTTTGATAGGACAACTGTTGCAATGTTTTTTTCAACATGAGAATGAAGCCAGTCCAGGAATTCCAGATATAAAACACCTCTTCTACTTATCCTCAGGGTCACTGTGAATCTGTTTACCAACTAGCTCTCATTCTGTAAGTGTACTTCTTGCCCACTTTAATAAATGTACATCCCTAATACATTCTCTGTGTCTTGTCCAGGTCTTTGTTCTGGACACCAAGAATCTGGAAAGAATTGCACTTGGATCTAAAATGCAGTAACACAACTCTTCCTGGATGTTCACAGAAGTTTTAGGGGGAGTGGCAAATGTGGGTGTGGAAGCAGGGCACATATCCCCAGAAATCATAACACAGTAAATAAATAATAAAAGAAAGCTTCTCATTCCCAAAGACTCAGTGTAGAGAAATACACAGCAATTAAAATGAAGAACACATTTTAAACTGGTGTTCTAATGAACAATGCTCACAAGAATACATGCAAATAGACCTGGCAGAGGCCCAATGAAACAATGCAGACAGGTCAACTAAATTATGATATGCCAAAATAGTGTTAAATTATCTAGCCATTAAGTATAACAAGGTGATCTATCTGTACTTACTTGAGAAGAAATCCGCGATTCATTGTTAAGCATAAAATAAAAGCAAAAATAAAAAAAAGTTGAAAAACAATACTGACAGTATTACCTTATTTTTATAAAAATGCAATAAAAGAATTTTAAATACATAGATCTCCACAAGTGGGAGAACAACTGCAAAATTGTAACAACAAATTTATCAATAAGAGGATTGTTAGACATATAAGAATCTTTTACACTTCATAGTGCATACTTCTATAATGTTGGAATATATTTGAGGAGTGCATGTAGTATTTTATAATTAGAAAGTGACTAATGAAAAACATAAATTTTACCTGCAATGGTTTCATAGAGACCAGCTTTATAGCCTAAGTAATCATACTCTTCAAATCTCTGAGGCCCCTCACACAGGGCTCGGCACTCCATATCTTCATTGAAATAGTCTCTTAAAGCTTTTTCAAAGTACTTGATAGCCAGTTCAAAGTCATCGGCCTCGTAATACTTCACCGCTGCACTGTAGCTCTCCTGCAAAGAAATGGAAAACAGCAAGTGCTACCTTTGCAAGGAGAAGGACATTTAGAAAGGTAGGGGAGTCACGGAATGAAGAAGAGATGCCATAGGAGGTAAACTATAACCATGCTGGTTTCAAATAACCATAGATTAAAGAGGCTAAAGGAGCAAGTAGCCTGTTATGCTACAATCAGCTCCTTCCAGAGCATATATAAGACTGTTTTCCAGGGGTTCTGCCTGTAAGTAGGGCCATGGGAAAAGTACATAAGAGCTGACATGAATGGAAATTATATAGACTCCCAGACTTTGCCCAATCAATTAATCATAAATAAATCCTCCCACCTCAAATCTTCTCTTGTCTTTTACTGCAGTTATGGGGGCCACACACTGAGAACAGTTACGCCAAACTTGGAAGTGCAGAAAAAAAGGTCTTTTGATATGTGACCTTAGGTAACACTTCATCCTAAGGAAAGAATTCTATAGTACTATGAACATCTAATTTGAAAACTAGAGGTACAAGGAATGAGGCTCTAGAACAAGAGCTAGATTATCACAGTGATCCTGAAAAATTCACATTGGCTTCAACTCCTAGGTTTAAATATGTGTGTTGGAAGCAGGTGCAAAGGTATAGACCTGCAGGCTGTAATACTCAGAAGGCTGAAGCAGAAGGGGCATTAGAGCTCAGGAGTTCAAGGCCAGCCTAACAAGAACTTTTAAAAAACACAGAAGTGTGAAAAGGGAGCTGAGGCATGGGGAAGGACACAGATGTTTGTATAATAGTCCAGGTTTTATCATATACTGATTTTTCTATGTTGATTTTCATTTCTTTCCATGTTTAAATTCTCAACTGAAATTTTTGCATTTTTAATTTAAAATATTAAACATTTTCTCGTTGTTTTTCAACCTGATAACTACAAATTTCATCTGAGAAATATGAAAATACAGAAATGGTACTGGAAATGGAAAGTCAACTTGAGATACACATCCACATGAATATGTTCGAGTCAGAGGAAACTCAGGGGCCCTTAGCCCCATGCCACAGAAGAATGGGTCTCAAGAACTCACCAAGTGTGGCTTGGCCTCTCGATCTACCAACTGGAGTGATTCCACACCAGCCATGGTTCTGTAATTCTCAATGTTCTGCTGCATTTCCATGTGCTCAGGGTTGGCCATGAAAAATGTGTGGGCTGCCTGCACTGCCTCTTCCAACCGGTCAAGCTATAGCGGGGGGAAGAGGAGGAAAGGAAGACAAATACTTGTAAACCAATCTCAGGGAAACAGCAGTTCAAGGTCTCAGAGCATGACAGATATATGTCCCTTTTAACATATATTCAACTGCCATATTTAAGTGCCAAAAAGGTGATAAGCAATGTGTCCTAAAATGATATGCAGAGATTTTGACTTTGGCAAAGATAAATAGACTTTGCTCCAAATTTATTCTCTTCTCTCCTCTTTTCTAAATAACTGAGTCTACATGGCTCTGCTTGTTTTATGATTAATCAGACAAAAAACTGCCAGGACTGGGAGCCTCTCATCCATTTTTTTCAACATTTTTGTTTTGTGTTTTAAATTTCTTTCACTCTGTTTTGTTATTAATCCTGAACATTAGAGTAAAAATACTTCTCTCATTTTTCAGAGGATGGGACTGGGTAAATTCTTCCTCCCAGGCTTTCAAAGGTAAAGGATAAAAAGTTAAAAGGAGTAAATTATTCTAATATATGAGAGATGCTAAACCTCTAACTTTGATTCTCACTGATAGAAAAAGAAGAATTTTTAAGAATCACTACAGAGGCAATGTCATTTTCTTCCTCTACTTAACACCCATCTCCATGGAAAAAGCAAAATTAGTGAAATGAAATTGAATTTATTCGATTTAAGATATTCTGACTTAGACATTAGTCAGGGAGAAGGTCCACAGAAAAATCTACTTGTTTCCATATATTAGCTGTCTTTTTCATTGTGAAATCCAATGTCTGTTTAATGTATTTCAAAGTGTCAAGAAGTGAAAGTCATTGTTATGAAATCACAGGTGTCTTTAGTACTCAACTGGGTTTCTTCTGACACTCTAGTTGCTTAAAGATTAAAACTTAGAAAAAATAGTGGGTTCACAGTCCACAGTGACTACAGCCAAGTAACAAGTGGATAACAAGCTCTCATCACAGAAAACATACACTGATTTATTATCTGGTATTCTTAATTTTGTCTAAGAAATACAATCTTTCTTTCTTTCACTTAACTTTCATACTCCTAACTGCTACTGGGCTTCCCTTTATTAAACATTGCCAGGGGTAACTCTTTTCATCACTGCTATCTTAGTTCGCAAATTTTTGCTCCTGAGATCATTTTGACACTCAAAAAGTTAACTTTGCATCTGAATTCATTCTCAATTTTAATTATCTTCATTCATTACACATCAGTATAGATACACATTAATTACTTAGGCATTTGTGTATGGTAGTAACAATTTATACAGGTACTGAGGCCAAAAAAAAAAGGTTCTAAATTTTGTGTCGGTTGACATTTATTGGCCAAGTGAACCTAGAACAAGTTATTTAAATACTTGCGTTTCAGTTCCCCCACAAGAAAAATAAATGTCCATAAAAATGGCACACTACCCTCTACTAAATAGGATTTTGGAAGGATTTAATTGTGTGGTATACATAAATATGTTTCAGAAATCACTAAAACAATAAAAAGTGAATGATATATGACTGATAAATGGTAACTCAGTTTCAAGGATATGAATATGCCCCCTTAATGAGGTGTAGAATCTTTATCTCCAAAGACCACATCATTTATGAGGATCAGAGGGATTTATAGGGATTTATGATTAGTAAAAGCTGTCTCCCTGTAATAGGAAACTATAAAGAGGGAGTAAAACAGATTTGCACTGACAAACCTTGATTCTGTCACAGCAGACATTAAAGTTGAGGGAACATAAATAAATATTTTGTTAATCTTTTTCCTACTTTCGTGCCTTGGCTCAGTCTGCTCCACTGATTTACAGAAGCTCTGCCCCATGACTTCACATGGAGTTCACTCACTGGACGTGGTTGGAAAACACCGAGTGAACATGGGCACACTATCTTTCTATTAAAATGCAACACACCTTTCCAGGCCAAAAGATACTTTTCTAATCCTGCAGTTATGGTTAAACACTGCAATATCATCTTATTCTTATTCCCTCCCTGGTTCTTACTCCACTGTACACTAATTTTGTTGGCATATATTTGCATCTATGAGTGAGGATTTCTGTAGCTAGGACCCATATGAAATTTATATTTTACTTTCCCATTACTTTAAATATATAGTACTAGTGTCTATGAAAAGAAAAAATGATAAATATCCTTAACCTATAAATCAAAATGTAATTACATGTAAATGTGCCCCAGAAGCTACACAGTACTAAAAGGAAACAGATTTAATAAAAATACATCTGAAGTTATCTTTCACAATGAGAGTTTCAACACAGAAAAATGTGATTCAATGACTCTTGAAAATAATTTATTCCTTTTCTCACACTTCACCACACTGGCTTTTTTACTTGGTGCCTTGCCATTGTATAACCTAGTATGAAACATAATATCATTCTCCCCCTATAAACAGAAAGGTAATTCCATGACTGAAAATTGAACCATAAAACTTTCTCATGAACTGGACCTGGATTTCAAATTATTTTAAACCAGTTCATGAAATTAAAACTGTAAGCCAGAATCTATAAAATAAATCATTATTTTAACTAAACGCTTGATATGTTTGCACTTCATTTTAGAATCAAATTCACAAATTGGCCATGGCTAGAAAAGACCGAGCCAACATGCATATACTCCATATAATGTCATCTCACGGGTGGATATTATTACAAAGCCTTGTAAGTAGCAGGTTGCAGGTAGAGGAAACAACTACCGACCTCTCCACTGACATAAATCAAAAGCAAATTGCATGTAAAGGCTCCAATCTGGATCTCCTTTAAAAAAATATAATTAAAACAAACCACAGGAGAGGGAAAGTTATGCATTAGAAAAGTAAAAGTTGAAATAAAGAACAATCGAGGAAAGGGGAATTATTTGACAAGGTACAGTACCAATCTTCCAAGGGAAAGCATCGTCCCCTATAAAGTGAGAAACAGTAGTAAAAAGAGTCTTTAAGAGACTTTAGGTCATTTCAGTTCAGGCCACGAGCAACTAAGGCAAATGTTTCCTGCTGGCTGCGCAGAGGGACAACTGTACGTGGCAGTCATGCTGAGGGGAGAAAGAAATAAGCCTGACTAAATCAGCACCCGGGTAAAAATGCAGAAGCACTTTGTCATGAACTGGTGAGGGAACGAGGCTGTCTCATTTTCCATAGCTAGTAATAAAGGAGGTATTTCTAAAGCACACATTGGCAATAAAAATATCTCCAGTAGCTATCCTTTGACCACAAAAGAGATTCCAGACTCTGTGCCATGGCATTTAATAACTCCAGGAGTTGGCTTAAGTCTTTTTAATGTCACTTCCTTCTATCTGCCATTAAGCAAAATTTTCTCAGATGAAATGAATATCCAAAAAGTTGCATCACCCTATTCAAGCAAATACACATAACTGCTTCACTCCATTCATATTCAAATTCCTTGCTTCATTCAATCATTCATTAATTCATTCAGCAAATATTTATCTCACATCAACTCTGCACCAGACACAGGCAGTCAATCAGAATACCTATGTGCCCAAGGCAGAAACCAACCCTGCTTTCTATCTGCTTATACTTTCACTGAAGGAAATAAGTAAATAATTAATATAAGTGACTTCAGATGGTGCTAAGTGCTAAAAGTGTGAAGGAATAAAGTTGTGAGCACTGGTTAGAGCTGAGGTAGAAGAACCACTCGAAATAAATTAGTGAAGAAATATCTCTACAATTAAGTTTTAATCTGAGACGCTGAAAGTTGAGAGTCCAGGCGTGAGCTTAACAGAAGAAAGAGTATTTAAGTAATAAACCGAAAAATTTCTAAAGCTGAAAAAGCCTTGCTGGATTTTACAAGCAGAGAGAAGACTAAGGAGGGAGATTTAAGAAACCAGAGGACAGACCGCCTTCAGGCTATGGAAAAGTCTGAATGACTTTCTAAGTGCAAGAGAAAACTATTACAGAAATTTAAGAAGGGATATAACAAGATCACATACACATTTCAAAATGATAAGTGAAACTGCTTTATAGAAAACAGATTTCGAAGCAGGCAGGAAAACATTGCAGTCATTTGGGTCAAAGTCAATGCTTTTATTTTGCAAAATAAAAATAGGAGAACATAGGTCATCTTCCTTTTCCTCCCCTCTCTGACCCATGCTGGGCATTCCTTTCTCCTCCTCCTCCTCCACTTGGTCCCTTCTCGGGATGCTAATGCTTCCGACTCAGAAGACAGACGCACAACACAAAAAGATGTAGGAAAAGTATAAATTCATTGTCTTCTAAACTAGGGAAAATATAAAACGCAACTATTTTGAATATAAATTATGTACAATAAAGGAAAAGTTCCATTTCTAAAGCACATTAAAAACACATAAAGCAGACTCTCCATATACTTCAAAGATATTAGACCTCTTATTTGCCTTAGGAAGACTCAATAATGAGACTAAAACATCAAGTCATAAAGAAGGAAATTTCCATTCTTCTACTCAAAAGCCAACATTTATAATACAGTCAGGAATTCTTTCCTACATTCACCATCCTAACTCTGGGAATTAATCCAGTATCATGCACTTCTTTTTGATGAGGTGCTGTATTTTGCTATGGTCTTTTACTTATATCTCACAATTAGCAACTCTGTAGATTCTTCACCCCATACATTAAGTCCTTAAGTAGACAAGAATGACAAGGATGTAGGGCTGGGGATGTAGCTCAGCTGCACAAACACCTGCCTGGCAAGTGCAAGGTCCTGAGTTCAATTCCCAGTACCAACAAAACAAAACAAAAAAATCGAACTACTAATGACAAGCCTATAAACTGAACCTGAAGACACTGAGTCTTTAAACCATAGGGGAATTTGAGTTTTCCCTAGCAGAATTTGTACACAAGCCAGGGAAAAAGGAAACCAATAGGTTAAACCTATATATCATGACGATATTTTTCACAGAGATTTTATCACTTGATAGTCTCCAAAGTTACCTTGAAGTTTTGCTAAGCCAAGGTAATTTTCATTTCCAAAATCGATTAAGTAAATATATGAGTTTTTAAAATTTTAGAAACACATTAAAAGAATAGTCTTAAAATTAAAAATACAAATTTGAAACAAAATTTGAAAGCAGTTTTACCCACTAAATCCTGTAAACTAGTGTTTCAAGTGTAGGATCAAAGTCATTTAGTGAGAACTCTTAGCTTATTTTTAAAAATTCCTAAACATTTATACATAAAAGTGCCAGCATTTTAGACTAATCAAAAATTAGCTGCATAAGTCACTTTGAATTTTATTTCCTAATTACTGATATCATCCTTTATATTAATAAATATGTTAAAAGATATAGGCATAAAATTATATTCATAATTCAGGAAAAGGAAATAATATTGATTTTCTTGACAAATATATGCATTAATTTCAGTATGTAGTAAGATGTCTATAAGTGTTGTACTTTTTGCTTTGATTTTTAAAAAAGCCTAATCTTTTTCTCATTTATAGTCATTATTTCACATTGAAATTTTAGCATATCAAAATTATTGTTACATTTCTTTTCTTGAGATTGTTCCGTTTCAAAAACAAGTTACAAATTAAGTCATGTGCAAGTACAAATTCCCTATGCTGAGTGTGACCGTCATATATACCTAACACACACTGATAAATGTAATTAATTTAAAAACATTAAAAATACATTATGAAAGTAATGACTTTAAGTAAGGTAACTCAAACAACATTTGGGCACAGGTAAGGTACAATTTGTTTAAAAGACATACGCCCATAGTAAGAGAAACATCTAGAATTCGCTTCTGTCTCCATCTCAAGGTAGAACATCTGGAAACCACACATTTCAAAGAACTCAGAATTCAGAAGGGAAGCATCCATGCTAGTGTTGACCATGAACTTGTCTTTGCACTTATGGAATTTTAGCCTAAAACGTAGTCATGGTTATAAGTAAATATTTATAACTTTCAAAATGCTATTTGGTAGGGATAAAAAGGGGAAATGAACTTTCTAAGGAGTAACATTTCCTCTGTGGAGTAAGTGGGGAAGGAAGAGCATGTCTTATAAAGCATTTTTGGACCCAACGTCTTACGTACTTTTGTTCAGTTACCCAGGGGCCTGAGCCTGATTAATAGACTCCCACTCTCTCTACACCGTCTAGTGAAGTTTTAATCTGATGTTTACATCTTCATGCCGCACACTGATAGTGAGAAGGTCCTGCCAAGCAAGGCTACCCCATGAGGTCACGGCCTCGGCGAGTTTGGTCAGCAACATTCTGCAAAAGGCTCCTTACCCATGTAACACTCATTTCTTGCTGGGTAAAGAAAACACCAAAATGAAGAAACAGAAATCTTAAACATGCTCCCTCACATTAGAGATTATCTCAAAAAAGAACCTTTGATGTTAAAACAAAACAAAACAAAAAGCTCAAAGTGTGTGTTTCGCTGGACAAATCCCCAGAGCCATCTGTAAACTGTTTCTAAGGAAGGAACCGCCAGATTTTGTCTGGCTGCTGGGCACGGAGGACGCTGCACTATCAGTGATAGGATGGGGTTGAGTCCTCTCTTCCTTGGATCCAATGAGATCATACGTGTGGTTTCCTACTGTTTTTGGTTCTGAACACTAGGACAGGGTACAGCTGGGTAACTGAACAGGAATCTTAACCTCTGCAGTGTTTATCCAGCCATCTCCCTTGAGGTGTCAGAGGGTGACTAATGGTTACCGAAAGGCGAGTTTAGGACAAGACCTCTGTGCATCTGCTTCCTGCTACTGTCTTTGGAAATAAAACTCTAATCCTGTTTGGAAGTTCTGCTGGAAGAACCTGCAATTCATCTCCTAATCCATTTTGCCCATGTCCCAGGGTGACTGCAGTCTCATCACTGTAATGCACAAGTAACTTTATTCATTTCAGATTTTGGAAAATAAATGGAAACATAATATCTCTTTATATGAGCTGAGGACTATCCTTCCTTCACGTGTGACCATCATACTGGTAAGCACAATCTAGCTGTGAGATTGTTAATAATAAGAATCCTTGTATATTTCTGTATAATTTGAAAGGTGTTCAAAAACACTAACAGTAAAAGTGAAATCAATTTAAAAGTAGTCATTTATTGAGTGTATACTAAATAAGAACTTTAAATTTTTCAATAATGTGGGAGATGAGTTCCTATGTATGTCTTGGACCTGCTGCAAATGTAGTTCATCATTCTTTATAGAGCACAGTATGAGAACAGTGATTTATGGTGCCAACTAGAAAAGTTATGCCCAAACAAAAGTTGCTTTTAATACACTTCATGATTTAAAAGTAATTTTTGAGATGACTATTCACTCATGTTTTGCTTTTGCCTCACTTTTCATTATTATAAATGAAAATGAGTGTTATATCTCCCTGATAATATATTAAAGGGTTTTGGGGGGCCATCACTTTACTAAAGTTAAAAGTCAGCTTCCTGAAGTTTGCTATCAGATGAGCTATGAGGAACCCTTAGCTGGTGGTTCATATTTTTCCACCAAACTGTAACACATCACAATCATTTGAATTTATTCACTACAAAAGCAAAATTCCAAATGCCTAGAGATTTTGGTTCTGACACTACCCTCTGAAAATCAGCAGTGAAACAGTTTAATGCAGACTTGGAATTGTTTCTTCTGATGGGTCTCTGAAGACGAACACTTCATCATGCTTTACGCCTCTGATACATTTTTCTTTAATGCCAAAGTAACACACATTAAAGCCCCATCATAGGCAAAAAAAAAAAAAAAAAAGCCTGCAAGACCAAGCACAGGGAATCAAAGTGCAGCTTTATTTTTTGTTTCCCCCACAGGTACCCATGTTTCTTAAGGGGAGGGCAGAGAGACATACGGCAGAGGTAAGAGCATTCATCAACTGGGCCTCGGGCTGCTAACAACTGTAAGGGTGGCAGGAGAGCACTGGAAATAGGCTGGTAAACTAAATAAGCTGAGAAAGGCCTTAGGGATTAGTGAACTTACAAATAAACTATATCATTAAGATGTCCTACATACTTCGTATGTCTTCTATCTCGCAAGTGATGAGGCAAATATATTCCATGAAACTAAGAGAGTAAACCAGAAGCTTTTCCACTTGTGTATTTTGGGTCATATAATATACTACAACCTTCTATGAAATGTAAACTTTTCTCTTAGGGGATGGTTCCGTCAAAGAATATTTCTAAACATTTTAGCTCCTATAAGGAATGTACCACAGCCACAAGTCAAAGGGAAATTCATTCCAAAGGTCTCTCCTTACAGGGGCATCCAAAAAAGCCTGGGATCTATCCAAGCATTGACCCCCTTGAACTGACAGGTGCTCTTAATATGATGCCCACATAGTTTTACCAAAATAAATGGTTTTGATGATAGAGATCTTTCGATGTTTCATAAGCTCCTCTGGCATCACACCTGCACCTTTTAAAGTATTAAATCACAGTAATAACCTTCAGGCTGCGTAAGAAATGAAATAGCCCTGCCATATGCACAGGTTATGCACAAAACCAAACATTCGCTAGACCTGAGGCTACAGACTATATTGGAAAGAAAGTACTAACTCATCTCAATTTCTGAGAAAGTTAAAATTTGCAAAAAAATTTATTTACTGACTAAATATGTGAGGGAGCATCAATTCTGTTCCTTCTGTGAAACCTCCATCAGCTGTATGAAGACCCACTTCCAATAGCCATAGAGAAATTGGCCTGAAATTCTCAATCACACTGTCATCGCACTTCATTTTATAGGTAGACAAATATTTGTCCAGAAAACTAGTGCCACTGTTATCATTAGAATCTGTATCTTTGATTAAAATATTCACCAAGTCACATTGTGGATTTTAGTCACCTTTATCCCAGAGTAGAAGTCTCAGAGTCTCTTTCACCCATGTGACAGACACCTGCCGAGCACCTTCGTCAAACAATACCAGAGTAAGATCTTGTGAAGGTGAAGTTTCTGGGAACACAAAATAAATGTGACATGATCTTGACCTTGTATTGAATGCAGTCCAGGTGGGATAAGAAGGCATATATGGACAATGCTGTCCATAACTGAGATTCTACAGAATTAGAGGGCAGAATGAGTCAGTGGCAGGCAACAGCATGGTCTATGTAGAAAAAGAAAACTGTAAAATCATAATAACCCACAAGGGTTCTCACTGGGAAATTGGGAGGGATTAAGCGTGTCAGCAAACATAAAACATATGGTAATGTCAGATACAGAAAAGCATGAGCAGGAAAAATCTGGAGTGTCTCAAATGTGTTTATCAGATAGCAGTTTGGCTGACCTGGCTCATGTGGTTGGCCTGGATTTCAAGGTGTCGTAAAACAAGGGTAAACAAGACTGTGCCGTGGGGGTTTCTGAACAGTAAGCCAAGGTATTTGGGGTTTTATTACCAAAAAAATGAAATATTTCAAAGCCAGTCAACTAAGTATATAGTAGAAACAGAAATAGAAATTAGTGTTTTATGGGGTTATAAACTTTGGTTGTTACTTCCAGAAAATTATCTAATTTTAAAAAAGCTTATGCGTGATAACTGGAAGATTTACAAAGAAAGACATCTTCAGTTCAGTGAAGAACTTTTATGGAGATCCGATCAACGGATTGCTTGGCAAAGTCTTCACTTGAGATATTGTTTTCTGCATTTTCATGCTATTTTTTTTTAATACCAAAAACCTTCCTTTCTCCTTTAGAGTAGCTCTAAAGATTAACAGGATTCTGAGATTCTAGTTGGTCGATGCCTAAAGTTTGGAGTACACTTTACTAATTTTTTATGAAAGAATGACTTTAACTATAAAATCATCATCTATGTGATATCAAAGTCCCAAAATAGAGAGTCAATTTTGTAGACCACCGGTGTAACCTTTTCACTATTAAGCTTATATGACTGAGATAACTGAAGTTTGGAAGGAGAAAGTGTTGAAAATGTTCTCAGGGCTATGTGCATATTGAGACAAAGTGGAACCTGTCACCTGGTCCTTTTTTTTAAAGTTATAAAACTTTCCAGTATACTCCACTGCACCTAAGAGTGAGTGGCCAAGACGCATTACTCAGCAGAAACATGGAGAGTCCACCATTTTCAACAAGAAAAACAGTGACACCTAAAATACATTCCTTCAAATGTCAGTGGCAGAGA
Organism: Hydrochoerus hydrochaeris; assembly: GCA_004027455.1. NCBI lineage: Eukaryota > Metazoa > Chordata > Mammalia > Rodentia > Hydrochaeridae > Hydrochoerus > Hydrochoerus hydrochaeris. The sequence continues at coordinate 112,731 of PVLA01000113.1, forward strand.
GAACAGGTCAAATTAAAGTGCTTTCTCCACGCCATCCAGAAGGAACAAAATTAAGGTTGTAAAGTGACTGCTAATGAGTATGAAAGAGAACTATAGGACTGTGTTCACATGAAAAGGCTCATTTGAATTGAAACATAGCCTAGAAAATCGTATCAAATGGACTGTGAAATTATATTCAGTGGTTAAAAAAATACTCATGGCTTTTGATTTTGATTCTGCACACACCGCGGGTTGATGTTGGCTCCCTTCCCCTTGAAATTTTATATTGTGACAGAGTTTAACAGCTGTGTGTTTGGTCTCAGAAAAGAATGCCACTACGCACTTCCACATGTGGAATCTAATGTCCCCACTGTTTCTGCACATGGTACTATAAACTGTACATTCCCATTGGCCTGGAGGCTCAGTCTCCTCTATTCCACCTTTCTATTCAACCTGCCAACTGTTAATGAGGGTCCTGTGCTGGGCACTGGATGGGTAGAATGGTGGATAGAAAACTGATACAATTTCTGCTTTTAATAGCTAATCTTAGGCATGAGTGTGAGAAATCTGGGAGACAGTGATAACTTCAGTAAATGATCTCAAGAAAGCTAAAAAGTTTTACTATAAAGACACAAGTAAGTGGCAGGGATATAGTTTAGTGGCACAGTCTGCCTGGCCAGCACAAAGTCCTGAGTTAAATCCCAGTTTAAAAAAAAAAAAAGACAAAAGTCAAGAATAGAATTCAAGTAAGTGAAAGCACTTTTAAATAAGCAGATTTAGATCTGGAAAGTTTTCCTGGAGACCTTATTTTGATGGCTTAGATTTCAATAGGCAGCGCTTTTATACAGACTTAGAATTTCACCATGACCAAGGCACAGTTTCCTCCATGCATAAGGACCAGTTTAATGAAGCAACAGTGGTGGGAGTGGTGTTGAGAGTAGCACAGAACACTGACAAAGTATTTGGTGGCCAAAGTGGCATAGGATTTGTGAGCTAAGTGTGTATGCTGTTGTATTTTAGGAAACACGCAAAAATGATAAGGCAATGGGGTGACTTGAGTCTTTTAAAACACCTTTTCAGAAACATTTGCATTTGATTACAGAGGAGAAAATCTCGGTTACTTGTTTGTATTAGTAGCACAGCGAGGTCAACTGGATTAGACACACCCCACTGAGCAGCAGGAGACAGTGCAGCCTCCTCCTTTCAACCAGGTGTCTACCCAGCCTTGAGTTTGGAGAGTTAAGGATTCATGCCACAAACTCACTTCAAAAGTGTACTTGGAGAGGCATGTCATTAAAGTGCTGCAATGCCACATTTTCCATTTCTAAAGCACACATTTTACCAATTCAATCTTTTGTATTTTAAAGAGCCCATTGTAAGTTCAACTTTAAACCAAAGGGAAATTTTTGTCACATTATTAGTGAACAATGTCTTCCATCTGAGATTGCCTCCTCCAACCTTCCTATCCAGAAGAACATGTGGTCCTATTATAAATTAATATGAGCAGCTTTTGTTCTTTTTTATTTGAAAACATTCCTATGAGGCATTAGAGGCATTCTGCCTGGCTTCTGCTTGGAGGCTGTGAGGCAGAGTGATTCTTTTACCCTTTATAAATCTTTGTGCTGAGTCCCAGGCAAGCAGAGGAAGTCACTATGGGAAAGGTTACCTGAAGTGGTAATTACTAACTTCTGCATCCTTGTTGCAGGAAGTAAGTGGGGTTGCTTGAAACCTTATAGGGATAGAAAGCAGATTAATGAGAGGCTAAACTCGACCCTTTCATTCCCAGCTTTAATGTAAAAGTAGCTAGTAGTAAGTTACTGGATGCATTTTGCATATTTTTAAAGAGAAGAATGTATGTCTACACCAAGATAAATTTCTCATCAATTATTTTATTTCAAAAGTTTAGCATAAATTATATGAAGTCATCTTCAGAGAAAGGTTAGACTCAATCATATCTTAATTTTTCACACAAAAAGAAAATGTCACAGAGGCCAAGTAACAAGTGCTGATACTCCTCTCAAACATTTAATATGCCAGAAAAAAAAATCTACATCTTATCACATGTAATGAGTTGAATTGTTTCCCCCAAAATTCATATACTGAAATCTAACTCTCTTAAAGTACTTTGAAACATTATTTGGAGATAGGACCTTCCAAGAGGAAAATAAAGTTCAATTGAAGGTGTTAAGGTGGGCCTAAGATGGCCTATCTGGTATTCTTATAAGAAGCGAACAGAATGCAGAATGATATACCAGAGAAGATGTGCAGAGAGCAAAGACCATGTGAGATCCCAGTAAAATTGTAGACATCAGTGAGCTAAGCAGAGGGTTCTAGGAGAAACTGACACTGTCAACACCTACATTATAGGCTTTGATCCTCTAGAATTTGGAAAAAAACAAATATCTGGTATTTAAGACATCCAGCTTTTGATATGTCATTATGACAACCACAGCAAACTAATAAACCACATTGTAAAACTGAAAATATCAGTGAGTTTTGCATCAACTATTTTATTTATAATTGAGAAAAATAAAAATAAGAAGTAATCACATCTGACTTGAAACTTAAATGTATTATGCCAGAACTCGGGTACTTATTTAGCAGGCTATTTTCTTCTTTTTTTTTTTAATTGTTTATTTAAAGGGCTGAAACAGAAAAAGGAGAGAAATATTACAGAATTTCAAAAAAAAACATAAACAGTAAGAAATCACTAGCTGATAAATTACATATTGCTCTTTTAGAAATAGTTGTTTAAGTTACAAAATTAAAGCACACAAAATGGAAACTCAAGCAGTGAGACTGCAAACAGATCTGTTCAACAATCAAACAAGAACTAAGAAATATGGGTAACAATCCTTAGCAGGCTACTTTCTCCAAATGATCTGAGCTATTACAATGCTACCAACTAAATTCAGGTATGCTGACTTTTAACCTATGTTCTATGAGAGAAACATGAGGTAGTGTTGGTGGAGCCATGACGATATTAAAATAGGACAGGAAACAAGGTTAGGAAAAATTAGAAAATCATATGGGAATTAGAATACCTGGTTTCAGTTACAATTACTCAGGATAAGACTAAAAAAAAATCAAGTCAAATACATATTCTCTTGCAGGCATCCTGGAACAATACATCTGCTTTTATTTATGGTACTTAAACCTCCTATAGTGCTTTATTCTAAAAAGGAGTTTGTTCAAGACCCCTTTCTCTAAGGATCTCCTTGCATTTTATTGTAAGTGAAAAGTTTTCCTAATGCAGAAAAACTCCCCGAGGGAGGATGCTTTCCTGGTATTATTTTGATTAACTGGTAAAGTTTCCGAGAAACACTGAAAGCCCAAGATACCAGACAGCTAGGCAAAAGTTTTCTGGAAAATGTCATCTTAATTTAGTGATGCAGAATTTTAAAAACCCACAGAAATTCTGGTCTGATTAAATAAAAAGAAAAATCTCTAATTAGGATGTACTAAATCAAGGCGCACTCAAGTGACAGCATACTACATGCCTGCTGAGGACAATGGCACATGAAAGATACTCATGATGTCCTTTTACATGAAAAACTCAGATTGGACAACACAGTAAATAGTATGATTCCACTTACATAATATAAACCCCAAGAAACATTTTTATTCCAAAAATGAATCACTGTTGTATCTGCATAGTGAAAGGGGGTTTAATCATTAGTTGTTTTATTTTTCTTTAATTTCATAAACAAGTATATAGTATATATGCATGGGGTATGAAGAAACACAAATGGAAATAGAATGAGAAATTAAGCAAAACTAGGGGTTATTATGATTTCCTGAATCAAGAAAAATTTCAAGCACACGCATGGAAGGGCATCTTAGAAGAAGTCTGATGATGCCACCATTGAATGTGATTTTTTTTTCTTTTTTTTTTGGTACCAGCAATAGAACTCAGGACCTCACGCTTGCCAAGCAGGCACGGGCTGCTGAGCTAAATCCCCAGCCTGAATGTGACTTTTGTAATTTGTATGAGTCCAGTGAAATTGTAAAAAGCTGTGTGCATGTGTGTGTACATGTGCATGCACACCCAGAGGGTATGACAAATCTGATCTTTGCTCTCTTTCACTTAAAACTTTCAAAAGCTCCTCACTGTTCTGAGGATTAAGTTCAAATTTCTTTACAGGGTGCACAGGCTTATCCTAACTGGGCCTCTTTACCTGCCTGGACTCAATCTTACTCTTCAATTTTCTAAACTATCACACTTTAATCCAGTCAGGTTAACATCAAAATTAAATTAACAGTCACAGGTCCCAATCAACTTCATCTCTGTTCTAATTATCATCTCCATTCTGAGTGTTTAGTGTTCTTGGGAAATATCCCCCATAAAGTTTTGCCTAGTCTTTCTCAATCATTTTTAGTGGTTAGCTTTCACAACATTTCCTCTGCTGCATCTTCCATGAACAACCAAATCTAGGGCATTCTTACTCCCCCAGGCCTCTGGACACAGGGTCTTCCTGTGGTTTTCTAAACATCCTCTGATATGCCTGAGTGCTCCATTGGTCCTCTGCACGAAGAGTTCTTAAGAGAATGTTTACAAGTTTGCAGAAGACTGCGAGTTTTTGCAAAATTTAAAAACAGTGAATTCATTTGTAGGAAAAAAAAAATTAGCTTCTCAATTTGAAAACCCGCTCAGCACATGCAAAGCACCATCTCTATTAGTCCCAATAACTTTCTATCCTTGGCATACCTTAGGGTCTCAATGAGATGCGGATGAAAAGTTGCTCTTATAATCGATCATTCATGAGCCACTGATCAAATGCCCTCAATGAGCCAATGTGGCCAGTCACCAATCACATATAAGTATGCAGGCAGGGCACAAATATGCTTCTTAGTGTATATCAATTTCAAGGTAATAAGTACTTATAGCACTGTGAGGGATAAGCAAGTAAACCAGTGATCAAATTGTCAAATGCAAAGGAGAGCACTGTGGGAACATTGTAGAAAGGGTAACTTAAAATGGGTAGCCAATTTTTAAAAATTATGGCAGCTGGTGAAAATTATAGCAGTCTCCTGATAACTCTTTAAAAAACACTTTAATTAACTCGAACTGGTAGATAGTTCTTAAGATGTATTTTTATACCAAAATGAGGATTTGCTAGCAAACTGATGAATGGAAAGGCATTTACATCAAAAAACCACAGTCTGCATGCAGCGAGAGATGAGGCTCACAGCTGTGGAAGGACAAGTGGACTGGCCTCCTTGCCACGTAGGATGGGTCACGGTAGATATGTTAAGAAGAGAAAAAGAGACAAATAAGACCTGTGAATGCCAAAGAGAAAACAGAATTTCCTTGTGAACATTTCCCCCTAGGATTTCTAGCATCTTTTAGAGGAAATGATGATTTTAACAACCCTGGCTTTCTTGCTGCTAGGTTTTCAAATATGTTTCCCAGGACCAGAAAGTAGGTGGTACTGGTTCTGGAAGCTACATGCCAATGGCTTGAAAATGTTCCACCAGGGAAGAAAACTCAATTAGGATTCAGTTGAATTAGCATCTCTGCATTGCGGTAAATGAAACAGGGCACTGAAATCCAAACTGGGGTGGGTGGGTTATCAATAAAGTTCAGCTTTGATCTTATTTCTTTAATAGTCTCGATTGTGATTCTTCTTCCCAATGAAATCTACTTTCTGGAAGCTCACTGTATACTGGTCAGGAAAAACACTTCTGATGATGAAATACAGACAGTAAATAGTTGACTTGAGGTGAGTTTTTATTAGTTAAAGGTGAGGACTGTGGGAAGGACTGATGAATATAATATTGGTGTTGACTTTTGTGAAAAGACATGATCTGGATATGAGGAGAGGGGATTAGCAAAGGTTCGGTTTAACTAAAAGGCTGAACAAATACTGGCTTCAGGTCTTTGTGAAGTTACATAACGTCTTGTATTTTCTCTTCACTGGTGTCACTTTCTCCTATTTTTATCCAGTTAAGTTTTGTGTCCTCGGAGAGAAATGTAGGTAGGTGTCCGACAGATACAGCTATGTGAGCAAGCACACGAGTGGGCGATAGTATTCACACTCGGTAAACCAGGGGGCACCTGTTACAGCCTGGTAAGATGGGGAAGCTTTTCCTGCTGAAGAAGAAAAGGCGTTCCAGGGGATGTAAATGTAACTGGCATGAGCTAGATGCCCAGAAAGTGCAAGCGACCATCTGGAAAAGGGACTCCCATGGGCTGCAGATGACACTGATGATTGAGACGTGGGATGCTGGCAAGCAAAGAGGGCAAGTTAAATTGGGAATACATAATGAATGGATGCAGCCTATAACTCTGAGCTTCCAGCACCTTTTGTGGCTTTGCCTTCTGCAAGGCCACATACTATCTCATCAGTAAAATGACAGCCATCATGCAGATTTCCAGCTGGCTTCACTTACATAGGTTCTGTAATTTCTAAGAATGCAAAAGAGCAATGGTACAACTGGTGTCAGCCATTGTAGGAAGTAAATATGAAAACTCTAAAAGATGGCTTCAGTTTATGACAAGCATTTCTCATAAATTCTTAGGCTCCCTTTACACACAGAAGAATAATTGATTCCTAGCTTCCTATTCCAGAACTTTTGCCCTGCGCTAATTATAGAGTGCTCTAGAGCAGAAACAGCACTGATCAAGGGGATTTATGTATGAACTTTTCCTGTTTCTCTAATTCTTTTAACCACACTTCAAGCATTCCTCACAAGACAGTGGTTGAGCTTTCCTGATCTCTCCTGAGCTGGTGTTGGTAGGATCTGATTTAGCCCTCACAGCTGTATTCCCCCAGGCTGGTCCTATGGTGGGTAGAAGGAGGGCTTCACCACTTGAGTTTTGGATATTCTCTGAATGAGCTGAGGTCAATTAGTGCCTTTAGAAAACAGCTTCAGGCATGATCATGGCAGGGGCACTCCTGTCTGACCCGAACCCCTGCTCTAAGGATAGGGCTGGACACAATGAGTTTCATGGGAGAAGTCTGGGTGGAAATGGTGGCGTGTATCAGTGTGAGTGGCGGAGAGAAAAAGTATTTGCATTCTACTTCCTGGCTGAATAATTTCCTTTATAGAGTTCAGGCATGATGAATGAGCTCTAAAGAAAAACGGTAGGTCTTTGTTCTTTAGTTTACTGTTTTCCCTTTCAATCCCCTGCTTCAATTATCAGTGTCTACACTCATGGCTCTTTTATCCTGGAAGGAGACAAGATCCATCACATACAATACAAGTGGAATTTCCTATTATTCTGCAGCTTTTGGTAGTAAACCTTAATCTGTTTTAATTCAATTGCCTCATAAGTTTAATTGGAATAACATACACATGTGTGCACACGCATATGCATACACAAATATGCACACACATGCACACATTGCTGTCAATATCTTAGCTCTAAAGCCGGACATGTGTCAGGGTTCTGTGTACCATGGAAGCTGCCACATCATCTCAGCATCCCCTTGCATGTGTTCTTTAATGACTTTCCAGCTGTTGTGTCTGTCAGGAGTTGGGCCCCACATATGCTGAAGGATTGTGTTCAAGGAAGCACTGATATGTGATATGTAGGATAATATCATTGCTTTTTCCCTCATAAATCAACCATGACTGGGGCGATGAAATTCTATTTAGTAGTATAAAATTAAGCCACCTCAGCTGCTCTCTCAAGAAAGAAAAAAATAAACTTTTACTGTTCATTCTCCAATTACAAGAGTTTGGGATTCATCCTGAAAAACATTTGCAAAAGATATTCTTTCCAGAGGCTAAATAGAATACAAATGGGACACAAGAGTTCTGCTAACTCTACAGAGCCAGCCTAGCATCATGGTAAATATATCCGACTCTTGACAATAACCAAAACAAGATTCAGGGGCAGCTTGGGTAATGGGAAATAGATTTACAAAGAAATTCTCCTCTGGATTTCTCCTTAGCACATCTGCTGCCAGCAACACAGTTATGTGTCTACCACTAAGCCACACCACCCCTAGGGTACAGCCTGTTGTGCCTACAGTTTGAGACGCTGAGTGCTGCTTATGCTAAAGCCCATGTTAGTCTTGGAACAGAACTAAGCTTTGTTTGCTGATTGACAATCAAACAGATGAACATTAAAATTCAGTACATTCCCTGAAGTTTCTGTCTTTGATAGCCATGATCTTGTCTCCAAAATTAAAGCAAAACATATGAGTCATGGGCTGGGGTAGCAGAAAAATGTTTCTATGTAAGAGAAGACTTGTTAATGCCAGACGCATACATCTGCAGATACACTCATACATATTGACTCAAGAATGACAGAGCTGAACAAATGGAAATAAGTGTTCAGATTATCATGTCCATGAATTCTTTGGAGGGTGAAATCATAGTGATCAATGCTTAGTTCTTTTTCCAGTTACTAGATGCATTACAATATTTAATCTTAACTTCACTATAAAGTGTGCATGAATAACCCCATTTATATGTTAGAAAAAACAAGACTTAGGCTAAATACTTCAAATCTTTCTAATCTCATTACTCCACATTGCTATCTTATTTTATGTAGACAGGAGGGTAGAATGAGCTACAAGTGGTTTTTTTATGTATTTCTATATGTATCACCTAAGATTGTTGCTCTTCTTGTCTAAACGATCCACTATTTTAGGACAGAGAAAATAGCTAGGTCTTTCCTTCTAATAAGCTAGGACCCCATTACACGGTCATGCTCCAAGCTCTTATGAAAATACATGCACAGATCTCACTGCTGCTGTGACATATGTAGAAGGAATGACTGGTATCCTCCTCCAAAACACACATAGGGACTTGGAACACAGCTTGACCAAAACCTCCCCTGAGAAAGCCAAGAAAATCATTTTTTCATGTAAATCAATGGCAAGATTCAATGAAGTATTTTTTTTTTAATCTGGTATTCAAAGAATGCTAGTTAGACAAACAGCAGAGAGCAAAACCCAAGGGCACTGACCCTCCCAGTGGCCTCAAAGGCCACAGAGATTAATTATGCCAGGGTTATTTTTAACTACACTTTCCCCTGGGAATGAATGCTCATTTTCATGTTAAAAAAAAAAAAGGTATATCTCCCATTTCACAAGTACAGTTAGAGCTTCATAATCAGATTACCTTGGAAAGGTTAAGGTAAGTTTCAAGAACTGATAGATGGTCAAGCTATTTGGTGCTATCAATTTAGTGCTTCATACATGCATTCTGACATAAGAGTATCCTTACATCTTTATATTCTGATATGTCAGGATGCTTACAATCTTTCTATTATCATTAATTTGCCATTGAGTTATAGTAAGAAGACAGACGGCCTGTGTCTGACATCCTTTTGTGGAATCTCAGCCAAGTAGTCTCACTGCCCTTTTAGTTTGACAAACATTATTAACAGAATAGCAGTGATGATCCCAGCTAAGTAGTCTTAATGAGTGAAATCCATGTGATACGACTTAGAAGACAATGATATATATCTCCCCACGTCACACATTCAATGGGGTTATGTCTCAGTGTGACTTCTCTCCATGCTGATAACAGGGATGCGACATACATTTCCTATTACTTTTGTGCTTAGGAGGGGCGCGTGGATGTTAACAAGAAAGACAAGAAAGAAATTTAACATATCTTGCCCAGTGGACATAGTTCTGCCAGCAGTGTCCTAAACACAGAGGATCAAGTTGAATTTCTGACAGTTTAAAAGTTGGTTTACTTGTGCTACAAGATGGGAAGTAATCAAATGAGTTCAAAGCATATTTTTTTGTTTTGTTTTGTTTTTCTGTTAGCTTCGGTGGCTGCAACTTTCAAAAAAAGGTTAAGCTACTGAAAATTAGGTTTCAGGTGACACTAAGAGCAATGACTCAAGAACCTCTATCAGCTCTCTCAAGGGCACTAGAAACGGAATCAAGGATAACTTTTAAAACCAAAAGCCATGCAAATAATGTGAAAGTCAGAGTTTAGAAAAAAAACAAAATAAATTATTTCTTATTGGCCAAGTTTGCCTTGGTTTTCCATCATCATCCAAACGTTTAAACTATTATTTTTTCCATTTTTAAAATTTTTGCAGCTTAGAGTATCCCCAAATATAGTTACCAATGGTAACTTCAAAGAAGCTACAAGGAGACCTTCAAGGGATTCCCCTCACTGCATCTTTCTTATGGCTCAAGAGGTCTGACCTTTAGGTCTCATTTTAAAAGTCAAAACTTTTCCCCTTCATGAAAGCTTCTCTGTCTGATCAGTCCCAGAGCCACAGCAAAGTGAAATCGGGTCACAGAGTGGGTCTCTCATGGGAACCTATCCAGGGGTGGGGTGATTTTTCCTGCATGTGGTCTGCCTGGGTGTCTGCCACACACGCTGATTGCTTTAGCCCTGCCCAAATGCCCGACGCCTAGCTGGCCTTTGAGAAATGCTTCCTAAGAACTCATTTTCCAAGGAGAAGCAGGCCTCTCAAAAATGTACCACAAATCAAAGCAAAGTCCACAGAACGTCAGCTGAAATGCTGGTGGAAACTGGAGGACCATGGTGTAGCAAGGAATTTTTAGGCACACTATAGTGGAAATCCCTCGCTTTAATAAAAGAAGACGCTGAGATCCAGGAAAGGGAAACCATTTTGTCAAAACCACTTGGGAAGTACCAATCTCCTAATTAACCATCTTTGCCCAACCCCAGACTAGAGTCTTCCAGATGCATTTTCTAAATAATAGCAAACTACAAACATCTGGAAACCTGTATTTTCACCACATCCAACATGAACCGTTTCCAAGTAATCAGAAATTTTCTCTGAAAAGTTAATACTAGAAAAAAGTTTTGGGTGATTTCAGAGATTTCACACTATTTCTGCAGATGTTTTAATACAGTGAAGAAATACACTAAATTAGAACAAATGTGGTTCCCTTTCTTATGCATTAATGTAGTTCATTAAAATAATAATTTATGTTTGCATCAGCCTATTTTTTTGGCATTTTCTTCAGACTAGAAAATTGAAATTCAGTGGGTCTGTTTCTGCTTGTTTTGATAATTTTCTTTTTTTAAAAAAATGAGTTTATAACAGATTTTCAACACTCATGATGCATAAATCGAAAACACATACTTTTTTATAACTCTCTTTTTAAAAAACTTTCTGATGGATTGAAACCTCCAAACACTGTAAGATAAATAAACCTTGCTTTCCAAATAAAAGATAAAAAAGAAAAGAAAAACCTTTCTGTTCCCTTCAAATATTTCATTTCTAATAATAAAGTAGATAAACTGTTTCTCAATCCATTTTTAAAAACAAAATCCATATTTTTGGTTAAAATTGCACAAGTTTGTAATATTCAAGCTAAGAGATAACCATATGGCTGGCTGTTCATTCACCTACCTGACCATGCATTCATTTACCCACGCACTCATCTTCTAAAATGTTCATATTTTCACTAAACCTTTAATGAATCCCTTTCATCTGTCTGGTACAGTACTAGCTATGGGTGAGCCATGTGTATAAAAAGTTAGGTAACTTTCCTACCTGATACAGTGCTGTGGTACTTCATTTGTCTATTCTAGATTTTGTTGGAAAAATGACTGTATATAATATTATAGGAAACTATAATGCTATAATGCAAGTATGGGATACTCCTAAAAGGCTGTCAATGGTAGTCCATCCAACAAATATTTAATGAACAGTTAACACGTGTCAATTACTATTTTAGTGGCACATTAATAAGATGCTCTCTAAGAAGTTTATAATGACCTTAACCTCCAAGTGGTTTTGAGAGTACACTAATAGCAAATGACTGTCTGAAAAGACTTCTCGTAATACCTGAAAAGCTCATTTTACTACAGATTTAGTTATCCCAAAAGAAATAGCAAATAACCTTCCCCAAATGGTATCTTGCATAGCATTAAAATCTGCAGATGTAACTACAGTGACTTCAGCTCCCTGAGAATGAGCCCTAAGGTCTCTTGGAAACTCTAGATTGCTAATTTGCCTGAGGTGCAGATGACCTGGGGTGTACCTTCAAGGAGCACATCCAGCCAGAGGCCCAATGTCCTCAACTAAAGGAGCTTTGGTTTTTGAAATTTAGTATGACTATGGTAGTAATGCTGAAGAATAGATATTAAAAATAAAGTTTAATTAGGTAAAAGTTTCCTTGAGGAATTTTCTAGAGGATGAAAGTATGCATAGTATTATGTCTTAACATGTCCGTTCAAACAAATGCAGCTTGCTAAACAGTGCATTCCATGTACATGCACTTCCATATTCGCCAAGTGAGATATTCAGAGGATTTCTGAATAGGTGAAAACTTCAAATGCCTTCAGTGCCCAGGGAGTTAACGACATTAATCAAGCGGGCACTTCAAGAAACTGCTGCACGCTGGTTGTCAAACACTGGCATGCTTCAGAATCTCCGGGGCATCATAATAAAATATATGTCCCTTTTCTCAAAGTTTCTGATTAAACAGGTCTGAGATGGGGCAAGAAAAATTGAATTTATAGCAATTTCCCAAATGAAGTTGATGCTGTTTGCTGGTGACCTGAGAAGTCCACCATAGGAAATGGCATGGGAATGAAAAATTAAAAAGTCCCAGTCAATTGTGTACCTTGGGAATGGAGCTCAAGTGCTGACAGATGTCCCAACTTTTATAGAAATGATCAGAACCTAACTATCTATATAAACTTTGTTGGCTAGCACTGGAAAGGATAGTGCAAATCTATACAGCAGAGGTAAGAAAACCAAATCCAAGAAAAGAGCAGATAAGCTTAATAAAAAATTAAAAAAAAAAGATTTGTACCCTTTGTTCAAGTATATTTAGTGATTTTGGGCTTAATGTATCAATGTTTGATGTACTATTACAAAGAGACCATAATAGTGAATTCAAACTATAATCAAGCTATGCACTTTGACTATACACTTTGAACTTGATTCACTTTGAAATGGACTAAAAGACTAAAACATCTCTATGGCTCTTTAGACAAGCTAATATTAGAAATTCCCAACTGAATTAACAGGGATTTTTTAAATACAAAAAGTAACAGACAATTGTCCTTCCTATAAAGGAAGGTGACTTTTAGAGTTGCTAATTTTATTTGACTTTATTTTCTGTTTCAATGAGCTATTACTTCTCAGGCTCTGGGAGACCTTTCTTTTCAGGTAGGAAGGTCTTGTTAGCCAGTGTTTGAAACTTGCAGCATTTCCTTTTATCAGATGTTACTGAAGAGGATTTTATTTCAATGTTTACATGATGGGTAAGACTTGAACAAATTCCTTCCTTGCTCTTAGGCTTGTTATCTAGAAATGGAATTCCTGGGAATTCTTAAAATGTCTCCCTGATTTATTGTTTCAGAGGTAAGCAGAAGTGAGAACCGCTTGTAAAAATGTATCACATATGTATTAATTGATTTACATTCCCTGTATGGTTTTTGAATCAGTGAATGCATAATATTTATCAGAGCTCAATGGGCATTTGGTGGCCCTTGAAGCCACTGAGCATATCCAACCTGCCACCTGCTCCCCCCATCTGCTCTGTGTGAGGAGGAATTGTCTTAGGCTGTATATAAAATATACAATGCAGTTAATGCACACATAAAACTACATTTTTTATATTTTTTATTAACATCTTTAAAAATAGGTTAAAAAGTGAGCAAATCACAGGTGGGATGCTGTTGTATAACCCACTGTCTAAACAGTGCTACTTTCAAACATTAGTGCCTTTTTACACAGCAAGCACTCTGTTTAGGGATTGCTAAACACTCATTTAACCCACATGACAATTTTCACAAAGCAGGCATTATTGCTGCTCTCATTTGCATATGAAAAACTGAAGAACTGCAAAGCAAACAAACTTGCCTGGGTTAATAGGGCTGGAAATTACAGAACAATTCAAATCCAGGCAGTTTGGCTCTGATTCCTGTGATTTTAAGCAGTGCTACCTACTAAATCTCTGTCACTGATCTCTAAACACAGAATCCATACAACAATACCTTACTGTGAAGCAGCAATGGTACCAACCTCAGCCTGCCTTGTGACATTTCCAACCCCTTTACAAAATACGGCAATCCATCCTTAATCAGGAGAGAGGGTAGTTGAGTATCAAAAAAATCTTCCAATAAATGAATTAACTTTGAGGAGTTATGACCTTCCAATAAAATATCAGATCATGGAGAAGGAAGTTATTAGTTAACCCATAAAAGTGCTTACAAACATTTGTCATTTTTTTCCACTAAAATAAAATTCTACTCTCTAATTAGAAATTGTTAATACCTAGTGAATTTTAAGTCAGTAATGAACTCGTACACTAATTTTCACTCATCATTCCCCAGGGAATCAGGACTTCCCTGATGGCTCGTCCCACCCAGTGCTAGTACACGCATTTTGCAAACAAGAGATTCTTTGTGCAGGCTCTGGGAACTCCCCTCAACTCTGCCACCATGGACTACAGTTCTACAACCAGGTTGCCACCACCTTCTCTGTCTATATTGTTTCCTACACCCTCTGCATGCTGTACTTTGGCCTTTTCTCTGAAGTATTTTTCTTTCCAGTCCTGTCATCTCGTGTGCTACATTTCCACACATTTCCAGCAGAACAAACTCTCAGTCTCTATGACATATGGCATACAATTTTCTCAGTACCATGCCCAATAAAAGGCAAAACAAACATTATCCTTATTCTTAAGGAGAGAATGACCGTATTTAACAAGACAAATAGTAAAGACATTCTGAACTGGGCCATACTTTTTGATTGCATTCCAATCCCAGACAACTCCGGGAAACACAGGGGACCACTTCCCAAATGAGTCCTGTACTACTTGAGCACACTCAGGTTTAAAGGCTGGGTAGAATGTCATGATTGGGCAGGACAAGGACATGTTTGTTTAATGAGGCTTCTCAGCCATTTCTGAAAACTGGAAATCTCTCGTATTCTCAGTTGACACACACTTGGAGAGAGAGCTCTCTGCCAGCCATTTCCACATTAGAGGTGCTCTCTCAGTGGTACACCCAGATCAGAGACACCACTCAGACAAGGTCTTTGGGGCTACAATCCTATAGCTTAAGTTGGTAGGAGTGGCTGGCACAGGAAATGAAATTCAGTGCATACTGCTGGAATTAATCAAAATTGATTGATTCTTAGACTACAGAGAAAAAAGGTGCATTCTCTGAAGACCTATTATTATTTTAACTTTTGTTTGGGTTTCCTATGAGCTTCCACACAATGTCTATTTGTTAAAAGCCCAAGCTGACAGAAGAAAAGAAAGAGATGATATATGTGGACCTGAACTCGGCAATCTAAGGAGAAAAATGTGAAGGAAGCAAAGAAGAAATTTCCAGAAACTCCAAGGTGAAGTGGAGGTGGAGGTAGAAAGCCTAAAACTACCACCGACTCTGAAAGACTTTTACAAGCCTCTTAAAATTTCTCTTTGTGCCTTGCCAACTCCTAGCATGCTGGCCTGGGTAAATATTTAATTATTTCTTAAAATGTATGAGTAGCGGTAGATAATATTTGCTGAGTATCTACTGCATATCTGACATCTTTCTGGCACCTAATATACGTTGAGAGTGGAACTCTCAAGACATAATACAAGCTCAATATTCCAACAGCTAAGTCCACTTATTCAATTCAACATAATGTCTACAAGTCAAAGGTATATTTCTCATTTAACTGCAGTCTCCTGCTGGTAAATACAGAGTTGACTTGACATCACAGAAATCCAATGTTTTCCTAAAAATCTCATTTTGCAACATGTATGCTCTTACGTAATGCTTCAAGCAGTGGTCAGTCCAGCACAAGTGAAAATCTTCGGAAATGTCAACAGGAAATTGAAAGTGTTCCTCTTTTCTTTTTCTTTTTTCTTTTAATTAATCTATCTGATACATGGCTTTGGTTTGATATTATTTATTTAAAAATCATACTTGATGAGGAGATAATAGAAAAGTATTTATTCATATTGATATTTAAACCTGTTCTGGAAATTCTGTTTACTATGAAAAGATATGTAGAACATTTATAGGCAAGGAGGAAATAGTTTATCCTTATTTGAAGAAGCTAAGAAAACATGCTGAAACATTAGACTTAGTAAGAGTTCACTTCAATCGCTGTATAAAAATTCAGTTATATAAAAAAGGTTTATAGGAAAGGTCAAGTTAAATATATAATGGGGAAATATGAGCTCTAAAGACTCAACAGACAACACTTTAAAATACGATCAGTATAAGTACTATAATGTGAGATAGTTATATGAGGAAAACTGAAGTATTTCACAGGGATATAAATTTCCAAATAATTAGTACAACAATTAGCTTTTTCTGAACTGAACCAGATGATTCTATGTAGATGTGTAAAAGTGAAAACGTAAAAAAGAACAGATGAAATTCTGAAAAATTAAAAGCAATGAAAGTGAACTTTTCATATTAAATCCACAATAATTAAAATAATCTATTTTTTAAAGAATACAGGACAGAAAAAACAAAGAAATAAAGGACTCTATATACAGATCTTAGAATAAAAACATGTATCACTTAGGAAAAAATAAGGCAATGTTAATCAATGAGAATAATACATAAAATCGATAATTTTTTTTTTTACAAAATTTGTTTCATTACTTGGAAAACAACATTTTGACTTCAGCATGATAGCATACTAAAAACTAAAGTTGTGCTAAGAATATGTACTATAAACCTTCAGTTAATGTTTTTGTTCCAAGTTAATAAATACAAATATGATCTTTAAAATACATAAGAGTATTTCTGATGTTTGGCTAAGGATGAATTTCCTGACCTTAGAGGTGATAAAGAACACCACAATCAAAATTAATGACTAAACATCTTAAAATAATCTAACTACAAAATAAGCAAACTGAAATATATGCATACATATCTGAATTCTGGATAAAAAAACACCTTATACTTAAAAGTACAGGAAAACATCACAAGAAAAGTCAGTGGAAATGTACACAAACTGAAGAAAAACAAAACCAAAATAAGTATCTATATATATTAAAGGACATACTTGTACTAAAAATATTTTAAAGAAAGCAACTTATGTTGATATTGTGAAAGATCTTTATTAATTTTGGTGGAAAATCACTAACACACTAATAGTCACAATCACATAATTCACAAAAGAACACATTTGGATTGATAACAAATATTCAAACTTTCAGAGAAGATTTGTGGCACATATTTTAAATGTTTCAGAATAACAGGTCAGCCTTCAGCAAAAATTCCAAGGTCAAGAAAGACAAATATAGACCTAGAAACTCTTCTATTCTAGAATAGGAAAACTTAAAGTGAAATACAACGTGGGTTCTTAAATGATCCCGGATCAAAAAAATGTCAATAGTATGAAACTGGTAAAAATTTGAGTAAGTGTAGTTAACGGCATGGTATGAATGTTAATTTTACTTTGATCATGTGCTTTATTCTTTTAACATTTTATTTTGAATGTATATTAGACAGACTTAAAGAAATCTTCCAGTAATAGGGCAGAAAGTGACACGCATCCATAATGCTTTTTCTCTTCATGCTGTCAACTTGTGTAAGTCACTGTCTGTTTTATTATTCAAAGATTTCTTCACATCTACCAATACATTTTCAAAATTCAACTTTATTTTTTTTTTGTACCGGGGATCAAACTCAAAACCCCACGCTTGCCAGGCAGGTGCTTATGC
This sequence comes from Hydrochoerus hydrochaeris, assembly GCA_004027455.1. Lineage (NCBI taxonomy): Eukaryota > Metazoa > Chordata > Mammalia > Rodentia > Hydrochaeridae > Hydrochoerus > Hydrochoerus hydrochaeris. The sequence continues at coordinate 130,301 of PVLA01000113.1, forward strand.
CACTGAGCTAAATCCCCAGCCCAAAATTCAGTATTTTTAAAAAAGCACTATGTGACTAAAGAAAAAAAAAAAAGAAAACATAATACCAATTTTTAACATTATCAACAAAAATAAACTAGAGAGTTTTCTTAGGAAAAACTCAGTTCAATTACACTAAGAATCAAAAAATTATAAACTTCAACTATATGTGAATGTATACAGATTATGCGTTCATATGGGCTGCCTTTCTGTCACTTAAAAAAAAAACAAGCACGACTAGTTTTCTAAACAGAAAAAGAATGTGCATATTTGTGCACATGAAATATATTTAATTTAATATACTTTATATTGATTATATATATTTAAGAAAAGGAATGAGAGTCGTGAGATGTTGGAGTACCTACTTAACCATTGTTCAAAATATAAGAATATTAACTTTTTTAATGAAAGAAGTACTAACATGAATCTCTTAGTTATAACAACAACATAAAGGCTTCCTATCAGCGCCATCGTATTTGTGCACCAAGCAGGGGTATTATGTGGAAGCAAATCAAATGCTAAAGTACGAAAAACGTAAGAACAGTTTAACAAAATATGGACAAAATGATTTTTTAAAAATTCCACCTTTTTAAATAAGAAAGCTTCTGAACTACATCCCAGAACGAGTTAAGGGGACTGGAGGAGAATTGAAACATCATATGTGGACAGACCGTTCTGTATCATTTTCTGCATGTCTCATTTCCATTCTTTGTTTTGTTTTGTTTGTGTTCTTTCCATTGCTCTGTATTTTCAGTTGTTAAATTTTTTTCAATGGATTCCATTCAGAGGCTGAAAATTTTCATTCTTAAATCAGTATGTGAACATTTCAATTCCACAGATTTCTAGGATTCAGTCTGATGAACTTCAGAGCAAAACTTCAGTGTTAACATAACAGTACAAGAAGGAGAAAGAAGAGGCAAGAAAGGAGAAAAAGCAGGAGTGAAAAGGCAGGCAAGCAGGCTGCGTCAACTCATGGAATAAGCCCTGCACATGGACTGGGTGTAGTTACAGGCAAAGCCAGAGCCTTGGATTGAGACAACCAGAGTTTGATGCTTTATTATTTCCTCTCACAAACACTGTCTACAATGTAAATTGTCAACAGATGACTAAGATAGAGCCTTGTGTCTTTCTTTGTAGGTAAGATTTAACTGAGCTGGTAATACTGTGTTTTTCTTTTTAAAACAATCAGGATACAACTCTTCATTAAAATTAGTGTTTAATAATCAGGAATGCATGCAGAGGAATGTGAGAAAGAAGATCTTTAGATCACAGTGAAAGTTTCTTATAATCATTGACAATAAATTATCTGTTATTTTAGAACCATTTTACCTTTTCTGACCCTGAGAGAAACAAGTGACCCTTTCATTCATTCGTTAATGTGGTTCCTCGGGAATGTGCCATCCCTTGCCCTGCTCACCATTCCATCCATCCTGTTCAGGTCATGACACTCCCACTCTTACCGGAAGACCATTCCTTCCTCCGTCCTTGCAATTTGGATGTGGCTAATCCTTTACACTTGGCTCAAAAATTCCCAAGGAAGAAAGACTTATCAAATGATCTGTACCCGACCTTCGTGCCTCTTTATCTCTCATGCTTTAGGCTACTTTAGTGAGAAAAAATAGACACAGCCAACCTGAAATCTCCTATTGTTTAATTTTCCAACGATAAATATACATACCCCCAACACGAAGAGGTTTTCTCCTCAATACTTTGTTTGCACAGTCAAATATTTAGTGTACAAATTAATATACAATGGTTTCTAAGGCACCACAGAAGCTAATGTTTTCTGCTTTTATAATACATTTGTCTAACATGTGTTTTTCTACAACTTCAATCTCATAGTACAGAATAGTTTCTGAAATGATACTAGAAAAGAGTATAATGTTCTTAAAATGTTTGATGTAGTTTCTATCACGGCAAGATAAGCCACAATATGATGAAAAGGAATCTAAGTATTTGCACAGATTTCTTTTAATAATAATGTTAGAGGATTAAAGAGGTAGCTAAAATACCTAATGATGTACCAACAACAGTGATTTACAAACTCAATCAAAATCAGATTTAGTAATGATGACAACATTGGAGCAAGCATCAGCTTTTTCTAGAGATTACAGCTTCAGATATAAATTAAAAATACAGAGATAGAAGATACAGTCTCCATGTGATTCTAACCATCTACATAAAGTGTCTGAAATCAGGAAGAAGCCAGACACAAAGGGTTTCACACTGTGTAAGTTCATTTATAGACTTTTGCAAAACTTTAGAACACAAGTATAGACCAGTAGCTGTTAGGTACTGAAGAGGAAAGCATAGTTGATTTTAAAGGGCATCAAGAAGGGAATTTTTTTAAGAGTAATAAAACTGCTCTCTTAATTTCTGTGTGGTTATTACATAACTATGCATTTGTCCAAAGTAATAGATCTGTACAACAAAAGTCAATTTTAATTACTGTAAGTTTAAAACAGATAAAATTTAAGCATTTGAAAACACCTAAACAAATGACTATTTTTCAGTTTGCTTCCTTGGCAATTAGGAGTAGTTGTTAAAATGAAGAATTTGTATCAGAAAATAAGCATTTTAACTTTCACTCCCACGTTACTTGTCGCATTACTTTAGGGAAAACATTTGAACATCTTCAGATTATTATATATCAAATGCATATGAGGATACTTGCCACCCAAGACAGCTCATCAGGTTTAGCAATTGACTTGGTCCACATGAGTTCTATTAAAATTTTATATGCATATAAAGCCCATTAGAGAGATATTTGAAAGTTTAAAACCTTAAAGAACAAAGAGCCCTACTACCACAAGAATATTTTGTTTTGAAAGCTTTACTAGACATTCCAAGACTCCCTCTTTTTCCTTCTCCTTTAATCTCTGTGTGTGTGTGTGTGTGTGTGTGTGTGTCTGTCTGTCTGTCTGTCTGTCTGTCTGTCTCTGTCTCTATTGAACCCAAGGGCACCTACAACTGAGCTACATTTCCAGCTTATCTTTTTTTTTCTTTTTTTCCCCTCTTTTCTTTTCTCCTGTCCTCTCCTGTCCTCTCCTGTCCTCTGCTATCCTCTTCCCTCCCCTCCCATCCCCTCCTCTTCCCTTCCCTTCTCTTCTTTCTTTTCTTTTCTCCCTTCCTTCCTTTCCTCTCTTCCTCCCCTTCTTCCTTCCTATTTTGAGACAGGGTCTTGTTAAGTTGCCCAGGTGGGACTTGAACTTGCAGTTCTTCTGCCTCAATCTCTCTAAATGTGGGATTACAGACAGGCATCACCATGGCTGACTTTAAGCGATGACCTCTATGACAATTCTTTGTCATTTCTGCTATTGTATTGATACTATTATTATACCCTTTGCCTTTATTTGCCCTGAAGGACTAAAGGTTGGAGTTTTGCACTATGTATAACTGGAAGCTATTGCCATTTAAAACAAAGGCAAAAAGCTGAGAACCATCTGTGGAATTTGCAAGATCTTGAGAGATCTAAATGAAACGCAGCTTTCATGTTTTGATGTCTTACTGGATGTTTCCCCTTAACATATGCCAGTAATTAAGAGTGAGATTTAGAGAGAGGACAGGGAACAAGAAACACAAACAGGTTTTGTACTGTATTGTCAAATACTTAGTTTAATTCAAATGAAACACAGTAAACTACAGAGAAAGATCCCTGGAAACTATTTATCAGTGGGATGCAGGCTTCCTAACGCTTCCTTAGTTCCATTGCAAAGCACTGCTTCTATGTTTACATCGTTTGGCTTCCCATTTCTGCACATTCAGAATAAAGTTTTCTTCTGAGAGTTCCAGTTGTCAATACCACCTCCTTTACACTTCCATTGCAGTGCAGAATTAAGTTGCAATTTCTGACTTTTAACCATATGACTCTCTCTTTTCTTACAAAATTTTTTCCAAATTTTTATTGAGAAATGTTTTCTTAATTAACAGTGTATCCCACGTGTTTCTTGTGTCTTTGGACAAATAATGAACACTCACAGATGGATACATGTTTGAATAAACAAAATGGTAATGAAACCCCATCATAAGGAAGTCCAAATAACTGATCAAATTATTTTGCAACTTGGAATTCTTTCAAATGACTATTCCCTAATGATGAACAGAATATTTAAATTGGCATATCACTTTAGATTTGACAAGCTAAATCCCACAGATATAATTATTTCATACTTAACATAATCTTAAGAACATTCTGATTTGGTAAACATTTTTTAAGTGAATAAGTCCGAGTCTTATAGAGATTATGATGTTTAAGAGTACATAATGGTAAAGCACAAAATTTAATTGCTAATATCATTTCAAGTCACATTACATCTCATTCTTGTCTCACACTCAAGCTACCTTTGGTTTAATACAAAGAAAGCAAAGTAAAAGCAAAGTTGATCTCTCTGTAGAGTCCAACACAGGTCAGGAGCACACCCTGTAGTGTCCCAGGCCATGATCCCTCCCTCCCCAATACCGTGAAGCAGAGCAGGCAGCAGTCACCAACTTCAAATCCTTACACTGCCTGATTCAGAAACAGAGGCCTCTGAACATATGAAAAAGCTGGACACTCATTCTTTATGAAACTTAACTGACCTTGACAAGATATAAATATACTTAATAACGAAATAAAATTCACGCTATCAAAGTGTCATGGATTGACACAAACACAAACAATTGTATTAATCTGAACATCTGCAAATCTTTTGTGGTTTACTATGGCACTCGCATAGCCCATCTTATTTGACTCTGAGGAGTGACTGAATTAGATTATGAACCAGGTTTATATATAAAGATAATAGATGAGTAATTTCTCTGAGAACACACAGCTGCAAAGGAGGGAACCAAGACCTATAACTAATGCCTTTCAACCGAATTCTAGGATTTGATCTCTAAAATACATTCTTTCCTAAAAATAAAGGTAAATTATAAATCAAAATCTATATTAATAATTTTAATATTACTGGGTCTTTTTTTAGAATCTAGTAAGAGCTTTAGATTCCTCCACCTTTGTATAAACACCTTTTCATCCTTAAACCTCAACAAAAATATGAGCTCCAGAGAACTGCTACTCTAGAGAGTCTCCATAAAAAAATAAGTAAATGTGTAGAGTGAGTAATTATCTTATCAATTTTTTCCTTAGGCTCAATAGGTCAATATCCTACACATGTGTATACTACTTGTCTGATATTGCTTTTTTTTCTACAGTGATTGTTGTGTGTGTGTGCACATGTGCGTGCATGTGTGCATGTGTGTGCACATGTGCATGCGTGTGTGCATGTGTGTGTGCGTGTGTGCGTGCGTGTGTGTGTGTGTGTAGTTGGTCATTGAACCTTGGTTTCCCACATTCTAGGAAAATTCTCTTCTCTGAACTCCTCCCACAGTTCAAGCATGCTTTTTAAGATTATTTTGAATTACCGACATATGTTAATTTTAAAAAATGAATTTTGACTGTATGGTAACTCATTTTGTCAGAAGCCAATTCATAAGCAATCTAAGGAGCCAGTGTCCATTTCTCCGCTCTTCTTTGATGTCATATACTGCAGACACTCAATGTTTGTTAAATGAAATTAGGATTTTTAGAAAATAATTTGATGGTTTCTTCCTATAGCACAGTAGCCATCATCATGTGGGCTTAAACCATATTATCTGAAAGTAATTCTTACTATTTATTTTCATAAAAAAACCATTTTCCCATCTCTGTTAAATTTATACTTCTTCTCTGATCTCCAAGAGCTCTGAGATCTAATAGCAAGCTAGTTCACACTGTTAAAGCAAATTATATTTTTTAGCAAATAATAAAACTGAATTAGAATTTGGTAATGTAATGAAGCAAAATCGGAGAGAAAAGTAAAAAAAAACCTGAGTTGACTCCCACTCAAGCTGTTTCACAAACTTCTCACTCACTGTGCCCTACAGCAGAGCATGTCATGACCTGTCACAAACAAGGAGCCCTTATTTCCTTCAGCTGTGTGGGGACAGGGAGTGAAGGACAGGGTAGATGAACAGCACAGCATCCAGGGGCACCCAACTGCTGAGGCCTCACCCGGTCTCCTGAGTCTCCACTCTTCCCCCTGCACTGAGCTCTGCACTCAGTGTCCAAGTAACCCCTCTTGGGCTCCGAGTTAACAACTCAGAGATGAACAGAATTAACTGCAGACGGACAAAGAACAGGGAAAACACAAGCAAGAGCAGGAATGCAAAAACAAACAAACAAACAAATAAAAAACAACAACAAAAAAAGACAAAAGGGGAGTAAGCTAAAATAAAATCTGATTTTTCTGTTCACATTCTGCCTAAAACTCCAGGGAAAAAAATAGAAATAGAAACTAGCATTATAACTAAAGAAAGTTGTTCCTCTGGGATGTGTTCACCACTGAAGCCAAAGATGGAAATGGTTCCATAGTTCATTTATTTCTTCCTCAAGACTAGCCAGAAATATACCTTACAGTTTCCTTCCTAAAATGCATACAGTATTTATCATATCCTGAGTGGAACCATATGCTCTAATAATTCACGTTGTATGGGCAAGACAGAGGTTAAAAGTTTTAAAGAATGAACTAGACTCGATGTGCTTCACTGGACTTGACTCCTTAAACATTCTTGTTTACTAAGTGTGTGCTACAGAAGAGGAAAATATTAGGTAGTATATGGTAGTTGAGTTTTCCACTAATAGCAAGCCCCTACAGAACTCCTCAAATGGTTTAATCAACCATAATTAAGAGGCAACACTAAGTTAAATACTCAGTTTCAACGAGTGATTCTATATACTGGCACACTGCTTTACAACTTGCAAGATTTAACTCAACTAATTGTAATACAACCTCACAAGGTAAAGCAGATACTGTATATAGATGAAGAGACAGGCCTCAGAGAGACTAAATTACTAGCCAAACTTCTATATAATTTTAATGCCAAACTTTCAAATCATTCATTCATTTTTTAGATATTTGTTAAATACATAATATTTTCTGAGAACTGTATTGGGAAATAGAGATACAAAGGTAAGAAAGATACAAGTCTTTTAGTAGTTCAAAGTGTACTAAGAAGCATGAAAGAAACACATACAAAATTCCTATAATGTACAATAAATCCCTTTAAAGGCTTCCAAAATGACATAGGGAGTCACAGGAGGGAATTATTGCAGGGGGGTTGATTTTCTATGTAGATCATGAAGGGGAGAAATGGAACTTATTCATTCCTGTTTTCCCAAAGAGCTTAGAAGGCTCTGTAAGTATTCAACAAATGTTGGCTAAGAGGAAAGATCAAACACATGAATTAGAGCTATGTTACTTTTTCTCTTTATATGATACTCTTTCCTAAAATGATTACTATATACTCCGGCATGAAGAGTATATAGTATGAAAACTTCCTGGACTACAGAGAAATAAGAATGGTGATGATAGTTGTCTGGGTTACTGCAAATGGATATTCAGCCTTCTAATCTTTTTCCCCATAACGATTCAGTACTTGTGTCATAATGTTCACAGGATCCGGCACTATAGATCTTTGTTGTATGCTTTAGAAAATGACATGCAGGAAACCATAATTGCCCATTTGGCAGCCAAGATTCCGGAAGAATTTTTCAGAATCTGGGGTAGAGATATTTGCAAAGCCCCACCAGACACTGAAGTAGTTTTTATTGGGTCTATAAGTCACTGTGATACTCCTTTAGTCCACAGTTTACCTATCCACAGAGGTTTGCCTGAGGCTTGTAAGAGAGAATTCCTACAAACAAGGATGGATCTGCCACATGCAGAATAAATTTGGAACATCAATGTATTCCATCAAAGTCAATGTACTAGTCCAGTATCATTCATAAAACCTGAAATCTGAGGGCTGGCGATTTAGCACAGTGGCATAAGTGCCTGCCTTGCAAGCGCATGGTCATGAGTTCGATCCCTGGTACAGGTAAAAAAAAAAAAAAAAACACCTAAAATCTGATCTGACGGGTTACCTAAGGACCTCAGGTGTATGACTAAAGAAAACTTCATAGTCATTACTTGTAAAGGCAAAGCATTCACCTTCATAACTAGAAACATGTACAGTATTATCTTTCCAGGGATGGTGATGGTCTCACCTGGATTCATGAGCCCTTTGGTTTCTCGACCTCACAAGAAGAGACACCGACTTAACACAATGACATCTTTATCTTTGGAAAGATACTCAATTTCCAACTGCAGCTGCTATATTTCTGGATAATACTCTATGTAAAAGCTGAGCTAGTCAACATACAATATATCCAACAAATATTTAATGAACAGCTCCTCCAAAGCTAGTAGGTAAGCTAGCCATAAGCAAGCACTGAATCCTGGATTTAACACAAATTCTTCATTTACTCTTTTCATATCCTGTTTCCTGTAAGGTTACAAGAAGTCATTTTCACAAAGCTGGCGAAGGAAAAAATCTTTAGTGCCTACTCAGCAACAATGCTTAAAATCTCAGTCCAGTAAGAAGGTCCTGAGAGGCTCACAGCTGGTTTCTGCACAGAGAAACTACAGAATACAAACTGGCACTTCAGTCAGAGTCTGCTTAAATGTTTCCATCTGATTTACAAATGCTTAAAGGCTGTACTAATTATTCTACAACCTAAAAGGCCCCAAAGACCCAGGTCAATAGTTCAACATCTGGTCTGGTCATTGTTGACGCTTAGTTAACATGTTAAAAATCTAAATTGAATAGTTTCTCCCAATTGATTCTTAGATGGCTTTATGCAGTCCACCAAGGACACACAGATAAACACTCTGCTTGTGTTGTCCATCCGAACAATTTCCAATTGTTCAGTGGAAAGCAATACTGTAAACAGAACTTAAAAATTCACGGTCATGGGAAATTCAACTTGGAAATGTCACAACATATACCCAGTTTGATTTTTAGGTTAGAACGAGAAATGTGTATCATAGAGCAACTCTAAACACTGTCACTGGCCACTGCTATGACTGCCAAGGTGTTGGGGCAGGGTAGGAAACAGTTACAGTATTTTCATGAAGACTTATCTGCATTAAGATCCATGATGTGGGACTAACTTAATAGGCATGGAAAGATACTGAGATTATGAATCGTGTTGGAGGCTGGGACGGCAGGGGTGGGGGTGCCAGGGTCTTTGCCATATCAAATGCTTTGTGTTTAACTGATTCAGTCCACAAGATTTGTTAAAAGTATGAGGTATTCATGAAATTGTACTACAGATCGCAGAAAAAAATATAGTATTAGGTATTACATAACATGCTTCCAAAAATTTTGAAATATTCTGTGTGTCCTTGGTCAAAAAATCCTAAGAGGGCTGGGGATTTAGCTCAGTGGGATAAGCACCTGCCTGGCAAGCGCAAGGTCATGAGTTTGATTCCCGGTACCAAAAAACAAAACAAAAAATCCTAAGAAAGTTATTGTTGATTGTGAGGAACATATTTATTTTCTGGCCATCTGTCTCATAGGAGTAATGTGGGATATATCAAAGCACATGAAAGCATACTACAAACTCTGTAGCTATACAGCAATGTAATAAATTACTACTTTTATAAGAAAATATTTTAAGCATTATTGCAGCATCTTCCTCTGGACCAGCCCTATGGAACAATACAGTATTTTCTACTTTGCACCACTGCAAATTTCTCCATGAAACATTTGGCCTGAAGTCAAAGGAACAGTTAAGGGTAAGTGGGACTCCAGCATGCTGATTGCTCTTGGAAACAAGAGGCAGAAAGCAGTCAAAATCTGTCTCCAGAGCTCTCTGTGTTGGAAAAAACTGGTGAGCACTTATGTTTGTTTTTCACTTATAAAAGAACTCTTTGATAGAAAAGCAGCACATAAAAGTAGTCTAATCAATTTTAATGTTGGAAATTAAGTCAGATAGATCTTTTCATTTCAGTCTTCCGAAATAAACCCAAATAAGATACAAGAGCTATTAGTGAGTGATTATGTGAAAGTAAGTACAGGAAAGAGCTTGGCAATACAAAAATCACCTTTATGTTATCATTATAAAATGATATAGGTAGGTGTGGTGTAGCATGACATTTTTCACTTTTCTAGTTAATTGCTATAAAACCTCTATGTAGTCGTTCTGGGTAATAGAATGATGACCCTTGAGCCTCTACGCCCAGTGTGTTCCTTGGGGTCAGAAGGAGGAGATGCCTAGCAGTGCACATTGACACAAAATCTGTGCTGAAAGGCAGCACTGAAGTCAGGCTCCTCACGTGGACAATCCAGCTCAGGGACTCTTTCTTCTCTGTCCCACACCTCTGCCATGCTGCCTGCCTCAGAGCCAGCTGACTGTGGACTCAAACCTCTACAGATTATGAGTAAAAAAAAAAAAAAAAAAAAAGTGTTTCCTCCTTTAACTTATGGTTGTCAGATATTTTGTCCTAGCAGTGAGCAAAGCAACTAGGTCAATCATGCAAATGTTTTAAAAATTCACATACATAACTACCATTTGCCAGCCTTTGCCCACATCCTGTAAAATTTTCCTAGAAAGAGAAAGGTCTAGTCATTGAATTAGTCCACAATGTAAAGAAGACAGAATATAGATGGTCTCGGTGGAGCAGAACACAAATTGAAAATCAGACCCTTGCAAGAATGATTTCATAAAGCAAAAGACATTTGGAGAAACTCTCACAGGGAAATTAGAGCACCCATATTTGAAAAGCAATGGTAAACTGTAAGTACTGCTACTTGATAATTACTACTTATAAAACATCAATGTCACTTCTAAGTCCTCGAGAAGATACAATCATTAATCCACTAAATACTGCTATCAGCTAGCTTAATGATCTTCCTAATTGTATGCCCTTCCAAAAAGGCAGCAATATAAGAAATAAATTCAAAAGAGTGGAACTATTTTCATAAAATGTCCACTCATTATGATATCCAATCTAGGAAATTACTGGATAGCCTTAAAATTTTTATAGCAAGTTTTCTCAAAAATCTACCCTAAAATCAATTTTAATCACTGAACTAAGAGTTCTGAAATGATATTTGACTGAATTCCAGAAAGACATCAAAACAAAAGAAACAAGAAAAATACACTGTTTTCCTGAACTGCTTTTTAGTTATTAATACATATGTTGCATATAAATACAACATGAAAGCAAAATTTTTACACTTCTTTTTAATTTGCATATTGTGTATCTGTTAAAACATAGGCAATTCCAAATAAGTATTTTGTAAATAGTAGGAAACAAAGCACAAACAAGGGAATAAATCAATTCCAGCCCCATTCTCCAGATATTTCGAAAATCACCATCCAATAATTTTTCAGCACTTGACAGCACAGAAATTGTTCCCCAGATGCTCATGCCTTCTCACCGCACTTCATAATCCTAACACATGACATTAGTTTCGGTTGAACCAGATGCCAAATGGGAGAAATTTTACAGTACAGAGAAATCAGCGTGGTGGAATGATACAGAAACTGCCAGCCAAAGCGCATTCTTCCCTCGGCTCCCAATTCCCTTGCAGCTGTCACACCTCCTGCTAGCACAGACTGTACACAAAATAAGGATCTCACATTTGCCTTCCCTGTGGTCCCAGTAAAAATTCAAAGACATTGATGTATTATGTTCTACTCAGAAGGAGCATGAAACTCCTCACCAGGGACACTTGATGAAGCCTGCAAAAGCACATATTTATCAACTGTGTATACAACAGCCACTTCCAAAACTAATATGTAAGTAGGTTACAATAAAATATACACACACGAAAAATATAACATTAAGAGGAAAAACAGAAAAAGTTATCAGGGAGTGAGTTACTGTACCTAGAACATGAATTGGGTTGCATGTGTTCATGCTGTACATACGGAGTTGGCGCCGATTAATATCAGGTAAGGTTCTCGTTGTTATGAATAAAGCAAGAGGATCTCTGTTCAAAAAAAATTATAAAAATCATTAAGGTCATTGATGATATATCTTGTTATCACAGAAATTAAAACTGGACAGTGGGATAGAGTAACAGGGGGAGGAGGAAGCTCCCTTAGGTGAGGTCGCCAGGAAGACCTCCCTGAGGAGGTCACTTTTGGGCTGGGAATTCAGTTAACAACGCCAGGAAAGGGAACCCCGCAAGGCATTCCAAGCAAAGAGAAAAGCAACTGAGAAGGGTCTTGGTATCTTTGAGGAAAAGGGAGACATGCTGGATTGTGCAGGCCCCGGTAAAATGAAAGAAGGCTTGATAGGAAGGCAGAGCTCCGTGTATCCGACACACTGCCGGGTGATGTGAGGATCTTGGGCTTATTTCTAAATGTTCAGAAAATTAATGTCATTAGGCTTTACACATAAGAGGAGCTGGGCTTCCTCTATCCAAAATTTCTAGACTTTCCTTTTCCTCAGCAAGCAAAAACAGGGCTTTCATTGTAACAGCAAATAAAGGCATCTAAAAAAAAGTATAATGTCCCTCTTCCCATTAGTCTAAATTTCTCTTTATTGGATTTTATTTTGTGCTCTCTACTCTTTTAAAAACGCCTTCACATATCCTAATAAGCAAAGGAGAAAGAAAGCAACAACCAACTAAGAAGGAATGAAGTACAGTTTTATGGGTCAATCTAGACCACAGTACCCATCCAAATACTAACTGAGGTGACACCGGGGATATATTCTGTAGATAAATTAAAATCTGTAAGCAAATGCTTAATTTTAAGTAAAGGACATTATCCTAGATAATCTGGATGGGAGTGATTCAACCACTGAGAAGGGCTTCGGGGCAGAGTTAAAGGGCCTTAAAAAAGACAATTCCTTTTTCCTTCAGCAAAAGGAGTTTGCTCCCATGGATAGATGTTACAGCTCATGACCATGAATTCCTTCCGGCCTTTCCTGGTGGCCTTCACTATGAATCTGAGAAGTTGCCAAGCCATTCCTACAATCCTGTGAGCCATTCCCTTGCAATAAATCACTTATCATATATATTTCTATTTATTTTGTTTGAACTTCACCTGATACAAGATGTCACATTGATTTCTGAAATAAGTTACCTGCACTAAACAGCAAATGGGTAAAGGTCAACATAATTACTTCATTTCTGTGACCTATACAATACGGATTTGATCATGTAGAAGATGAAAATAGGAAGAACAGATGACTCCAGCATAATGCTGCTAAATTTCACTCTTCTGGCCAAATAAACTCATGATAGATGATGATGATGATGATGATGATGATGATGATGATGACGATGATGATGATGGTGACAATGATGATGGTAAGATCAGAATTTGGAAGCCCTCTCATTTTAGGTATCTGTCACTATAGTTCTCAATACTACTGCAGTAACAGTCTGTCCTAATAACCAATAATATTGGAAAGAAATGTTTGAACACCATAATGCCATAGGTAATAATTCACCTTAAAAATAATGGCACATGAACACATAAAAATGTTTTAAAGAGATCTTCCCATAATAAAAGGTATTATTTCTGGGCATGGTGGCACATGCCTATAATCTCAACACTCAGGAAGCTGAGGTGAAAGAATTGTCTCAAGTTCAAGGCCAGCCTGGGCTACAGTGTGACTTCAGAGCCAATTTGAGCTATGCAGAGAGTCCTGTCTCAAAAAACAACAAAAAAAGAAGTTATTGGACAAAGAGAAGATGAAACTAATCAAATATCTGAAGTTCATATGAATTCAATAAATTTATGGTGGGAAAACTTTCCCCTTGATATGTTACTGATGGACTATAAATCTGATAACTAAGTAGATTTTAAAAAAATCAAGAGAGAGTTTACATTTAAGCTTGACATAAACTTGTTGTCCTTGGCCTGTTTCTAAGCTATCACTTCTGACCTCTTGGGCTAGCAGTGTTGAAGGGTATGTCCTAGTTGCACAAAATACTCACACTATTCTCCTGGATGAGGTTATCGGCTTCTAACACCTGCCTAGACTCTAGGGACAACAGCTGGAGGTCAGCTGCTACACATCCTGGAAGCAAGGTTTCTTCTAAGTCAGCATCACACTCACAAGCAAAATTCCTGTAAGTGGTCCCTAGCTGACTCCTAGTTACATGGCCTTCCAGCTTTGGAACAAGAGAAACAAGAGAGAACAGCTTTGCAGGTGTGGGTCAATGTGTGTAGGTAGCCTTTCAAGAGGGAAATCAGCTCCTGGCACAGCTGTGTGGGGACTTGACTCAGATGCTGGCTTCAACCTATAGAAGACGTGAGTAAGGGCATGTCTATGACTCAATCCTCAACCTTTGCCAAAGTAGTAGTTTTCAAGACAGAAAACTACAGCAAAAGAAACAGAAATTCAGAAGAGAGAAGAAAAAGGAAAACTACACATGCAGCTATCCTACACATAGCTGGATCTTGCAGGTTTACTGAGGAAGGTAAGCATTATATAGAGCATTTAGAAGCGTGGACACACACACACACACACAACACTACCTAATGCTTCAACACACATATGGTTGTCCTCAGTCACATTAATTAAGTTCTCTGCATGGTGCTTACAGATAAATAAAACCAGATGTTTAAGATGTGTTTCAACCATTACCCTGCATTCATTCATACTCCCTTCTGCCCTCCTGTACCACTTTCAAGAAACTGGCTGATCGCCTACATGTCAGAGGAAGGAGGGGAACAAAGAAGTTACGGGCTAGAGCTGTGCTCTTTGTTGATGAGTGGTCACTGATGTGTGGTGAACAGAGTTGGTTTTCAAGCGTCTCTGAGGAAAAGTTGAAAACTGTGGTGTTTTTGAAGAAGTTAAAATTCTTAAAGGATTACTTATTCATCATGTTATCAATTCACAATTCTTTTAGGAAACTCTTTCAAAATCATGAGCTGTACATACATGAGGCTTGATACCCACTGTCTGCTGCATACACACACATGCACACACGCACACACACACGCACACACACAAATTTGTGTAATTGGATGTGGAGTTACAGGAATGTGCTGAGACATAGTCAGAGAATGCTCCCGTAGAATCAAATTCATCTGACCACTTCTTACAAGTGAATTTTCTACTAAGCATATTTGTTTCAAGCTATGTGGAAAATTCCTGGAGTCTAAGTAAATGTGAGAAACACGGGTTACACAAACTTTATCCAATTTCTTCATTGGGGAACTTTCAGCGTCTGATATGCTGATGTGCACCGTGAATATGCATGAGGGAAACATGCTTCCCAATGTGTAGCTAAGCCGGCTGACTCGGGCCTGCAGAGTATCTTATGAGGGGGTATACGCAGGAAACACAATGAGAAACTGTCATTTAAATGAACCCACGGTTTTTGTGTCTCTGGGTAAATCTTCACTTTGTGAAGAAAATCACTACTTTCTGAAAAAGCACACTGCGTCTTACAAAAGATTTCAGTCAAATGTAATGTTTTCTTTCAGCAGAACTAGAATCCATTCCCTATAACTTCTATCATTACTTCTGATATTTTGCCTCAGAAAAACAAAATCAACTGTAATGTAATCCTATCTTCTTGTGCAGTCTTTCAGATATTTGAAGCAACAATCATCTTCCTACAAAATCTTCCTTTCTGTTCTTAAACCAATGTGTCAAATCAAAAATCAGAACCCTGACAGTCTCAAGATACGCCACCCAGAACTGAAGGCAGAAAATCAGATAAACTCTTACAGATGCAAATTTAGATCTCATCTGTTCCTCTGAGGCAGGCATGTCTCTTCTTGGACTAATTAATTTACAGAAACTTTGAGTCTTCACAGAAATCTTATAATCCCAGCATTCAGGATACTGATGCAGAACGATCTCAAGTTTCAAGTCATCCTAGGCTACTTAAGGAGATGCCATCTTTTAAAAAAGAATACAATAGAGTAGCTGACTCAAATCTCTAGAGTTACTATGAATTTTTAAGAACAGTAGGGGGACACAAGCCCACATTTTAATTATAATCCATTGCAGAGACTCTAGGACAAAGTCCTTTTCTCAGTTACCTTCTCTTATAAAGTTACTTCATTTTCATGCAAATTTTATTTCTTCAAAAGAATTGGGAATAGTACTCAGTAGTGTACTAGTACAGAACGCCTCTAGTTTAATAGTAATTCATTATTGGATTAAAAGATTATAAATCTTTTCAAGAAGTTATAAATCTGCATAATACCGATCATAAAACATCAACATCAAAATATAACAAAAGACAGTTCCAAAGGTCTTATCGATTTAAGATATTAATGTGTAGCAATTTCCTGCTTTGCAAACTCTGGTACCTTGATCTCACAGTGACACAAAATGCAGTTCTTGGTAATGTCATCAGTCTTGGCAAATCGCGACTATGACTGCAGTGGGTGTTAGGTACGGATCCTTTGAGTCTGAAGAAAACAGATGGGTTATAGCTGGGACGTCACTTTGAATGATGGAAGAGTTTGGAGGAAAAGTCACTGTAGACATGATGACAAACAACCTGTACTGAGCAACACTTAATTTTGTTCTTGTGTGTTCTGTATGAAAAAAATCTGGTGGTTAAAAAAAAAAAAGATACAGAATTTTATGAATCCTTGCTCAAACAATACAATATGAAAAAGATGAAACAATTTATTTGACTTTCTCCTCTGTTAAAAAAGAAAAGTAAACATAAATCCTTGACATCTAGTAGCTATAACAGTAATATTTTTACTTAAAGAAGAACTTAAAAGTGATAGCTTACTTTACTTTCTTTGAAAAACTGATAAGAAGCAAAGGAAATCCGTCTTTCAGCAAATCCTCAACATTTTAATTGGAACACAGAAAATAACGGAAATTTGCAATACTTGTTTGTCATTTTAAGAACAAATGTTACTTTCAGATCACTTTTCCTTCTAGATTTCAGCCCACAGTGAATTCTTGCAGCTGGGTTAGGATCCCCCAAGAAAGGGCTTTCAAAGCAGAAATGCTGAGGGAGGCATCTCAGCTGTGGAGGAGGATGGAAATTTTCTGAGCGTAGGGACTTCCCCTCTCTGGCCTGGAATGCCATTTCTGAGGTTTCATCACTCACTCATTCTAGCCACATTCCCAGAGGCATCAGACCTTTGAAACACAACAAAAGAATAGAAAGGCTAGAAAGCAGTTTCTGGAGGAGTACAGTTCCTTTCCTGAAAATAGACACCCTACAAAAAAAACCCAGAAAAATAGACAGGTATAATAAAGAGATAAAAGGTTTGAAAAAAACAATACACAGAGTAATAATAACTTTAGCCAACACTTGCTGATATCTCACCCTATTCTCAGGAACATTGTTCTTCCTTTGGTATTATTAATCCTTAATTTGTGCAAATGCAAACTGAAGACAGAAAAGCAATTAACTTGCCTAGAAATACATGGCTGTGTGCATGTGTATCTATGTGTACACACATATTGTGTGCATATATGTACATGTGTGCATGTGCATGTGCATATATTTACATATAGGCATATCTATCTGCACAGTATTTGTGTATCTTTACTGCCTAATAACACATTACCAACAAACGGTATACGTTAAAATAAACTGGGTATTTTTGACAGTGAATTTACCCATAAATGCATACCACAACCAGGTCAAAGTATAGTTCTTATTCACTCTAAGAAAACCACAAATCTGTCTCTCTTGTAAGTTATTTTGAAATATTTTAAAATTTTATATACAAGGATCATATAGCACACATATTTTGTCTGGTTTCTTTCAGTCAGCAAAAGAAAGTTTGAGATGCATGACATAGACACATATCAGCAGTTTATTCTTTTTTACTGTGAGTAGTGCTCCACTGTATGGCAATATCATAGTTTCTTTTGATATTTGCAACATCATTACTTCTAATTTTTAGCTACTACTAATAAGGGTTCCAAAACACATTCAGGTATTTTTATTTTCTCTAATGATCTTGAATATCTTCCATGTACTTACTTGTTATCACTATGTATATATCATCTTTGGTGTGATGTCCGTTCAAAATTCTGGATATATGTCATTTACCAATGTACAGGTTGCAATTAGTTTCTCTCAACATATGGCTGTGACTTTTGAAGAACAATGATTTTTAATTTTAATGGGATATAATTTGTTGTTTTTTTTTCCTTTTATACCTTGTACAATTCACAGCTACTTAAAAATCATATGCAAATTTGAAGTTTCCAAGACTGTTCTCCTGTTTCTTAAACAAGTCCTGCAATTATAGCTCCTTATACATAAGTCTAAAAGCCTTTGAGTTGATTTTTATAGGATGTGAAATAAAGACTAAGATTTTCTTTTCCTCTGAAAGTGACTATTCAATATTTTGACCACCATTTGCTGAAAATGTGATTATTTTTCTATCGATTGCCTTGCTATGTTAGCTACAAATCAGTTGACATGTGTGGGGCTGTATTGGGCCTCTATTCTCATGTTTTTAAGCACGGCAATGCATCACACTCTGTGAGCAAGTGTCCAACAGTGAGGTCATTGAAACAGTTCCTAATCAGAGCTCCAAGCCATGATTTAGTTACTAAATGTCTAATTTATCACCAATAAAGTAATTTAAGCAGGGAAAGAACTTGGCTAAAATAATCATGGCATTCAAAAGAATATCATAGTTTTGGAGATCCGCAGCCCGCCTCATCTGCAGGTGGACTGGCCTGGTCCCTTGAAGACCATCGGCTGAAGCCATCACCCACTGCTCAGACTGACCACTTCAGAAGCGATGCCCAACTATGCCCTCCCTACCTGTGGAATGGAATGGGAAACAAAGAAACTGCTTCTTCAGCACTGGGAAAGACACTGTGAGGCTTATAGTTGAGTTGTTGGTGCTAGATCATTTGAAACACTGTCACTCAGTCATCAAGCTTCAATTAGATCTCTAGAGAGAGGCCAACATCACTCCCTTTCCCTTCTCAGGGCAACCCAGTCATCTGTGAACCTTTCCAAATGCTTTGAAGCCCTCTCTGTGATACTCATGGGTCTGAATTTTTGCCCGTTAACCCAGCTTTCTAGTCAGCCACTCCTGAGGCCCCCTTGTCTGCCATCAGTCATATGAGGGTACTCACAGGTACTGTGTAAGTCTCCCTACGTCACCCTGTATGGTGGGTCAAGCCAAATAAGTTCATTATTCCCTTCTCTTCACACTGGAGAGCTTCCTCTCCATTTTGAATCAGTTTTTTTTTTAAATCATTCCACAATAAGTGCAGTGGGAAAGTCAACTTCTACGTTCAATAGTCCTCCCCTAGTCTCAGTGGCTGATGTGATTCCACACCTTTCTTATTATCTGCAGGAGGGAGTGTCCTCCATCATTTAGGAAGTTCCCTTAATTTTCCCCAAAGAAACAAGGGGTCTACCATAGGCAGCCCCATAAGAAAAGCATGAATTTTTGTTCCTAAACAAGCTTTAATAGTGCATTTCAGATCTAGGAATAATAACCATGTGTGAATAATACATAATCTCATGTTCAGGACTCCCTCTTTCAGATCTATCCAATTTTGTTGTGGTTTGATTAAAAACTCCCCAAAATTTTCCAAGCTGATTTTCTCCACCAAAGATTCTTCAGATGTGATCACGTTATATTTAACTTATAAAAGGCAGCTTGAAAAATTGAAACTCATATTAGTGCACTCTTCATTTCACCCTTTTTACTTAAGTAACAATCACAACAAAACAAACAAAAAATTTTAGATTCATAGTTACAAGAGCCTTGAAATGATAAAACAAAATGTAAATGACATTCTGAGAAAGGAACTCTTGCCAGGCATGAAGTTCTATTTTTTCCTTTTTCTCTAGTTTCACTGAACACCAAAAGGCCCAGAACTCAGACATGTCAGGCATCTAGTAATTACATTTCAAGAGTCAGGCTATGGTCATAGTTATAGTTCACAAAAGCATCATCTTCTCTTTAAAGAAGTCAAAGATTATTGTGTGGGTGGTAAAGCAAGTACCAATAAAATAGGGTTCCAAGAAAAAGCATAACACAATTCTCAACTGTATTGTCCTGGCTCTCCTGATTCCTATTTTTGGTGGGCAACAAAAGCAATCTTTAAAAGCAGCCCCATACACTACACCTCTAAAGGGAACATCTGCCTTTCTCCTGCATGGCACACTTTATAGCTGGATTTTATTTGTGTGTCTACTTGTGATATGGACAGGATGTTTGTATGTTCCCCTCCCTAAACTCACATGAAGCCCTAACTTGAGGCCCTAACTCCACTCTGGTATGGCTAAATTTGGAGGAAGTAATTCTGCTTAGGTGAGATCATTAAAATAGAGTTTCCATATGACAGGATTAGTACCTTTATAAAAAGAGATCCAAAAGGGCTGCTCTCTCTCTCTCTCTCTCTCTCTCTCTCTCTCTCTCTCTCTCTCTCTGTGTGTGTGTGTGTGTGTGTGTACTAAAGAAGGGCCATTTAAAGAAGGTAGATATTTGTCAGCCAAGAAGATAGCCCTCATCAGAAACCAAACCAACTGGAAATTTTTAGCTTCCTTACATGTAAAACGTGTCTGTGGCAGCCCAAGTAGACGAACACAACTTGTTAGGTGACTGTCTATCCGCCTAATCTGGACCTTAGGGCATCCCTCAAGGACAGCAATGACTGCCTTTTGATTCACCACTGTATTCCCAATTATTCAACATAGGTCCACATAATAGGTGCTCAGTAAACAGCCTTTGGGAAAAGATGCAGTTTTAATAAAGTAGACTCTTCTTAGTAGATTCTTTTTTAACTGAATTTTGAGAAAGTGCAAGTATTTCCATTTTACGCAGAACGTCTGATATTGGGAGTCTCTCTACAAAGCCTTATCTATAAAGAACATAATTTCAAGAAATCATCAGCATAATCTAATTAATCCAGCTCCTCTTCAAAAGCTTTCAGCTGTAAAGAGGTTTCTAGGTACCAGCAGAAATAACAGCACCATGTCCCTAGCAGTGGTTCCCTGAGAGGCTTTAGAGATCGGCACGCGGCAGGTTTCTGTAAATCCAGCGGGCTGGATGGCAAAAGCACACACGCTGCCCCGGTCTTCACTCCATCTGTCTCGAGAAGGTTCTCCAATCTGGGCTGTGTCCAGACCCCACTCTTTTATGAAGCACACACTTCCCAGGCCTCAACTGTTCAAACGGACCCTCCCTGCACTGCAGACGAGAAACATGTTTCTGGAAAATGTGAGCTCATCGCGGGGTAACTCAGATTCATTTCTAGCAGAGCACTGACAGAGCAGCTGCCAACTGTGAGGACAGACGCAGGAGGAGGAGAAGGGGAAAGGAGAGCAGAAGGAGATGGAATTTAAAGGCGGATGTCTGCAATACCCATAAATCAATTTTTTAAAAAATTGGAAGGATTAACTTTAAATATCTGGTTTCCTTTTTTTTTTTTTTAATGAAGAGTGGCTTAAAGTCTTGCTACTTAAAGTATAATCCTCAGATTATATGTAAAAGCATCACTTGGGAACTTTTTAGAAATGGGAAGCTCAGACACCAGCCCAGACATGCTAAATAAAACTGCATTTTATCAGAATAGCATGAGTGATTTGCATGCATGTGACATTCAGTCACCACAGGTTGCCAAGATTAGGAGTAAGAACTGTATGAAGTTAAGTCTCAGGGTGACAGCTGAAGCCTGCGGTTCTGACTCCTGGTTGGTCCTGGGTCAGACTGCTTTGTGCCTCTCATAGCTGTCCCTGAAGCCTCCCTCCCACCAGGGATCTTCTGCTCTCTGGTTCCATGGAGATAGAATCTTCCATTACTGGTCCATGTCAAGCATGTACTGGTCCTCTAGGGCTTTCCTATGGGTGGCTATGAGGGACAAAAGTGTGGATTCTCATAGAAAATAGAGTTGCCAAGATACAGCTGCTAAGATGGAGTTGCCCATCTCACAGAACCCTCTGGCAGGGAGCAGGCGCCTGCAAGGCCTTCCTTTCAGGCAACTTTAAATTAGCTACATTTGAACTGTGGCTGCTAACAGTGTTATTCCATAGAAGCAGGGAATGGAGATGGACAGGAAAGAACAGGAAAGGTATCCAGAGGCAGAAGCGTACTTCTGAGTGTCAGAAAGTTGGATGAGGGTTGCTCTTTTTAAAATGTATTTACTATTCTATCATTTATTTAGGAAAAGTTTTACATAAAAAGGTAAAGCAGAAGTTAATCACAGCTGGAGTCTTTAATTGGTTTAGCAGAAGCCGGTGCTGAAGTAAAGAAGGATCTTCAGACAAAGGTGAAGCAGTTAATGTCTCCACAGGGAGGCTCTGAAGCCCTCTACAGCTGACCCCTGACGGCACTGTGGACACATCTATTCTTACTACAGGAATGAGTGTCACCTCATGGAAATAGAAAGAAGAATTAGCTGGAGCAGTGAAGAAACTTATTTTATCTAAGGGCAAAACACCAGCTCTAAAATAACAGCAACTTTCTGAAGATATTCAGGGACAATCTGACATAGCAATTACCAAAGATCTGTTTGAAGAAGCCCTGCGTGCCTTGGCTGATGAGGACTTCTTAACAGTGACTGAGGCTGCTGTGAGCTGCGCTGCCCCTGGCACCTCTTGCCAGTCAGTGGTCACTGACGCACATCGATTCTGAAAGTTGTTACTCAGCTTCGTAATAAGTTTCTAAGCTGGGTTCAATTTTGTTAGTGTATGTTTTCATTTTTTTCATGTTTTACGTAAAACTGCCATGCCAGTTTATAAGCATAAGCAGTAGAGATTATTTTCCTTAAGGGGCCATTTTTAGCAGCAGGGCTTTGTATTTGTGGGCGTGCACAGAGAGCAGCAGCACTTCGCACTTCGGTCTTGTTTGGAGAGGGTCGCTTGTTGAAAGCTCCTGTGCCGGCCTCCCCTCTGGTCCTGTCATCCCTGCAAGAATGCACAGGTGAACCCAGACTCCGAAATGCATAAAAGCTGGAAGCCGATTTTGGATCTAGTTTTGGAAGACAAGAGCATTAGAAATACAGAAGCAACTGAAGTAAACAAAAGCAAAGACAGATGCTCCTCTCCTTTCCTACTCCTCTTTGGAAATTCCCAGAATCACCTCGAACCTTCCTGACCCTTTCTAAATGAGGATACGGAGCCTTCTCCTACACTCATCTGTAAGAGGCAACACAGTGAGGTGCACATAGATCTCAGTCCATGTTTGTTAACTGACTTGTTGAATCAGTCCTTGCCCAAGAGCATGGGGATAAGGTATATTCTCGGTGGACAGATCAGTAGCATTTACCAGATTTCTCAAGGATCATCTGTTAACTTCACAGCAAAGACAATGGGTACCGTTGCTTTCCCCAAGCCTCCCCACCCACGCACAACGAGTAAAAGATCCAAAGGAATGACAAGAGTCAGACTTGGAATTCCAAACACAGGTCAAAGTTCTGAGTTGGAATGGGGAGTAGATGGTCCCAGGAATGCTATAAACAACTTGGCTGTAGAGAGGGAGTTAGGAGCAAAGAGACAGAGGAAGGAAGAATGGAAGGGCTGAAAGGTTTATGTCAGCTTAAAAGAGGAAGAGAGACTTAATTGCCCTGACAGGTTCAACAATGTGCTGGAAGCTGAGGGTAGAAAGACTCCCTGTTTTGCTGAGGCAGACAGCAAGCCATAAGGAGGAAACAGTCAGCAAAACTCAACCTTCACTCCGGCTACTGTTGTTATTTTAACCCTGTGGAAGGGTCACAGTGTTCTGCCTCCAATAATAAAAGGGTGCTGGGAAAAGACCAGAGAAGGCACACAAGCAAAGGAACCTCGCTAAACAAAGGCCAAATTTAGTTCAGGGAGAAAACAACTGAATTTCACTAGTGAGTCTTTACAGTGACATGACCCAGCTTCTTTTTCTCTGTTGTCCTTTTAGCTCCACAGACTGAGAAAGCAGAGCTCTCTTACCTGCTACCAGCAATCTACATGTGGTGTTGAAATTCCACTACCTACCTTCACAGATTGCTTCCTGCGACCTAGGATATTTTGTGGATCCCTTAGGTACCACTGATATTTTATTTTTCTATCCTAGGACTTCCCTAGTACAAAGGCTGAGCAATAAAGCAGAAGCAGGAGCCAAGAAGCAGCAGCCTGCTTTGTGGCAGTGGGCAAAGCCATGGTGGCTTCTGACCCTGTACTTCTGTGGCCCTGTGGCATGCTCTATTATCCCCAGCCTGTGCCATAATAGCATACTGATCTGTCTTCTGGTCTACCTCCCACCCCAACTATGAGTCCATTGAGCCACATGTCTCTGTGCAATCCACACTTTTGCACAGCTGGTTCACATGGTAGGTGCTCCCTCTGGGACTGGCAAATGTTTCAGGAAGACACACGCCCTGAGTAAGAAATTCCTATTGCAGCTGTATCAGGCAGCATCAAAAGCAAGTAACTGTCACCCGGCACTGGAGAGTGGAAAATTGGATTGGTCACTGGTTTTAATCACGGAGGTCCTTTCCTTTCAGTCTCTAACCATAGTGTCATGTGGAAAGAAGAAAAAAAATCAAGGTAATGAGAAAGCTATGAGCTGCTAGAATTGGAAAAAGTGACAATTTCCCATTCATCATTGTATCCTTCACTTGAATGCTCTCCACAATGTCAGCGTCAGTCACCAGGACTCCATTTGTGCTCCGCCCTTTCAACTATACTGCTTCATTTTGTACTAGCACTGGCATCCTCATTCTGGCAGGATCTTTAGGATGGGATGCTGAGGTGAATGCAAGCTAAAGGAGCAGAAAACAAAACAATCACCGTGACCTTCTTTAATCCTCTTCCAGAACCTTAACTATGCTCTTTTTGTAGTACATTCTTGTTCACACAGCATCCACTGGGACTTCTCAGGCTGCATACCGTGAAAGCAAGGATTTCTGCTCATAATCTGAAATTTTAGAAGGCCAAAGAGCTGCGTCATGATTCTATATGAGTTACCCTGGGAAACTCTAACAGCTATAATCTCTATCTTAGGAGAAATAGAAGAATTTTTACCAAGAAAGAGTGACTAATGAAGAAATTTAGATAAATCTTGAATGGATGAGATTTTAAGGTGTTGACTAAAATCACTGAGTTGTTTTCTAGAACAAGCCTTTATGCAAGTCACTTAAACTTGGAAGTTTTGAACATTTTGCTTCAGGCTAATCTAATGTTTGAGAAACACCGAGGCTTCCAACAAACAGCAGGAAATGTTTTTCCTGAACTAACCTTTGGAAGCACCTTATTTATTGAAATTCACTACTCTGAAGTTCCTAAAATGCCTGGAGGTTAAGGAAAAGAAATGGCCCTAGAATAATACAATATCTGCCATTGCTAATGAAATATCCATCTGAATGCAGCAAATCTATTTTAAAATTAGGCTTGAGATTTATAAGGAAGCTCATATCTAACTTGCAATCATTCAGCCGCCAAAAGTGCCAAGCTGCTGAAGGTTTTAAGTGAACACAAAATTTGTTCAAGTTCACATATTAATTCTTTGGGAATTAGAGAAATGATGAATGCCAAAATCAGACTTCAGAGAAAAGAGAAAAATTTCCTGGATATTTTGAACAATGATTCATGAAAGCATTTCCCTCTCAGTTGCTTTAAGTACAATTCCATTTTTTAAAAATGTTGTCAGGGCTTTCTGCCACCACATCATTCCTTATCTCAGTTTAAGTATTTTAGTCACAATGGCCCAGTTTAGACTCTGAACTCAACTTCCTCAGATGAAGACTATTCCCAAGGGACGAACGACATCACACTATAGTTTGGTGCTACTTTGTTCCGCTATTTCATCAATGGGGGAATATGGAATGACTACATGGTTTGTTTTATTCTGATCATTCTTACAGAACACTAACAGCCTGCTTTAGTCCTTCAGTTCAGAGCCCTTAAGACGGCCAACCATAAGGCATCCAAAAACTGAATCAAGGTAGGCTTAAGACAAAACTAAAATGTTTTCTTTGTCTACTCCCCTTTCTTCTTAATTTCCCAGTAGTTGGCTGAGAAGATCTCTTCCAGTTCCTTTTGTCTGGGTCTCAGGATAGTATTTCCACAATTGCTGTGCTTAGGAACTTCCTGTGTACTGATCCCCACTGAGGGAAAAATCACAACCATTAGCAACACACATTTCACTTAAAGGATCACGCTAGAAACTTGGGGTAAATTCGACTTCTTGCAACATAGTTCTATGTTCTTTATAAGAAACCCTCAGAAGAAAATGTCAGGAAGGGTAATGGCCTAGGGAAAGGCGAGAATGTACATTCGATCATAAAATTCAGAGACAAAAAGAGATCACCCAGTTTGTGTTTACCAATGTCTCTTACTTCTGCAAAATCTAAACAATACTACCCTTGAAGAGTTTAATTCCATAATGTCTAGCTTTTTTTATTCTATATTCTCCTGTGATATTCTGCTTAAATTACTGGATCCTTTTACTCCTATCTACTTCTAAATATTAGATACCCCAGTGTTAGTGATTGGGTACTCTAGTCCTAAGAAATCTGTTATGGTTTGTCCTTATCTTCAGGAAAAAAGCAATTATGATAGAATGGGAGGAACACACACGGATCTGGGCAAGACTGGAGTCAAATCCTAACACATGACTAACCCTGAGAAAGTCCCTCCTTCTTTCTGGGTCATTTTTAGACAGGAAAACAAAACAAGTATTTGTGGTTGCGGAAATTACATGAGAAAAAGCATGTGATACACTTAGCATAAAATGAATACTCAGATGAAAGCTGGATTTTCTTTCTTTTTGAGGACCTCTCTGATATGTCAATGTATTTTTCTAATCTCAATTTATCTCTGTTCCTCAACAGGTGACAAGGGGAATTGTATCCTTTCTGCTAAGACTTTCCCCAACTGCATCCAGCTATCCTATTATTCCTTGAAAGAGTGATTTTTTTGCCAGCTGGGTTCACATACCACCCTTCCTTCAAAATCAACTGAAATACTGTCACTTTTGTTTTGGGGCATGTCACCTTTTGCCTCAGCATTAATCTCTGAATTCCATAGCACCTTATGTTTACCTGGCCTTTGGCACTTGTGAATTCTGGGCCCTATACCATAAACAGATGATTAGGACATAGCACCTCCTGACACAATTGTCAAAATGAATACAGTTTATTGAACTCTCTAGTCTCAAAATGACTTGTATAGTATAGCCTCATTTAACAAAACCAAGCAGAATAAATAATCTCTCATTCTCTACTAACTAAAAATCACTGCCACCTACAATATCACATTCCACATCAAACGCAGAATGTCTAAACTTTTATGCCATGGGTTGAATGGGTTTCTAGAGACTACTTACTGATGCTTAATAATGGCAATAGTGTCAAAATTTGTAACCATTGCATTTTTTAAATTTTCTCTTTTATAAGACAGATTCTCACTATGCTGCCAAGGCTGCTTCAACCTCCCAATCCTGTTTCAGCCTTCTCAAGAGTTGAGACTACAGGTGTGTGTCACTGTGCCTGGCTTGAACTTCATTTTAAGTGCAAAAGAGACTTCTTGTGTTGGAATCCAAGCTTTATCTGTTTGCTTGCTATATGACCTTGCGCGATTTACTTTATTTCTCTGTGCCCTGGTTTTTATCATCTGTAAAATGGGTCTAAAAACAGTATCTTTTTTCAGTGTGAGTGTTTTTCCCTCCATCAATACAATTTCTCATATCTACAAATGTCACACCCCAACCACGAAGTACTCAGATGGAGACAAGATCCGGGGCATAATGACCAGGTTGGATGATCCCAGAATTGGGATCAAGAGTGTATAGGTAAGAGGAGATAGGAGCTATATGCAAATCCTAATGATAAATTTAGTCTGTTTACTTTTAAGCATCTACTATCAAGCTTCCTACTAAAAAAAAAAAAAAAAAAGTTATGCCAAAGCATTCTTCTGTGAAATCAGTGTAGCTGGTCCAATCCCCTATTTCCTCCAAATGGCTTCTGAGATGTTTTACTTTAAGATTAGGATTTCTACCTTAATAAATTGCTTCAGAATCCCTGGTGGAATGTAGCTAAAGGACAGCTGCTTCTAGTTAGTCAGTGATACACAGTTTGCAGATAACACAAGCTGTAGAATTTTAAAATGAAAACCCACAGTCTGACATGAAGAGACACCATTAATCATTTCCACGCCTGAGCAGAGCATTCTACCTCTCAGGAGGCTAAAAGCTAGAGCAAATCTTCTTGAGACAAATGCATTTTGTTAAACTCTTGCTCTGGTCAACACATTTGGCAATTTCATTAGGAACAGGATTAATGGGTCTCTTAAATAGGACAGCCACCCCAAACACCTCTTAGCATCAAAGTTATTTTAAAAAGCCACTTTTGCACTTGATTCTAGACCTCTGTTTTGCACTTTTCAGTTGGAAAGGCTCTTGTCGCATGTTAAACATGCTAATAAACACCAGGTATGTGCTTTCTGAGAGACTCAAACAGTAGTGCCCAAAAACAATGCCAAATAATCAACTGGTGACTTTCTGTGACATGGAAATATGTCTGTCTCCTTCCAGGTCTTGGAGTAAGTAAAGTATGTGCGGCGACCTTTGGAGACCCTCTGAATCTTCAGGATGAGGACTAGGAGGACACAGGTAGTGGCTTCAAAGAGAGCAGCTGATTTTTTATTTTCTGCAAGAAAGGAATTTGACAATCTTCCATTCTTCTTTCATGATGAATGTGTCAATAGTTAACTACAAATCTACTACATTTAAAAGAAACTCAATAGTAATTAAAAATTAAAATAATAATTTTAGAGTGTTCCCAATAACAAAATTCAGGGACACAATTTGGTAAATTTCTGGAGTCTTCTTGGGGATGGAATCAGTGACAAGGCTGTGCTGGAGAGGCCAAGCTGGCAGCTGCCAAGTACAGTAAATCTCATCATGATATCAGTACTGAGAAACAGACCCAAGGAGGGGATAGCTTGTAACTAGATATAGATACAATTAACATCTCGTACACATTTCCAGTCTCTGTGCATTCACACCTGTACTTATGCCATGTTTTTAGTGAGACTCAATGGTGTCCTAGGGACTCCTGAGGGCACCAGGAACCAGTGGAGAACACACACCTGCACAACCTCAGTTGCTGTTGAGATGACAGATTTAAATGCATAAATTCATAAAAGCCAAGAAGTCCATGTTTGAAGGAGATAAAACCTGATTCTGAGAGTTGTGCTCATTCATCCCAATAGGTCAACATGATTAGGGTAAGAAATGGCTAGACAGTTAAGAAAAGCACACTTCTGGGTGTGTCTGCATAGTTCACGTAGGTATGACTTGGGGTACTGTATCTGCCCCTGCGCCTTTCCTCTCTGGAGTTCTTCCCCAAGTACCCTTAACTAAACAGTTTTCTTCTACCATTACAGAGTTCCTGCTTTGGAGCAAGCTGATCACAGACTGACTCCCCTAAAACTGTGAGCCAAAATTAATCTCTCCTTCTTTAAATTAGGTACAGTCAGTGTTGCATCCCAGCCACATGAACTTTAACTGATAGTATAGTCTTGCAGCTCTCCCCCTATATTAGCAAGTTGTCTAAGGCAAGTTCCTGGCAGTGAAAGTAAGAGATGGATATTACACTAGGAGGGGACATAGGGGATCCGTGATGTTTTGTGGCATACAGACTTGTGGTATAGAACAAAATCAAAATGCAATGCAGGTTCAATGAGTCTAATGGGAAATTTCAAGGGCCCTTTAGCTAACTCCATCTACTAGGGAAAGTCTCCACTTGCCTAATGAGTCTGAGATTTTAGTTTTCCCAGTTGGAGGACAACCTCCCCCCAAAATGCCTTATGCACCAGCATGGGATACCAAGATCTTCGGGAGAGAATCACTCATTTTTTTCCTATTCCTTCTCCTGAGGAATTCTACTGTAACTAAAGAATCTCTCTAGCCAAAGCCTTGACCGATATAGAATTCAGTAAGAAATACAGATAGTCCCCAACTTACAATGGTTGACTTAGGATTTCCTAGTTTACACTGCAAAAGCATATGTATTGCGCTGTAACCATATTTCAGGCATTGATCTTTTCCTAGGTTAGTGATATGTAGAAGCCATACTCTCTTACGATACGCAGCAGAGGCAGTGACCCACACACTCTTAGTTGTAAATATTCATACTTTATCAGGTGCTGTATTGCTAAGTTATGATATTCAGATATACATTATTTTCAACTTAACCATAGATTCATTGGGATCCCATCATATAACCCATCGTAGTTATAGGAGGATCTGCATGTTTATCTTGGATGAATTTCATCCATAATTAAAACTAAAAGCAACAGCTAAACAACAAGAACTGGAAAGAAGTTTTGAAAGTCAATCCTATTCCATCCACCCAAACATTACTAGTCTCCACACACCTAGAGGCCAGGGGTCACCTTGCAGGGCTCTCAGTGGTCTAGCCACAAAGAAATATGCTCCATTCCCTGGATACATGCAGATGAGGGGGAAATTTGCTACCACTTTTCTGCCACAAAATTTTTTGGATACTAGGAATGCTAGATGTGGTAAACTCGGCTCACTCTAAACGATAAAGTGACATGAAACCTGTTACCTATTTTTCAATATTTCTAAGGAGCTAGAAAAGTTACATGGAGTAATATTATATGACAGTATTACTTTTCTTTAAAGAACTATAGTTGCCCAGTTCTCCGGCTCTATATTTCTGAAGAAGAGGCAGACATAGATAGCGCTGTTTCCTGAGTCGAAGTTGCAATGTCCTGCACAAGAAGGCTTCTCACTTAAAAGGGTTACCTATTTTTTTTTTTTTTTTTTGCTACCAGGGATAGAACTCATGACCTCGTGCTTAGCTAAATCCCCGGTGGGTCACCTATTTTGTTGTGTAAAGATTGCCATTTTCTGATTTACATAGTGTATAATTTTTTCTTCAGTGGTCATATTTATCTCTCCAACATGTTCATGGTTTTACATGCAATAAATTTACTGCTGTATAATTTCTAAGACTTTTACAAACAAGTTTGCAAATACAAAAATGAAAGAAAAGAGGGAGGGAAAAGAAGAAAAAGGAAGAAAGGAGAAAACTTTTTAAAAAAGTAAGATTTAATTTCCTATAACAACTAACTAAACTCTTGGATACCATCCCATGGCCATATCCTGAGAAACCATGGAAAGCTTAGCATTAAAGTCACTATTTTCTTAGGTGGCACTTTCAACAGTTCAGTGGAAAAATCTATTTTCTGGTACATTTATGCAAGACAGCCTGAGCCATCAGTATCTTAGCCACATTGGAAGTTCACTGAATATTTAGGTAAACAGGTATAAACGTGGTTTAATCTCATATCCTAGATCCTAGAGTATTTTCTGCAGAAAGTATACCCCCAAAACAATAACACCTATGGTGATATGTTCATTGTTTCTCTTCTGGGACACTGCTAAGATCTGGGGTTAAAATAAAATGAAATTGTTACCTTCAGTATGAGGCCTAATGAGTTAACCAAAATCACAGAGTTAGCCACTGAAATATCACCAATTTAAGGCCTAGAAAAAGACTGATTTTCACAGTTCCTGGAAATCTTTATCGCACCTCAAAATACATCTTATACATTTCATTGGACATTTTAAGCTTCTTCTATAGGTGAACTTCCTCTTCGCCTACCCTAAGTTCCAGCCAAACAGTATTTCTCTGTAAAATTTATAACCTGATCAGTTTTCCTAGTCTTCCTTGTCTTAAAATTCTACGAATTTCTTCAGTGAATGAAACCCTGAAGCTCAACATTCAGGCATTCAGTTCAAAGAACCAATAATGGAGACAGAAAGCAGTCGGTTAAACAGAAGGCAAACCAGCAAGGGCAGAGGAAAGGGTTCCTGAAGAAGGGAGGATTTCAAGGTGCAAAGTCATGGCAGTGAAATGCTGCTGAGAGATCAAGAACACTGTCTGCAGACAACTGGCCACTGGGTCTATCTAGGCACAGACAACTGGTGAATTTTATGAGTGACATTTCAGTGCAGTGGTGTAGATGGAAATCCAATTAGCATGAAATGTGGAAAAATATTGGAGAAAAGGTGGAGACAGCAAGTACAGACAAGCTTTTTAAAAATGTAATAATAAGGTGAGATGAAATGTGGCTAATGTGCTTTAAAATGGGTGCATTTGGGTAGATTCGTGTGCTGAGGGCAAGAATCCAAGGGCTATGAAAAAACTTGCGGGGATGAGGAGGAACCAATGAATTCAAGCAAGAATCCTTTAGAAGAGTAGAGGAAAAATTATAGGATGAAGGACCACTCAAAATTTTTGAAGTCATATTGACCACATATATAGGTGTATTGTTGTTGTTGTTGCTGATTCTGGTTAAGTGACTTGGAGGGGTTGGTGGCTAATGGATGAGGTTGTCTTCATCTATTCTTTCTTCTCTCAGAAATCTTTGCCCTGTAGGAAATGCAGAAGGAGCTCCAGAAATCTGCTGGCTCAACTTCCTTGCTAGCATTTGGGTAAGCGGGTACTAAGAATATCCAGTAAGTTCCTGAAGTCACAAAAAAAGGAACGTGCCCTCTGCATGAATGCCCAGGAAATTCTTTTAATCTCACTGCCTCCCTCTTTTTCTCCAGCACTGTCCTAACAGTGCAAGCCAAGGAGGGAGTGGCCACTGGTCCATCAAAGAGGTGACGGCTTTTAGTCAAAGGGTCATGACATCTATAGGTAGACATTTTCACGCCACCCACTAAAAACTCTTAGGTCAAATAGTCTGTATTAATAGACAGGCTTTTCAAAAAAAACTGTCTTTTAGTGAAAACACATTGTCTGCTTGAAGTGGGAATTTCCATTACCTCAAACTTGCCTCAAATTCCATCCTCTTGCTAGGGCTCCAATTTTTATGCCTGTGCACTGTGCTCACTTCATTACCTCCTAATTGAGTCACAAATATTCATCTTCAAGCAGATCAGAACAGAGCATCTTAGTCATATTACATGTAGAATGCACAAAATTGTTTAAATACTTTAAAAGTGAATAAATTACATCAAGGAAAATAACTAAGGTAATTTTAGTAAGGAAGCCTTGGCTCTGAGTCTGGATTCTAAAACATTTTTTCCCCTAGCTTTCAGATGATCCATCAAATCTAAAGTACCCAATTTCCTCAATAAATACAAGTATGTTCCACGATGACATATTTGCACTGAAACTGAGGAACTAAGTAAAACCATGGCATTTTAGTTATCACTATTTTTTTTTTTTTTTAGGTACTTAGTATCCAGATGTTTACCCTGTAAATGCTGAAATAAAACCCTTCACAGGGCTCGTGTCATGTTGAAACTTCATTTTACCAGGTACAATAAACAAACTCCTCAGTGCCAGTCCCTAAAAGGAATCTGTCACCTGGAACAAGCAATGAATTAAAATACTCAGAAGCATCCTTCCTGGGAAATCAGTTAAAAGTCCCTGCAGTATTAGGGACATGTAAATCCAATTAACAACTATACTAATCCTAAATTATAGTAATCAGTGAACAAATATTGGTTGGCAAATGCTGTACCATTTTATTAAAAATAAAATAATTACATGTATGCCATATTATTTAAGTGAAAATTTTAAAAACCATTATGGGGCTATTCACGCATTTTTCTAGGTATACACTTGTTAACATCAAGGAGCAAAGTTGAAAACTAGGAAAGACTGGAGAGTAAAGAAAAATACAATTTTTCTAGTACCCAGGATTTATATCACATTAGTACTGGGTAAATCAAACTTCAGGCGTGAGTATGAGTGATACACAGTTTAAAGGAATGTGAACTAGAAAATATATTGCACACTTAGCCATAAAATCATGTACACTAATAAGAAAGAGACATCAATTACAGAAAATACGATGCTCAGTGAGGAACAAATATCTTTTAAAATATTTTTATATTGATAATAATGCATATTAAGACGAGTTCTAATCCATCCAACTTTGATACTTTCAAGCATAATCCAGAGTTGGCAGTATCTCTAGGTGCGAATTTCCTACAGCACAACTGGCAATATGTGTAAAATGCCTTCAAGTGTATATAGTTTGTGAACTAGTAATTCTACTTCTACGAATGAACCATAACAGTAGGAAGTTAATATTTTAATATAGTAATGACTATCACATAATATTTAAGGCAGTACAAGAATAAATTGAGAATTTATTAAATACCCCCCAAAGTATTTATAAAAGTTATACTACAGTCATTTAACAATTTAAAGATATAACTTTATCTGTTTTAATTAAAAAGCTACAGAAGAACATGCACATTGTGATCCAATTCTATTTCAGTGTGAAATAGAATTAAACATGTGAAATAGGTGTGTGAACTAGGATTAAACAAAATGTTACCCATGGGTAAGTCTGGGAGGCAATCTTGAATACTGGTTTCTTAGATGCTTGTATCTGCCCTGCTGTACTTTACAAATTAGCTACAATGAATATATTTTATCCCATAAATAGTAAATATTACTCCAATATCATTGTTGAAACAGCTTTATTTTGGAGTCAAAGCTACTGTTTTCTGTACTATTTTTCAAATCTATTTATAACACTTTGGAAATGGCTAAAAGAAAATCCCAGGGTAGGGGGTAATATAACAGTAACATGTGTCCAACTTTGTAAAAACATTTACTATCAGCATAATCGGTCTGTAATGACATATGTATCTAATGTGGAGTTTTGAAATGTAGGAATCTTGTTAAATAGTCATTAAATGGATGCTCACTTTGTGATTTATAATCTTTGTACTTTTCCACGTGTATGTAAACACTTCAATTTTAAAAAGTTCAAAACAGCCCCAGCCTGTCTCTCTTGAGTAGCTTACTACAGAGTCACTACAGAGCTAGAAGGAAACCTGCGTGCTCATTTACTTTAGCTTTTAACCCCACACCTCAGTGCTACAGATAAGAAATCCACCCATGGTTTTCAAGTCCTTCCATTCCTGCACTACTTGATAAAACGTTCTTCCTCATAGAAAATCTCAAAAGTCTGCCTCCTTACAATTTCCAAGTAATTCTGAGCTAATCTGCTACAGGCATGCATGAGGATTCCCAACCACCAAAGCTAGGACTGCATCCAATCATTGAGCCTGGAAACTGTGGCTACTAAACAGCCCTGAAGTGAATATATTCATTGTAGGTAACTTGTAAAGTACAGAAGAGCAGATCTAAGAATCTAAGAAACCAGTATTCAAGATTATCAACCAGCATGCCAGTGGGACCCAGAAAGTGTGAGCAAGAAAAGGGTCCCCAGTGTGAACAGCAGGGTCAGAATTTCAGAAGCTCAGATACGGCGATCGGAACGAACTTCACCTGAGAAGTTTTGGTGAATGGATGCTGAGTGAGTGCCCGCTGAAGATGTCGAGTGTAGCCAAAGATGTTTGCGTTCATTGTACTAAGCTAGACCTCAAATGAGCTGCAAATAGCACTGTACAATGAATCGTGTCTACAGCTGCAAGTACTTTGCCTGGAGTTTTAACATGACAAGCAGGGCTTGAGAAAAATGTCTTTGATGGGGATCAGTTTTATAGAGGATTAATCAGTAACTGAAGTTACAAGTACACCAAACGATTTCTCATTAAGTACTCCTGCCTAGGTAAAATACAGGACACTTAGGGTGTAAGTTATGGCACTCCAATTTTACCCTTGAAACTTCAAGGAAAACTGTATGACTTTAAATCATTCAATCAGGTCCTTACCTAGTAATATGTCATTAGATCACTGAATCTTAAAATTTCATTTATCCAGATGATTTTAAATTTAAATCTAATACACTGTGATTCTGCATTGCTAATATCACTAAAACCATTACAATAAAGACAGATTGCCTAATTTCCAGAATATAGCTGTACC
The DNA here is from genome assembly GCA_004027455.1 of Hydrochoerus hydrochaeris. NCBI lineage: Eukaryota > Metazoa > Chordata > Mammalia > Rodentia > Hydrochaeridae > Hydrochoerus > Hydrochoerus hydrochaeris. Next base: position 165,904 of record PVLA01000113.1, read on the forward strand.
TATGTCATATTTCAGAACCAATCTTAGTACAATCACCAGAGTAAAGAACAAAAGAGAGATATAAGTGACCACCAGCCTAACAACACCTTAACCTATCCCTCTTCTGATCTCCAACCATTTGTTTTGTGACTTTTATTTCACCTCCTCATAAGTTGTCTTACTTCCCTGTATTAGACTATAAGGACAAGATTAAAAATAGTGTAACTGACAAAGGAAAACAAACTCAGAAAGTCAAATCTGCAGACAATTATAAAAGCTCTGCTTACGGTCACCTCTTTTGAGGAGCAGCCCTCCTGGTTTTTGAGATCCATTCTCCAGCACTGCAAAGTACTGCCCAGACTTGGCCTGCATGAGGACACCTGACAACAGCAGTGTCCCCAGCGATCATATTCGTTCCTCTCTCATTTATTAGCACTTATGAGGGTGATGCAGAGGGAAAACTGGGAGCAACCTTATTTTCCAGATGCTCATACTCCAATTTTGAATAGAAGACTAGAAAAAAATAACTTTTCTAGTAAGAAGGAGTAAGTGTTTAAGATGAACACAGACAAGACTACATGGGATTTCAGATAAGCTAGAGGAATCTAGGAAAGCTCCCTAATGGTGTATTAGCAAAGGCCTTGAAAAAAATAGAATTTGGGCAGGTAGAGGTGGAGGGAGAGAAATTACAAGGAACAGAGAAAGAGGAGAGACATTTAATTAGTAGCTAAAGATTTGCTAGTAGTTCTAGATTTGTAGGTAATCAAGCTCAAAAGATAGGCAAGGTCAGATCTTGAGAGCCGTGAACTAGCTGCTAAGTCACACTATGCATCCTGTGTAAGAATTACTACAGGCTGCATTCTGGGGGAACCATATGTTTGAACGTGCACTTTAGTATGATTCATAGCTAAACTTCCCAGCGCAAAAGCATTTTTTCTGTAGATGTATCAACTGCCTTTCAGGGAAATCCCCTAGGGAAATTTGGACATGGTTTTGTCTTGCGTTTTTCCCAATAACATGAAGCGACACTTTGTGAAGTTTTAGATGTAAATCAAGTATTTTATTTCATCTCTTCAGTTCATACATCTTAGACAACTTTGAGTTTGTTTTATTCCAGGCTCAGCTTTTAACGTCAGCAATGGTGGCGTCCAGCTATTTTAAGATAAAAATGTATAAATATGCAAACTTACACACTGAAATAATTAAGAGTATGTGTCCATAATTTTGAGATCTCATGTGCTTTGGCAGGCATGCACTGTAGATTTTGAGAGCCAAGTGCTTCCTCTTCCCTGGAATTTTGACAAGAAAGAGAACGTGTGCTTAACTGTAAGCGATCACATGCCAGAACATTCCCTGAAGTTCTTTCCTGGCCTTACAAAATAGAATGTTGAACAATTCTTCAACAGAGTGAAATGTTAGCCTAATCATGCAAAGATGAGGCAGCTGTCATTATGGTTCCCATAAGGCAAGCATGCCTGCTCAGGAATCCCACTCCAAACCCACTTTGTAACCTGGGCACCCATGTGCTTAAAATCAGCTAATCCTGGTCAGGAACACCTGTCGGTGGTCCTATAACCAAACCATGCTGAATACTTCATAAAGCATTGTAATCCACGATGCTGGCCTCATTCTTTTAAAAACATGAAAAAACATATTTTAAGGTGCGATGTCCAAGGCCACATGGCTGCTTGATGGAATGACAAACATCAGTGCTGAGTTCTCCTGAGTTTAAGGAAAGCTGCATCCCACTCTCTGCCTTCTCCTAGGAACAAGAGAGAGGTCCCAGACTTCAACTCATAAATGATGATTCATTGGGTCAATTGTCTGTACTACCTCAAAGGAACCCTGAATTCAAGCAAGCTAAAACTCCCGTGTTTATGGAGATTCTGCAGAAAGCTTTTCACCCTGAATGGTTTTTTAAAACACATTACCATCTCTCAGGATACCACTGAAAATCTCCAAGCATTCAATGTCCACTATGCAGTATTTTATTATGATTTTTTATCTGAAAAATAATAAAAAGGGCATATCAAAACAAAAGTTAACAAACAAACTCTCCTGAGTGCTTTCAGCTCAGACTCTGACTCAGCTTCAGGGGCGTGTGTGACTCAATGGTTAATGTCAAACGTGAATTCCTGCACAGTGCCCTCCATTCGACATGTTCTCATTCCTGAGCTGACAGCAGACCTGGTCTCCTAGCAACACTGAACATTTTCTCTGCCTAGTCATCTGTGGCAATTGGCTCTTTCTCACATTGTCTCTCTTTCATCCCATGTCCAGACATACCAAACCCTTCCACACCATTGAAGGTGCCTGATGTCTGGATTCAGGTCTGGAAATTCCACTGGGATAGCATTTCTTCCCTCCCTTTCTAGGTCTCCTTTTCTCCTATTAGTCTGTCTCTGTCTCTATTGCTGTCTCTCTGTGTCTCTCTGTGTCTCTCTGTGTCTGCTGCTCTCTGTTTTTCTGTCTGTCTCTCTTGCTGTCTCTGTCTCTCTCTCTCTGTCTCTGTCTCTCTCTGTCTCTGCCTACCACACACATAGATAAAAATGCACACATACATGTATGCAAACCAAGAGACAAAATGATCCTGAAGTCTGATGACAATATTATCTAGTACTAACATTAAGTGATCACAGGGATTATATTTCGGGAGCTCTATAATCTGATCTATCATTTGAGGAAGGCAAAGTACAAAGAGAATAATAAAGGACAGATAGAAGGAGACAAGAGGATGGATCTCTTTGCAAATATGAAGGAGTCTAAGAGAACAAGGGTGAGGGATGAGAGGGAAGGACAGGAGAAATAAGTAGAATAAAGATGTACCATGTACAGAGCCTACTAATCTCAATGAATATAAACATTATATGCCATAAGCATGAGCTGAGATTAATAATATTAACAACAATTAAAATGGGGGAAAGGAAATTATAGGAGGAATGAGAGAGAAAAAGGAAGGGGATTTAAAAAATAAACAAGTTACCTTGTGTACATGTACTCACTCCCCAAGATGACTGCAAACTGCATATACTGAACACATGCATGAGTAAAAAAGCTTCAGAATACCAAACACACACACACACAATAATCTAGCAAAACAGAAGAACTTGTTACAATCTCCCTCTTGAGAGAGGAAAGCATATACTAAAGACCAAATGACCTGTGTTTATGGGCTGGAAAGGGCTACAGCATTTTCAGCTGTCACTATCTTCACTCTTAATTTTATGATTAAGAATAAGCAGGGTCAGTTCCCTCAGCCATGACTGCAAACCTGAATTTTAGTTTTGTTTTGCTCTCCTCATATAGGTTCATTATCTCAAGGAGGCTTTCCTCTCCCAGGAAAGCAGCAAACAAACCAGTGTGTGTGCGGAAATGTCCTCAAAGGTTGGAAGGAAGGTCACAAGCTCTAGACTCCGTCCACAGTGTTTCAGTCCCAGCTCCATCATTCCCTGGCTACCCAACCTCTGGCATCATCTTCACCTCTCTCTGCCGCTATAACACACATTAATAAAGCTGGGATGTGATAACACCTACCCCAAAGAATTAATGAGAGAAATGGGTTCATATTTGCAAGCACAAAGAAATAATAAATTTAAATTTTGTTCTTCATACACCATGATTTGACAAAACATCTTTGGATCCATGCTTACAGCTCCCAACACCTTATTTCCTTACTAACTGATACTCTGAAAACTGAGAAACATAGAGTCACTGATCCATGGTCACACTTTCCACTTTCTTAACCGGGTGCTCAACATCATGTGGGGCTGGGAGCTGCTATACAAAAACCAGCAACACTGGACCTTCGCCTTCTAATCCGTGATGGAAAGCAGTGAGACTCTATGCCTTTAACGCACACAGGCTTAAATTTAAGAACCAGCCGTCATTTACTAACCACCTGATCTAGGAAGTCGAGCCAACAGTGCCCAGTTTTGCTTATTCAGCAATAGGAGGAAAACTCAATAGCAATTTCAAAGACCTGTGCTACGTCATCATATAATGTATAAAAAGTGATCAGCACAGTGCTTGCACTATAAAAATATTCTATAAATAACTTATGATAGACCAGGAAAAGGCCAGTTACATCTTACGCTTACAGTAGAGGCAAGAGAACAGAAAGAATATGAGAACTCGAGAATTCAAAGTCATGAATGGGTTTGAAATTGCTGTCTGGTCTCAAAAAATCTGTTCAGGAAGTGAACCTAAGGCCAGACAGGTAAAAAGAACAAAGATAATGCAACAAATTTAGGAATGACCAGGACAAATTCAGGCAAACTCATCATAGCAAGGCTATCGTGTATGAAGGAACCAGGGTATAAATGCTTTGGTGTTTATCTCATGTTTTCCAAATGAACATCTCACATCTCTTCATATTGGTGGAGCTGGGAGCGAACAAGGTTTGAGCAACTTTTCTAACCCCCACTGCATGTTATTTCTGTAAGTTCTCAGGGTGAATTCTAACAGTATCATTAATACTTCTAGGAAGGATGTGTAATGAAGAAATAAGAGAGAGTGAAATAAATGGGTCGGCCTCTCCCACTGCTAGATTCAGAACAACACTTCAGAACCTCTTCACTAAAGAACAGGCTGATTCTCTTTTATGCAGAGAATAAGTCACTTCAAAAGTTCAGTGTTTAGGTCACCATGCCACGTAGAGTAGCTCAAGTTTAGGGGACCAACTGCACAACTGGCACCTCTGTTCCTCGAAGATCTCCATCTGTATGATCAAGGCATAATTATTCCCATCATTTTCATAGAGCTATAGAAAATGTTGAACAATATAATACTAATAAGTCAATATATAAACTATGTATAGTGGCGATTCAGCTCATGAACTGAATTCTTTCCACATTTTTGGTCGCAAATCTACTGGATGAGAATCAAATCAAACACAATGGTTCAGTTCTACATTGAACTTATGGGGAAATTTGATGCACTTTTCATCCAATTGAGTTTGCAACCAGAAATGTGAAAAGGATTAAGTTTTTAAACTGAGTGCCTTAGTTACTTTTTTACTTGTCACTGAGACAAAATACCTGATACCCAAAGTTAAGGAAGGAAAAGATTATTTCTTACAGTTCTTAGAGGTTTCAGTCCATACCTGGTTGGCTCCAAGGCAGAGTGGTGGGGCAGCCATACATGGCAGCTGCAAACAGCAAAGTGTGAACCAGCAAGAGAGAGAGACACAGTTTCTTCCCACCATACATCATATCCTGGCTGCACCCATAGGTAGATGAAACACTTATAAGCATCACCAATCCAAGTGCTAGACAATGAACCAATCACAAACTCTAGATTTGGTTGAGTCTATATTTCATGAGGTTTGGGGGCCACTGACATAAATCATGACACTGAGGTACCACTGTATTATATATTTTGTGATATCATTTACTATTATAAGTACATAAAGTACTTTGACATACAGAAGACTGTAAAACATATTGTTATGTATTGAAACAGAGAAAATTATTGAAAATTTTGCTTTCTTATTTATTTTTCTTACTATGGTGTTATGTACTTTTATGTTACTACTGACCCCAAAACAACTGGCTGTAATAGAAGGGCTGTCAATTTAAAAAAAAAAAAAAAAAAGGAATGAGAAAAGGGTCTTCAAACTTTTGCAATGAGATGAATCTTCTTAAAAGTGAACTACCATTCAATTTGACTGTCTTGTCCTTTTCAGGCCTGAGAGAACAAGAGACTTTGCAAACAATTTGTTCTTACATGTTTACAGTGGAGCTGAGGCACACAAAGAATTTTCATTTCTTTTTTCAACCCCTTTCCCTCCCCTCCTTCCTGGTCCTCTTCCCATTGGAGAGAGATCTTGGCTTCCTGTTATCTATCATTTATTTTGCTCTTTATTTATAACTCTGGTTTCTCATACAAGAAAAACCAAGCAATATTCATTCTTGTGTATCTGATTTATTTTATGTAACATTATGACCTCAGGGTGCATTCTAGTCTACTGAAGAGACACCCTGCTAGAATTATTTCTATGCTAGCTCCATGCAGTATTTCATTGTATCCCATTATCTTCCTCAAAAAATTTTACATAATGAACAGCAATGTTTTATTTCTACTTTAGAGCATGAAATAACATGATGTAAAATTCAGAAAAACTGAAAGAGACTAGGAGATTCAATGACAGTGCTCAAACAGAATACCCAGCCACTCCTGCTGACAAAATTACCATTTGTGGTATACAGAAATGTTGTGAGTTACAAAGGCTTTCTCAGAGGCCAGACAAGGAATTCAGCTGGAATTCATGTGGTTCAGACTTTGACTTTGCTTTGAGATCCACCTGGATATAAATCTTGTATTTGCCTTCTTCTAAATGTATGAAATGTGCAAAGCATAGTCTTTTCATGTATAGAAAAAGATTAATAATACTTAGCTCAATATCCTCTCCTCTTCCTCTTCTTCTTAATTTGTTTATTTTTTCTGTGATGAGAATTGGACAGGCCAATGTGCAAGCTAAGCAAACATTCTACTAGTGGCCTATATCCTCCCAGACCTTTTAAAAATTTTTATTATATTTTGAGACAGATTCTCACTAAATTGCCTACAATGACCTCAAACTCCTCCAGACTCAGTTTTTAAGCAGCTAGGATTATGGGTGTGTGCCACCATACCTAGCACTTCAAAATTCTTGTAAGGAATCAAGGAACCTAAGAAGGTAGTGTTGTTATCAGGATACTTTATCTAGAATAATACTGAAGGAGAATTAATTACCACTACTAGCAATAAGAAAAATCAAAGAATCATTTTTATAAACACATGAGATACACACTATTTGTTAACCAAAACAAAAAAAAAAAGGAATTTCATGATAATCTCAGTTTGGCTAAGGAACATAACACTCCAAGCTTAAGTTAATAAATATGGAATCAGAATCCCATAATTTAGAGAATCATGGAACATATCCTTATCCACCCAAAGTCTTCAATTCTCCAAAATCAAGCAGCTAATAACAGGTCCAGGTTTTCCCCTTACAATAAAGATTACTTTCTAAAAGATTAAAACCCAAAGATGGAGAGAAAAAAAAATGTACAGTTTTGCTTCTTCGGCATAACCTATGCAAGGACACATCTGTCCTAAGAAATGTGAAGCATCTTACATATTTTATGGGAAAGACAAGGAGTAGGGACCCAGATGAACCTCCAGTCCCAACAGCAGGAAACGCTAGCAACTGGAAGGGTCAGGGTGGTGCCTTCTAAGCATCAAAAGAAGAAAATCCACACCCTTTCTCCTCTGGTTCTCTTGGCTTCCTGTGCTTTTGTACTAATAGCCTACATAAATCTCAAGACAAGAAAAATTCTTCGTGTGTAAAAATGGATCAAGCCGCATTCAAAGCATTTTGAAATGGCAATCTTTTAACTGGGGGGAAACGAGCGGGTAGAAATTACATGTGCCAGCAAGAGCCCGCCCTTCTAAAAACCCGTAATTGTAGTGTATCCCGCCCCAGCACTGGCATAAAGACAGCTCTAAATAAAAACTCTTTCTAAAATTAACTGAATATGAGAATTCCCCAAACATGCAAAGACATCTAATCTGTTCCTAAATCATGTGCACCTCCCAGAGACATTTCAGATGAACAACCAACCATGTTTTCTCTTCATGCTGCTAACTACACCCAAGAGCAACTTCAGTTCTACAAAACAGAATCTTGCCTGGCTCACGACTCCCACAGGGCCTCTCGCTGGTAAAGTAACACTTGTTTAAAGTGAACAAACAAGCAATAACCACCAACTCGGCTGGATTTTAAAATGGGAAAATGAGTGTTTTCACGATAATAACAATTACAAGATTAAGCGTCTGTCTAATGTTCTCCATACTCGTTCTTTTGAGGAAAAACAAAAAAGTCAAGTTCAGATTTATTTCTCAAAGCCACAGAGGTTCTTCACGAGCAGGTGACATGAAGGGCGGTACCCCCTCAGGGTCTTGGACAGGGTCACACAGACGGTACAAGGCAGTGAGGGGTTCACTCTCATCATGGAATTAGAACCCAAATCATCTGATTGTGCCTGTGAAGCACAGGGTCCTCAGCGAGGATTCCCTGAACAATCCCTCCTCCATAACTACCTTTCTCTACCCTGCCCCAAACCCCTTCAATGCAGTATCTGCAGGCAGCCGGTTTCAGAACAGGACAAAGACAGGACACACGAGATCTCTGCAGAAAAGGCAACATGGACAGCAAGTTCTCTGAAGATTTTAAATGAATATCCGTCATTTTAAATGGCACGCTAAACGTCCTCCTTTGTTCCTAAGAGACAGAGAAATGTGTCCTAACATTCTCTGTCCCTCGGAAGACATGCCTTCAGTCCTGTATCGCATTACTCACAAGACCTCAAAGCATATTCAAAACTGGTGAGGCCCCACCCTGGAGCCTCTACAAAATATACAATATCAACCATCGTAATAACTGAATAAATGTAAAATCATGGACGATAAAGCTAAAATTATTATTCTGCTGAAGGGTTTTAGGTTTTTAAAAATCTTATCATCATTAAACATAAAATTGTATATATTTGCTTTATTGTATAGAAATATGTATATAGAAATATGGTTATATACACCATATAATAATACATAAATATATAATTGTCACAATTTTCAATTTACATAAATATGCAATTAATATTGTATAAATGTGTATCATATATTTATATATTAACAAGTCATGTGATATAATACATGCTTATATAATTATATAAAATAATGTAGATACACCAATTATATAAAATGACTTTATTCCATTTCTTTATTGCTCCTATAATGAATAATATGAAAAGACATAAAATGCACAAGCTTTGAGGTGACACAGTCCTTGAGCCAATGTTTTCTGAACTTAACTCTATCCACAGTCTGCTCAACTTGTAGAAGAGACTTAATGTTTCTCTCAGCAAGGGATTAAAGGTATACGATCATGCACACAGTTTATAGCAGTTTATCTAAGCACAGTTCCTTTTCCCAGTTTTTATTGAGAGCTTATTAAAAAAACAAGCATATATAAAGCATTCAGAGAAAAACTTAAGACTGTGTTATCTCCAAATATAGAAGCAGAGGGTATATGGCACTTTGGCATGAGGCCCTTTATTTCAGAAACGGACACAGGGTTACTTTTATGTTGCTCTTGGTGAGGTTCAAGTTCACAGTCACCGAAATCAGTTCAGAGACTCAACACCTGAGGCCCACACAACTATAGCTTTCTTCAGGGTCTCAATAAACAAAAAAGAAAAAGGAATGAGAACCCAGTAATCTTTCTGTTGTATTCTGATGATACTGTGAATCTCTAATGGTTTTTTATGTCTTTGAATGAGGATTTTTGTATGAGAGTGATGCTAACCCATGAAGGTCAAAATGATGACATATCAATGTTTGTCCAACACATTTAAAGACAGCTAACGGCCTTTAGATGAGTGTGTTTAAATACACACTTTCTACTGAGTAGAAAGCAGAAACATTTCCAGAGGAAAATGATTTATTTCCTAATTGCTTGACAAATACTTACAGAAATTATCTCTGCATTTTTGCAGTCTGATAGATTAAACATGCTCCTCAGAAATAAACATTTCTATAGAATTGTTGCTCTTACTTGAGACAAACATGTTTCTCTCTTAATTCTTCATTGTTTGACAGCCTTTTTTCAAGCTTTTGTTTTAAACAGAAAAACCAGAGAAAAATACCAATATTGATGTGCAAAGTTCACTTTGAATTCCTGTTACAGTTACTGTTTGTTAATTCCCCTTTTTCATTAACATAGGTTATAAAAATATGGTTTATTTTGCTTATAGTATCCTTTTTCTGTTACTTTGGTCTCAACTTTTAAAATCCACACTTTTACATCCAGTAATCTTACAAAGCTAATAAATAATCTAATTCTTGAATTCTTAAAATTCTATAGCAACAACTTTACTAGACAGTTAACTACTGTATTAAGTACAGAAAAATTTTACTTAAAAAATGTAATTAAAATTCATTCTGTTTTACCAACGCTGGCCTCACTAAATTCTCCTGTATGCTCAGAACTTCAATTGTGACATCACTACCTACCTCACAGCCCAACAAACAAATGTTGAAGTCATCTTGAGCCATTCATCTCCCAAATTTAAATTAAATCTGTTTGACTCAGGTCTTCCTAATATATCTTGGACATCTTTTTTCTTTAAGTCTACAAAGACACTTCTATTTTAGCACACCATTATCCCTTACATAGTGTTCCCTAAGAGATATCACTGAACTATCTCTCCCTGCAAGAACGAAACAGATGGAAGACTCAGAGTGGAATTTCTGTAGAAACAGTGAGACATCTATGAAATATTCCTTTCCCTCACTTTCTCCTGGAGGAGTTGCTCACCTTCAAAACCCTGATCTTCCTTTTTACACCCACCCACAAACTACAGTTCTCTTCTTAGATATCTCAGCCTATATGAAGCTGGAAGAGGATCTACAATTTCTATCATACTGGAGAAATGTCTGAATTTATAAGATCATTGATATTCAGTGGTCAGAGATCACACAGCAAATTTACAAAGCATAGACACAATTTCATGAATGGTTGGTAGTGGGAAAAATCATGTATCCTAACTTTTCTCCTTTAGAGTCAACCATTCTTCATGGAATGGTAGCCCAGAAACCAAAACATATCATGATACTGAGAAATTCGAGAAAACCTGAATGAATCTTCTGGTTTCTTACCAAAAAATGACACAAACCCTCTCAAATATTAAGACATTGTCTAGAGGGAAAAAAAACACACAGGAGGAGAGAGGGAATCTGTAAAACCAAACATTTCTCCCACAAAGTCAAGCTATTCAAAACAGACAAAACAAGGAATAAGATCCCATTAATTTACCTATTCCTTTATATTCTCAGCCCTCAGCCTGCACTATGTGGGAGGATGGGAACTTAAGAGAAAAATTTTATTTATTATGGAGAATAACCAAGTTGTTTTTTAATTTTTGTCTTATTAGTACATGTTTTCAATACATGATGATTTCATCTAACATGGTGAGTTGTTACATGACCCTGACACATCTTAATTAGTTTTGTTTCCATCTCCCATCCTCCCTCCCCCTCATTCCATCTCTTATTATTTGCACATGTGTATGCTAGAAAATAAATCTGGAACCCCTGAATGATAATCCAAGCTATTTATTCTATCTTGAATACTCTGCAAACTCATATGCTGGGTCTGTCGAAACCTAGTTAAGGTTACCTCATAAATGGCACCACATAGGAAAAAAAACCCTCTTCATATGTATATTCTATACTACTATGAACTACACACCTCTGTAAAATATTGCTTTAATATAACATCTTCAAATAAAGGTCAATGCTATCTATCTACTTGTTTCCCCAATATAAAGATCACAGTACATTGTGAGAATTCAATACACAGTGAAGAAAGGATCAGTAGTGCAAAATCTGATCAATAAAGTACAATAAAGTACCATAATAATCTCATTTTTGTTAGGTTTTAAGAATAGTACTTTGGGTAATTCTTGGATAAGAAATGAGTGGGAAAAGTGCAAGAAGTGAGAGAAAATTTAAGACAGAATTGGTTGGCTTAATATTAATTAAGAGTAGAGCCAATCACCCATCCTCTCGCAGAAAACTAAGCTGAAAAATATCTTGTCATAATTTACCCATTGGCAAATAGCAGAAAATGGGCATCAGTCTGAGTTTTCAACAAGTTCTTGAAGGTGACTGCCTTCTGATCTCTCCCACATGAAGTGCACTGTGGAATATGTTCTTACCAAACTTATTTGCTGATCAGTTTGACTTTAATCAAGATAAGACTGATAGACCAAACATACAATCCCACGTGGAACATATGGAAATAATCTTTTTTTCAACAGATCTAGCCTCTCCTGATGATAATCATGAAACTTAAAACCATTTTCAAAGGAGTTCTTTCTTCAGTCCTTAAAATGAACATACCTTTGGAAAAACCTTACAGATTTAAATGTTATTTCCTTAGCATATTAATGTTTCACATTACATAGAGAAGAGCCTGTGGTGGGGGGTGAGGCCCTTGGCAGTACTGAGTGAACTGGAGTGGACCATCCTGTGACGTCTTGTGAGAAAAAGAAGATTACTCCCAGGGCTTTAACTTCTCTATTTCTTTGTTGATTTGAAAACTAGTTAACCTCATAATACACTGCTGGTATCCAAAGAAAACATGATTCTGTTGTGTGATTAGATTAAGTATCATTTATGAATTATAGCTTGAGATTGGAAGATAAGAATTCCAAAACCACATCTTGCTTTTGTTTCATACATGATATCTACATTTTTAGGGTAACAATTAACAGAATATGTGATACCAGGTCAGAAAGAGGATAAATGGGTATTGGTTTTTCTTCATAAGACAGTAATAGCTATAGATTAATGAGACTTTCAAATATTGAAAGGAAAGTTCTTGATTTTAATCTTTCTGATTTTTTAAAACAAGATTGCTTTGTTAAAAATGAAAAAAATTTTAGATAGAATGCTTGCATATATATACTACTGAAAGAAGAGGATGGTATTAATGAACGAACCTCCACAAGCATGGATCAAGCACTGCTTGAATATTACCCATACGACTCCATACTCCCCCACACATACCACATGAAATAGTATATGAGATCCACAGGTAGTAAGAAACAGACTCAGTTTTGTTCCAAGTCTCAACGATGTCTCACTGCAGTGTCCCTGGCAGATGCTGGGATCTCTACACTTACAGGTCATGTTCTATCTCCCAGGCCTGTGCCACCACTATTCATGCAAAATGACCAAAGAAGCTTCCAACTGAGAAAATTGTGCACAGATAAAAAATTTCAAAGTAGTCTTTTTAAACACTGGTAACATAGGATGGGTCTAAATATCCCGAGGCTAAATAATCAAAAAACGACTTCCTCTCTCTTTCCTTGTCACACCTTCCCCTCCCCTCCAAACCAGTTCAGAGTTGAGCCAGAGGGTGGTCAAGATAGCCCACATGATGGCCCATCCTCCACCCCTTCTGATGGCCCACCTTCCACCTCTCCTGATGACCCATCCTCCACCTGTCCTGATGGCCCACCCTCCACGCTTTCTGAGTGTTGCCCATGCAGGAATGTAACCTCTGTGGGAATAAGGAACGGAGGCATCCACCTATGTGAAAGGAGGCACGTCTGAAACTGGTAGACAAGTGCTGGTTGTCATACCGGCCCTCCCAAACCCACTGAGTCATAACAGCAGGGCTAGCACAAGATGGGTGTCCTCTTTTGGGGTCTGTTTAAAAAGACTTGGAACCACAAAGCTAACCATCTGGAGCAATTTGAGGTTTTGAGCCTATATTTAGGTAGTAATGCCTGACACCACATCACACTTCAATCCCTGAGTGAGGAAATGATGAATAGGCCCTTTGGTAGGGAGGCTGTCTTGGCCTGGTAGAGATGCAGTGGTCAAAGTAAAGAACTAATGATCTGCTGTGTGTGCCATACAGGGCAAAGAATCTGAAGCCCAAGAAATCTTTCTGTAGGTGGATTTATGCCGGGCTTGTGAGTAAGACTTTGGAGCTGTCCTCTCCTCTGTGCTCCAATAATATCTTTCCATTCCTTGAGCATCAGGACAGACTCATTTCTAACCCAAGGAAACAGAGCTGTGTTCTGAAATACACTGGCTATTTCTTTTGAACATGACACTTGTTTTCTTTCTATTTCTCTTTTTCCTTCCAGGACCTACCAGATCATAGACAGTAAGTAAATGTTGAATAAAAATACTTACTGGAAACAAAGGAAAGGTGACTAGATGAACATTTTTAGCCACAATTATATTGTTGATACTAAACACATAATAATCAACTAATCTGTACCATCTACTACCTTAGAGATGGGACTACACCTCTGGGAGAATTGCTCACGGGAACACATAAACACCCTTAGGTCTTTATATGCAGCATCCCTCTTTCCTGAAGGAGCCCATCCTGTTTCCTCTCCCTGGGACCTCTTACTCATTTTTAAGGCATAACTTTGACACTGGCTTAAGAGATATGCTTTCCTCAACTTACCCGGAATTCCTAACTCTTTTATTAGTACTTGTGCAGCCCTCCTTATATGAAATTTCTAATACTGGGTTTTGCGTCTGCCTGAGTTTTCTCCAACAATGACTAGGCAAAGTAAATCTGTATTCCTTCTATACTGCTAAGCAGGAATTCTGTCTTATTTAGTACATAAGGCTTGTGTTTCATGTTGAACTGTCTGCTAAGCAAGTGCTCTGCCTCTCAGACAGAACCCCAGTCCTTTTTGTTTTTGTATGCTGAGAGACTGCCTTATTTAGCTGGTCAGGCTGGCCTTGAGCTGGCAGTCCTCCTTTCTCAGCCTCTGGAGTAGCTGAGACCACAAGCATATGCAACCATGCCCAGCTGGCTTTTTTTCCCTCTTTTCCTTTCTTCCTCCTTCTTTCTATCCCTTCATTTTCTTTGCTATTTGTGATGCTGGAGCTCAAACCCAGGGCCTCACATATGATAAGCAATTATCCTACCACTGAACTAATTGCCTCTCCCTATTCTAATATTAATTCTGATTTAAAGAGACAAGATTGTGTTTTCCAAGAGGCTAAATTAAGTTCAAATTTGTCAACTGTCTTTTGGTCTGGGATACAGCATTCAGACTGATGAAGGTAGGTAGTCAGAGTCATGTGTGACTCTGAAAGCAAAGCAAACACATCTGTGACCCTATTAGCAACTTGTTATAATCAATGCCAACTCCCGACTTCAAGCTTGAAATTTGCCATTAATGATATAAGTAACAGGTTGTCCCAGGTTATTTCCCATTTTAACTAAGAAAAGGAAAGAAAAATTATTTTAACATTAAGGAAAGCATAGGTGTCAATTTAGGTTAGAAAACTGTACATTTCAGTGTCTGCAAGTAGGTATTTTAATATCACTTGGCTTTGGAACCAGCCAATCATGTACTAAATGCAATACAAACTGTGAAGGGAAAGGAACTTCTCTTCCTTTGTCAGTGTCAAGTATTTTGTCCCAGCAATGAGAAAAATAACTTAGAAAAATACTAATCGACTGTCAAAAAAAAAGAAAAAGAAAAAGAAAAAAAAGACAGCACAAGCCAGACCCTAACAACTAGCTAACTTAGAAAATTATGGAAGGAATGATGGCCAATGAAATTCTGAAGAATACATGGACTCACAGAGGAAACCAGCATTCCGACAGTGACAGTGAAGTGACATTGGGAACTCAAGACCCATCACGTGTGTTGTGATATTTTCTGAGACATGAGGAAACTTAGAACAAAAGTTGGGATACTACATATATCCCAACAGTTCATTTTCCATTTTAAGGGAAATTTGATTAAATTTAATAGTGATGAGTTTTGCAAAACTTAAAAAGCAGCACAAGCTTTTAAGTAATTGTCTGTCTTCTGCTTATCTTTGGGACAATAGTATTAAGACAAACAAAGCCAAACAGATACTCGAAATCATGGTGATCACTCATCTCTTCCCACATTCTGTGACATAACTTGAAAAGGAAGGAAGAAGGAACATAACTTGAGGTGTTAGTTCAGAAATGACCTGTATTATAACACCAGGTTATGCATGGTGTTATCAATGATGTAGAAATTTCTTCTAGAAAGTCTCTGCTATACTATATTTCTATCAAAGCAGGAATGTTTCAGCTGACATAATGCACAAAGGACACAAAGACATTCAGCACAAGTAGTTAATGCTAAAATTACTCAGTACCATGTGTCCACTCATCACCAACTCTGCAATCTTTAACTTGCTAAGCAGTCAAACTCTCTAAAGAAACACTCTCTTGGCAAACTAGCTGGTGTTTAAGGCAAGAAAATAGTCTCATTAAGAGCTGTAGCTCACATGGCTATTTTTAGAAACAAGAAGGGCCAGGGGCTTGGGGCATTTTTCCAAAGGCAGAAGGCTGTTCTGTTATCTAACAATGGAAAATGGAAATCAGACTTAGTAAGAGGATTATTCTTCCTGGAAGCCAAGGCCAGAATTTGTTTTGCCTTCTGGTATGCACCCTATTATTCTGAAAGCTATTCAAGTAGTATTTATCTTCTGTTCCAGTTAAGGCAATTAGACACAAACAATTAAGCCTTATAAAGGGGAAAGAAGGAGAAGAAAAGTAGCAAGGGAAACTAACGTTCTTCCTACCTGTGCTACTTTCTCTCCTGCATTTCTTGCTTCTGTTTATGAAATCGCAACTCATGAATCACCCAGGTTGTAATTTCTGAGCCAATAATAAGTCCGCTCCTTTAAATTCATAAGAAAAGATACAGACAGATATCTTTTAGCTCTACCTTCATAGCGTCTCAGAGAGATGTTCTCACTTCTTTCCCAACACACTGTGTTAAATTCTACTTCTTATGAATGTTAACCTTATATGTAGGAGACCATCATGCAGAGAATAAAGCTTTGTGGATCTGAAGAGTGTGATTGTGAACATCAACTCTGAGGGAAAAAAGTAAGCAACAACTGAAGAAAACTGCTCTAAAAATTCTAAAACCATACCTAAGATCACACAATGATGATAGGTATTAGATGACAGAAGCGTCCTTCTGCAGCATTGAGGGAGCCAAGGTTGAGCGCTACAGAACTTGCCAAGACACAAAGTTAGAGAAGAGTGTCAGTCTTCTTTGTAATGCAAACGACCACACATCCTTATACAAGAGAATCCCAAAGATTACCGATCCTGGTCTAGGTCTGGACCAAAAGGAAGGAGAGAAGGGCATTGAGCAAAGATGCCAAATTGTCACTAAGGACAAAAATCGATAAAGAAATCTAAGAAAATCAAATGAAAACTTCTGAAACAATATCATGGTGGCTATCAAATTTACAGAAGTTGCTAGGGCCTTCAACCAAAAGCAAAGACAGTGATGAACCACAAACAAGAAGCTGAAGTCATCAAAGAAGGGCTGCGGGTCCTTTAGAGCGCACTGGTGAGAATGTCACAGAATGTGGGAAGAGATGAGTGATCACCATGATTTCGAGTATCTGTTTGGCTTTGTTTGTCTTAATACTATTGTCCCAAAGATAAGCAGAAGACAGACAATTACTTAAAAGCTTGTGCTGCTTTTTAAGTTTTGCAAAACTCATCATATTAAATTTAATCAAATTTCCCTTAAAATGGAAAATGAAATGTTATAACTGTATATGAGGCACTAAAAGATTCCAGTGAAGTCATTCAAATTTCTTTTTACGTAATGAAAAAATCCACATTCTTTCATCATTATCACTTCTGTTTCCGAGAAAAAAAAAATGATGCTGTGCAGAATATGCTAAAGGCATTTTGATTAATTCCAATAACTTCACAACCTTGATACACAGCAACAGCTAACAATCTGATATACTCTCTACAACCAGGATAGAGAATGAGCTGCCCTGGAAAATTAATCTTTGCTCTATTGAGTAGAACTGTGCAGCTAGATAAGCTGAAAAAGAAACTAATCGGTCACCCAATGCTGATGCCATTCTTTCCACCTGGGGAAGCAAAACCTTCAACCACGTTTACATCTATGTCCACATTCGATTTGAATTATCAGCAGAAAATCCCAAGCCTCAAGCTACGTCTCCATTTTAGCTTTCTTCAGCACTGTAGCTAGTCTTGAGATTCTTGCAAAAGGCTTTCGCTTTGGGAAGTTATTTTCCATTACTCTCACATATCTGATGTCCTTCACTTGTATGATCCTGATTGCTGGTGGCAACAACAACCCTTGTAGGCTGGCTTGTCCTGATTTATGGAACAGTGGGCTAAATTTAGCTACCGAGTCAAATAGCGCACTGATTCATATTTTCCTTGAAATTTTCAAAGAACTCAGGCACAGCTTCATAAGCACTGGGACAATGGTGGCCTTAGAAAGTCTGATTCAAGGTCAGAGCCCTGATGTAATAATGTGGTTGGTTCCAAAGAGCAATACAGTAACAACAGAGGGCTACTGGATCCCTCTTGACCTTCTGTCCCACCCAAAATAGGAACTGGTAAAGCTAGGATGATATGAAGGTGAAATTTGCAAAGCACTTAATACAGCTAATGTAAAGAAATGTCTTTCCATAATGTTGTAAAGAAACCAAACACAAAAGTTTTGCTCCCCAGGAAAAAAAAATATGACACTCATATGTGTAAAATGATTAATTCAAAGTCATGCAGCTAGAAATGGTATGAGTCAGATGATTATCAAGATATTTTTCTTACTGACAATTCCTGACTGTGCTGTTATATAAAGGAAATTCCACAATAGCTAGCCAGAGAAAGACAATCAGTAACACAAGTGGCTAAAAGAATAGAACCGATATCTTCGAAAGTATGATCCATTATTTTAGCAAAAAAGTTACAGCTTGCTTCTTGCGTTATGACCTGCCTGTCATATCTGAACATACCATACATAGTAGTTCTTATGATCACAAAAAGAACTAAAATCCTAGAAGCTTCCCATTTTATAGTCAGAGGGACTGGACCTCATTATTATGCACATTTTACACCCATAAAGTGGAGTCTCAGAGGCAGTAAATAGTAAACAATTCTTCCAGTGTTGAGCAACTGTACATAAGAGTTAGGAGTTGAACTGTGTCTCGAAACCAAATTGCCTCAGTTTGAAACACCTAAAGAGTAACTGCTCAAATTGTTACGCAATACACCCAAACACATATTACAACTCTACACATGCTGCTACAATCGCATCTGAAAGATTAAGACGAAAGATCTAAATTTAATTTTTTCTTAACATTCCACAGTGAGCATCAGCAAGAGATGGGAAAGTCCGTGAGGACATGGTGACTTATGCAGAAAAACAACAAGTGACCCAAACTCTTTCCAGCTCAAAAGCAAAGGACACAAGTCAAACAGAAAAGGCAAACCACGGCCGCACCAACCAAGCCACATGTGACTGTAAACTGTATCTTTCCACACGCTGGTTTAGAATCTCGAAATCATGCAGTTCTTTGCCAGGTAACAGAATGAAATCCAGGACTGTGTGTCAGTGCTGACACAGAGCACAAACAGATTGTTTATAGACAGACCAAGAGCTTCTACGCTAAGTCCACACAACTGTCATTGTCATTAAGTGTAATGCACAACTGGGGATAGTAGCCCGGAAATGCCAGTCCGGAAGAGGAAAGTGTGAAAAGCTTTTGGGTGACCCCACATTTGGTCATGCTATTGTGTTAGCTCTGTATTAGGAAAAGTATTCTCACACACAGCTCCTCCTCTGCCTATGCAATCAGTGAGCACAGACCCCTAATAAGGTCAAAAGGCCTTCTAGTATTAGATTGGGGTAAATGGATTATAAATTGCTTTAAAACTGGAAATATCACATATTAGAAGAGACAGAGCTTGGCATGGTGGCATATGGAATGTGATGCCAGCACTAGGAAGGCTGAGGCAGGAGGATTGCCATGAGTCTGAGGCCAGCTGGAGCTATATAGTGAGTTTGAGGACATCCTGAACTATATAGCAAGGCCCTGTCTCAAAAATCCAAAAATAAAACCAGAAAGAAGGAAGGAAGAAAGGAAGGAAGGAAGGAAGGAAGGAAGGAAGGAAGGAAGGAAGGAAGGAAGGAAGGAGAGACAGACAGACAGACAGACAGACGTGGCATCATGAAGCTTTGAAATGGAAATTTATTTGATTCTGGAACTTTGTGTCTATAAAAAACTTCCAATCTGAACAGGCAGTAGCTGTGACATTTTGGCAAGAATATTGGTCTTGGAGTCTGAAATCCTCCACTAAATCACAGCCCTGTCCCACTCTGGGCGTCTGACTAGGGAAGTCACTGAATCTCAGCTTTCTGTGGGTTCTCCTGAAATGCTAATGAATCTCACCAATTTCAATGCATAGTACACACCTGAGACATGAGTATGTCCATTCTTTTTTTAATTGACACTGCTCAAAGGTAAAGAAAATCAGTTCCGGGAAGCTGAGCACTGGAATGTACTATGTATAGACTGAGTCTCCTGGATACACTGCATAACATACAGAAAGGAAATGCTGATTTCCCCAGCACTTTTCCATACACTTGAAAATCAGAAATAATGCACTGATTCCCCACGTAAAGTTCAATGGAGACGGCATCAATAAACCAACTCACACCCACAGCGTGCTTACACACTTGCACACACACACACGCAAACACACACAAATTATCTTCACACCTCTTAGGAAAAAGAGTAAAGACATCCTTACTGTGCTATGGAGCAAATTTAGAAATTCATTAGGGATTCATATTTCCTCTTTGCTCTGCTTTGTGTATCACACCTTAAAGGTTTTCCATGACTGCTCAGTTCTTCCTGTTAGATTTTTCCACAAAGTACTAGATAATCTCAGGGAGCTGATGTTATCAAAGGAATTCTAAACAAGAAGTTGCCAATTTTCTACACCTGGACCTAACACTTCCTGTGTAGCTTCAACTGCAGTTTTGCCTTCATTCTCCAACCCCTAAGTGAGTCTGGAATGTATTCAAGGAGGTCAAAGCCCGTAAGCATTTCAAGGACAAAAATAAAAACCTACATATATTATTTTATGTCTATAATACTCATATCTGATTTATGTAAGCTAGAAGACACTTGGAAAACATATTTAGGGTATATTATTAAACATTATGGGCAATGTGGGTATTGTCGTTATTGCAGTAAAACTAAACAATTTATTGCACTGGAAATTAAAAAAAAAGAAATATTTAACACTGTAAAAGTATTCTTAAAAAGTAAAACAATTTTACAAATGAAACAAATTCTTCCATAAAACATGTCCTTGCTTTTACATGACATTAATAAGAAACTTGAATGTATTCAAAATACTCCCTTCAGTCTTTACTGCATACTTGTTACATAAACAATAAATATTAGCAGTCTTCATTTACAAAGAAAGAAACTGAATCAAAAAAAGTTACTCTCTTTTGCAGAGGCCTGTTGAATTAGTCTTACTGTTTTAGAATCCGATTGCAAACTAGGTTCTAAGTGAAAATAAGGGTGTGTTAATCTGATGTTACAAAATTAACAATTAAAAGATGAGTTTTGAAAATGATAATTGTTGCAATTTTCCTTTGTTTCTATAAGTGAGACAGAATACCAGACAGTAGATTATACCTGAAAAAAAGCTGATAAGATCAGAAATAATTATTACAATTATTTTTTATGTGGGCTTATTACACTCCAGTGCTCTTCTAACTACCTAGTGTTAGTATTCACTAAAGAAATCTTCACAGTATCACTAGAATTTACTCTTCCATCCCAGAAGTGGAAATGGAAGCACAGAGGTTTTACATAACTCACATAACCTTCTAAAAAAATATGATCCTGTTGATTTGTCTAGATTAGTGTTTCTCAAAATATATCAATCATCTGGTTTACTGCCATGGCCTACCATCAGTCTTGGACTTAAAAATGATTTATTCAGATTTCTTAAATTTAAAACACAGGCTTTACAATGATTTTCAAAGCAATCTTTTTATGTTCTTTGTAACTGGGACAGCCTTAAATTCATTTAGCTTTTCGCTGGCTATTCTAGATGCTTCCTGATAGCTTTCACTTAGTTATTGAGCTATCACTTAAGAGGTGCATTTATTTAACTTTGTTTACTGTAAATCATTTCTACAAAGTTGCTCACCTCTATTAAATTTACAGTTCCGTAACTATTGTTTTAATATACTATTTATAATTTATAAAACAACTTTGTTGTTTTAATGTACTATTTAATTTACAATGCCAAAAAATAAAGATACATGTGATTCACTGAAGTCTAATAACAGAGATAAAAATAGTAAGAAATAATAGACCAAAAATCACTCAACTAATAAAACAAACTAACAAACATAAACACTGCAGAAATAGCTACATTAAATACTACTGACTAGAAGATTATAAAAACTATCTAACATTAACAACAGATATGATTAGAAAGAAAGAAGAATAAGCTTCTGAGAAAATTCCATTTGCAAAGGCACTTCTGGATATCACATAAGGAAATGTATGTTTACATACAACAGATACTGCACTATATTTAGAGCAACTACTAGAGGCAAATCATTGCAAGACATGTGGAATAATTTCTTATTCCTTGTTCTATCACTGCAAGCCCATGCATCATGGAAAAGACTTTGTTGTGTTGGTTTGATTCACTCTATTGCATGAATAAAAAAGAAATATATTGGTTCAAGATGTGTTAAAATAAAAATGAATGACAGAGAACTGAGTTTTTTGTGTCTGAGCAAAATTAGCACATTTCAAACAAGAGCCCTTACAAAGGCACCAATCTATGAACTTCTTTATTCACAGAGAATAGTTGGGTGTTAGCAATTTATACCCTAATTATGAATTAGAGTTACAGGAAATAGCGGAAATTGTGGCTGAAAAGAATCCTGACTATGGCTTTGTATCATTTAAGAAGACAGTCTGCAGAATGGTACTTTCCTTAACACAGAAATTAGCGAAGGAGAGGCACTTAAGCTAGTTTTTCAACGGAGTGATGACGCCATGTTATTCTTCAGCCCATCAATTCTGCCACAAAAGTATCATTTCTATGACTGGAGAGGACTTGCCCATATGGCTTTCCTCTCTGACATACTCAGTGTCTATCCTCTTAATATCTAAATATCACAATTTTTAGTATTGAGGGTAAAGTACAGGATTTTTTAAAAGCAAACTGATGAGAGTTCACAGCTTAGCAGAATTTAATGAATTTACCAGTGGAAAGATTTTGCTAAACATTACAATATACTAAAGCTGGTAGAAACTCAAGATTATATATCCAATTACATAATTTTATAAATGAAGACACGAACTTAGGATATAGCACTTAGCATAAGGTTCTGGGTTCAATCTTTAGACTTGTAGTAGTAATAATAATAGAAATAAATAAATGAACACACTAGAGCCCAGGGTTAACTTTAATAAAATGCTACAAAGTTAGTGCCATACTTAAGATTAGAGCATAAATTTTTGAACTCCTGGAATCCCACCCAATGGATGCCATCAAGCAAAAACTGACCTGCAAAGTTGGTATTCCCATTAAAGAACTACCTTTTTAAAATTTAATCTGGTAACTTTTACAAATGATGATCAACTGCACAAAAACTATACTTTTAAAAATTATTTAGGGATTTCTAAGTCTCCACCTTTGCAAAGAATTATAGCAATAAACCCATATCCTTGCAGTACTGACAAGTGAAATTCAACAACTACATATGGAACGTCTGCCAGAAGCCAAGGCCCACATATCCATGGCAGCCATACCTAAATATCCAAGTCAGGTTAAGAGGTGCTGATTATTGTAATGTTATATTCTGAGACAATGGGCTAAAGCAAAAGCAATCATGAATTAGGAGGATTTATTTTCTTATCCAAAATCTTAAGAATATTTTCCATGTTTTGGGTAAATTTATACATGTTTGTTTCTGTGAGACAAAATTGCCTTATTTTGCCCAAACTGATCTCCAACTGGGCTCCAGAATTTTCTGCTTCAGTCTCCTGAGGCACTGGAATTACAGGTATGTGCCATTAAACTTGACTCTTAAATATTTGTTGGTTATCCCATTGGAATATGGAGTGGGATGATCACTTACTTGTTTGCAAAGAATTAAATTTCAGTGTTCCAGAGAAGCCTCCTTATGAATCTATAACCAGGTGAGGGGGAGGGCAGGTTGAATGTAATTCACTGTGACTCTCTCACACTTCATAAGCAAGAATGGGAAAAAAAACCCAGCAACTTGAAATGAACACTCAGTCCAGTTGATCTACTTGGGGTTGATCTAGTGGTGGTGATGAAAATTGATTAGAGATTTTTATTAGAGACCAGAAAGGCTTTTAATAGTTCTGTAGCAAAATATTCATAACAAATTCCTTCTCCTAGAGTTTGAAATCAAGTCTCAATAGCGTTGATCATTAGCATTATTTCCATCACTACCATTTAAAGGTCACTTAATGTTCCTCACCCTAGTTTAGAAAAGGATTTCTGATTCCAATAAAGACAGAGTAAGCTCATTTCCCCCCAGATCCTCCCTTAAATACAACTAAAATCTCCGAATCTAATACAACACACAAATGCAGGCAGATCCAAAATTCAGACATGAGAAGGACTTGCTAGGGATCTAAGCACTTCTTCAAAATACTTCTGAGATTCTTAGGTTTCCTTTCTGTCTTACATATATCCAAGATCAGGCTCTGAAGAAGCTTTTAACCTTGAAATGTCAAAGGGAGCAGACAAAACACTAACCCCCAAAGTATACATTCTCTAGTAAAATGGCCAAGAAAAGGCAGACAGAGCAGATTGAAAATCTTCTGGTATTTCTGAATATCTGCTATACCCAAGTCAAACAACATGGGTGGGGTGGGGAGGTATATATCCCAAACCACCTCGGTGTCAACTTGATTGTAGAAATCCTGGATTCCTTGGGCCTGGGATATAGGTCAATGGCACAAGTGCCTGTCTGGCAAGTGTAAGGTCATGAGCTCAATCATTCAATCCTTGGGAGAAAGAAAGAAAGAAAGAAAGAAAGAAAGAAAGAAAGAAAGAAAGAAAGAAAGAAAGAAAGAAAGAAAGAAAGAAAGAAAGAAAGAAAGAAAAGAAAGAAAGAAAGAAAGAAAGAAAGAAAGAAAGAAAGAAAGAAAGAAAGAAAGAAAGAAAGAAAGAAAGAAAGAAAGAAAGAAAGAAAGAAAGAGGAAGGAAAAAAGAGAGAGAAGGAAAGAAGGAAGGAAAGAAAGAAATCCTTGACTCTTATAATCTCCTCTCCTGCTCTGTCTTCCACTGGCCTTTTCTCTAGTGCTAGTATCTGGTGCTCTATCCATTCCCCAATTTAGTATGGGAAAATGGGAGAGGGGACTGAATAAAGGCTCTTTAAATATCCTTAATAATATTTTATACACTAATGTCTTTTAAATAATCTTTAGCAATTCTCAATTCTGTATCTAGTACATACTCTCAAATACGATATCTTGGGAAGACACTCTAGCAACTCACATGTAAAACTGTCAAGTATTAAAACTGGTAAAAGGTCTAAGAACTGAACTCTAGTGTAGAGAGCTCCAGATTTTTAGATTACGCTCTGGACAGTAAACAAATGAAGCAAATCAGAACAGGATTAGAAAGCCTCCGTAAACGCAGTTGTTTTCCCTAAGTGTAGAATGACATAGTTGTTGAGAGAGGTGGACCGGCTCTGAATTCCAAACAGGGATCTACTGGTCAGTTGTAATCAATTCAACACTTAGCTTGAAATTTCCAGTGCGACTCTGTAACCACAACTAAATCCATTTCAGATGTTATTGATGAGACAGCAGAATCAGAAGTGAGAAGACTACTGCCAATCACACGTGCAGCTACTGCTACTGCTAACCAGTTTGTGAATGTGTTCCTGCCTGTGTTAAGGCCTGGTACTGTTTATTCAATTTGTTTTTCTACATTATGTAAATTATTTATAGAGAGTATGCAGTGACCTTGGTCTATGATTACATTTACCAGAACGAAAATGTAAGCTACAGAACTGTAGGACTTTTCTTATGGTAGAAGGTTTCAATAATATCATTCATGGGTAAAATAAAAATTTTGCTCCATAAAGTCAGGAAGTCTTATTGATGCTACAATTAGAAAACTTCATGTAGTTCAACATCACCCTTGTGCTTGAACCTTAAATATAGCCCCTGGCGAGGCATCTGTCCGACTCATACCTGCACACATTTCTCTGGAGCCTCCTAATCTAGCTTAGCACAGCCGTTAGTGTTGGAAAAGGCTTTCGTACTGGACCAAGATCGCGTTCTCTGAAACTTCTATTACTTCACCCCAGTGCTTCTCCTTCTTGAAGCCATTTAGATCAAGAGTCACTGTCCCAAATGGTGGTCTAGAGGGGTTTTCCTCCTCCCGTGTCTTCTCTTCATTAGTGTGTTCCTGTGGCAGTTGTTTCTCAGACGACATGGTGTTGAGTCTCTTATCTTATTTATCCTCTTGAATATGGCCAGGTTTATTTTGCTCTGTTAAGGTACCATTAAGTGAAATGCTGCCATGATTTCTCCTCAGATGGTACTTTGAAGTGGCTTGATTTCCAAAGCTGAGGACTAACATTACCTACACTGGAAATCTCTCTCTCTGTCTCTGTCTCTTTCTGTCTCTGTCTCTTTCTCCATTTATATCCCATCCACTACTCTCTCATCAATTTTGCCTTTCCTTATGGACACTGCTGGCAGTACCAGGGCACTAAAAAACCTTCAGAATCCCAAGCTGGTAAATGTAAAAGAGCTCCTATAAACCATCTGGTCCCACCCCGCCCTTATCTAACAGAAGACCCTAAAAAGCTAGAGCAATACAATGGAAAAAAAAAAAAAAACAGAGATGGGGCCTCAATTTCTTGATACTTTGACTCTGTATACATGTACGTGAGTTTCTCTTCCATTACCTGTCTGTTACACATGAAGCAGTTTCATTCCTGATGTCTTTGATGTCTGTTGATTCTCAAAATTAGACCAGCTCCCCTGGGTGCACTGAGGTTAGGGTGGCAAAGAGGTTTAAAGGGCTTTAAAATTCCCAAGATGTGTTGGTCTGTGGGAAGCGATTTTTATCTACTAATATAAAACAGAAAAGGTTTGGAATGTGTTATAATACAGTTCACTTATTTAAAAAATGCAAAGGAGAGGCCACAGTCTTGAAGGCATAGAGGAGCCAGGGAATGGTTGAAGGGGAGAAGGCAAAAAGACCATTTCGTAGCATAGCACAAAGTCCCAAGTTCCACTAAGAGGACTGTTTCTGCTCTAACCTGATGCTGAAGAGGCTGGTAAGTTCTCCCCTGTGGAGCATTAAACTTGAAGCCGATACCTCAGATAAAACAGGTCAACCCTGCTTTGTGTGTGCTCTATTTTCTGTATCTACTGTATGTATAATTAACTCCACATATCACAATATATTTTTAATAACTGTTCTGCCCTTCATCT
Source organism: Hydrochoerus hydrochaeris (assembly GCA_004027455.1). Taxonomy (NCBI): domain Eukaryota; kingdom Metazoa; phylum Chordata; class Mammalia; order Rodentia; family Hydrochaeridae; genus Hydrochoerus; species Hydrochoerus hydrochaeris. The sequence continues at coordinate 192,787 of PVLA01000113.1, forward strand.
TCCCTTATAAATGCATGTTTTGCTCTGAAGGGAATAGCTGCTGCTTACTAGCAATATAATCCTAGGTATGTTTAACTTTTCAAACATCAGCATCCTTACTGAAACATGAAGATTACACTACAATATTCTCTTAGGTTGTCTTGAGAAAATGGTAAGAAATTTATGTAATGCTTACAGTGCAATACCATAGCAAAAATAGTCAATAAATGATCTCTAATTATAACAAATAAAATTGCTGTAAAATATACCACCCCAGAGATAAGTCCAAGTGTCTATTTTCAGTGACATTTTAAGTCTATGAAAGGAAGCGTCATTTTCCAATTTTCAGGTTTCTTTGCAAATTATTATGCAAATAAACTGTATCAACAAGATAATATGATTTGGTCTCCAAGCTTCAACAACTGCCCTAGATGTGTTTTCAATTTATTCTAATTATTCATGCACATATAGAAAAAGTTTCTTTGTATTGGTTTAATGAATTTTCTGATACATTTTCACCTCTTGAAGTGAAAAAATGATTTAACAAGGTATTTTTGGTAAAGTAGAAGAATTCTTGGATGTGTGTTTCAGCTCTGTAAAATAATGCAAAATGTGTTGCTGCTCTTAAATGGACTTGTGTAAATGCTATATTCTGCTAAGAGGGATTCTGAATTCCATTTTTCTTTCCCCATTCTGTATATTTTTCCAAATGGTTATCATAAGCATCTTCTCATCTTATCTGTTTTTACTTTCACAGAAACAGAAAGTGAGACTCAAGAAAGTAACTTGAAAAGCTATACTTAGGAAAGTTGAACTATACCTTGGATTTCAAAGCAACCTGAAATGTCAAAATAACATCTCCCTTAACGAATTTAAAGTCACTCAATGCGTAATTCACTTGAACTTAGCTTTGATGCAGTGTGTTTTAAACTATAACTATTAACAAAATTCTCTAAAAGACATTCTATAATAATATTTTCAAGCCTCAGAACACTACACATTATTTCAAAAATATCATCAATCACATTAAATTTACTTAAAACCGCCTTCCTCTTGATTAAATTCTCTAGACTTTATATCTCTTGCTTCCAAGTTTTAAAATTTCTTTCCTCCAACCAAAATGTAAAAAATTACCAGTATTTTCAAGCAACATTATTCATCATAAATTTTTAAATTATTTTTTCTGTATCTAGTTGCATTGCTTTGACACAAATGACCCCTCCCTGAAAACAGAAGGATGGATCTAAAATGGCCCAATCAATTCTTTTAGTGTTATTTAGGAAGGCAGGATGATTTAAGGCTAATTATTGAGGTGCCCCAGCTATTTCCCCACCTTTTCTTGGTTTTATGTTCTAACCGTGCTGCACAGCACAAGGTGAGCAAGGCTGTAGCCAGAGCAGCTTCATCTGGATTGGGTGCCTGAGTTCTGGTTCCTGTCAGCTCAGCTGTACACAGATTCTCGTAGGAACGCAATCTTACTATGAGCCACACAGGTCTGGGGTGCACGCCCCCTTGAAGATTCTTGCAATAATCTCCTCCCATCCATGGAAAAATGTCTTCCACAAAACTGGTCTCTGGTATCAGCAAGCTGGGCCCACTGCCCTCAAGGATTTATTTCTTCTCCCTTAACAGGAATCTCAGTAGAGCCACTGACCCAGAGCTTCTCTAGGACAGAAATGTCTCAACAGAAAATGGGCCTCTGGTGTTAGAAGACCAAAAAAAAATCAAAATCTGCTTCACAATTACTACTTTTTTTCACTTTTCTTTCCTGAGGCCCTACTGGGACTTTGGTTTGGATGCGCTGGTTCTGCTAACTCCCTTTGTGTTTATTAATCTCTCCATCCTTTCCCTTCTGTTTCTATATATCTCTCTAATTCTGTCTGTCTGTCCCTGTCTTTGTCTTTTTCTTTCTGTATCTCTGTCTGATTGTCTATGTCCTTTCTTCTTCTCTTTGTCCTCTGATTTCTCCCATATCTCAGATTTCTATAAATCGGCATTTCCACATTGCTGCCTATGACAAGCTGTGATACAGAGATAACCCCAAGAAGCTTAAGAGTTGCAGCGAAATACTTTGAAGTGACTGAGTCTGCAAGCTTCTCAAATTGAACACAGAAATATGTTAATTCTGGATCTTAGAGATCACAACTAAGTGTTTGCATTGCTAAAGCAACCTGCTCTGACACACCGGGTAGAAGCAGAGGAAAGGCCAGATCCTGTGGTGTTTTCCACAAGCTGACCCACTGCAGCCATGGAGGGTAGTGCTTCATATTTAGGAGAAAGAGTCTCAATTTCCAATGTACCGTATTTCCCCTGCTAAAAGATGTCACACTACCAGCAAACTTCATAAACTCATGATTCTTCAGCGGGCAAAATAGAAGTGCTTCGTATTTAGGAGAAAAAGTCTCAAGTTCCAATGTACCGTATTTCCCCTGCTAAAAGATGTCACACCACCAGCAAACTTCATAAACTCATAATTCATCAGCGGGCAGGTGGTCATCTAGTATATATTGTTAGAAATTTGAATTGTACTTGTCTGTTTTTGATGTCCGGCTATCTTAAATACAGGTAAATTCTAAATCAACAGATCTCAATCTGGGGTGATTCTGACCACTGAGAAACATGCAGTATACAGAAAGATTGATTATTTTCATCACAGCTTGGAGGGAAGAGAGGATGTGTTGTTAATGACATCTAGGATCAAAGGCCAGGGATACTGCTAAACCCCCCAAAATACACAAGAAGGTCAGTCACAACAAAGAATCATCAGGAAGCCAAAACTGAGAAACTCTAGTGTACAGGCCTATGGACCAGCAAGCCTCCGTTGTTCAGGTGAATGTTTCATAATCCTAAAAGAAACAATGACTGACAATGAGGTTCTTTGTCCCTAATGGAATTTATAAATGTCATATACTAGAATTGAAGGTTAATCCTAGGTTCACTCAGAAAACAGCTCTTCCTTCAGTGGGAAAATAATTTGTATGGCCTACTGGATTAGTCTGTACATTATAATTTGAGATAGTTTTTATAAGCAGCCAAACTTAGTGTTAAGATAATTCTCTCTGGATTCCTAATGCTGTGTTGACTTCTCCATGCATTCCAACTGATCTTGGCAGAATAAAAAGTTAGACATTTATCATCAAGCAAGAACAACAAATTAAAACTGGCTCAATTTTTTTCCCTGTGCTTCTGGGTTTCTTAGCAGTTTCTTGGTGGGGGGAATCTATTTACTTTATTTCTTGCTTTTACGCATTCCTTTCCCATGCAATTACAAAATCACAACTGCAATCGCCAGTAGTGTTCTGATGCACAAAAACTAAATCCATTTTTCAGATAATGGATTCTCCTTTTCAGATAAGAAATTCCAGAAAGATCATTGTGATAGCTTGGAACTTGACACTCTGGTATCTTGGGTCTCCCTTTTTCTGGCTCTTACTCCTTCATCTCCCTTCCAAAGAAGATACTTTGCCTTAATTATTTTCATCACTGACTCACGCACAACCGTGAGTTTTTCTCAGAAGTAGTCAGTGCACACTAGTGGAAGTAGTAACACTGCATAATGAGATGGTCACTTTCATTTTCAGGGTCTGTTTCATTTGGTAAGTAAAGTAATTGATACACTTTCCAGATATGTGTTTACTAACCCAATTTTGTTGGATTTTTATTGTCAGTATGAATCTTACAAGTAGCAGTAACAGTGCTCTCAAAGGAGTAGAAGTCACAGTCCTTGGATTCTAATCTTAGTTTTCCACACATTACTGGATACATTTGGGAAATTCAGTTTTCTTTGGGGTTGATTTTCATTGTACACAACAGAATGGCTGAATTTTAATGTTTCATGAATGTAGCAGGGTACATTTGCAGAAGGATAATGAGATGAGAGGGAAGGATAACGCATATCTCTTTTATTCACCCACAGAGCTCTATTTTAATATATTTTACATAAAACTGTCATTGTAGTTTTCATCTTTATATCCAACACACTTTCTGGAGATGACCATTAGCCCCTCTAGAACACCCCATTTTAAAACCACTTCCTCCACAGCATCCACTTTTGGTTCTTCTTCCTCCCCAAATGGATATTCCACTTCCTTTCACAGAGAGGCACAATTTCAGGAAGAGCCCAGGTTTTTTAATTGATTCTCTTCCTGATGCATGAATCCTCAGCACATGCAATGTCTTTGATAACAGCCTCAATCTCTGAGTCATAGAGCTGGATGTATCTAAGCGAGCTGGCCAAGCCACCTCAATTCAAAGGAAGCCAAAAAAGAAGCTCAGAGAAGGAGAAGGAGAGAGAGAGAGAGAGAGAGAGAGAGAGAGAGAGAGAGAGAGAGAAACAGAAACAGAGAAATCAGTTACAATAGTACTACTCATAGGGTTAAATTATGTTCCTTATTATTAATGGAATAGTGGAGAATTCAACAAAAATTGTCCTCTAATTTGTACTGTAGTGACAGTTACCCTTTGGGCCTTGTATTATAACCACACACCATCTTAACTCCTATATTTAGTAGATGTTAAATCATTGAGGCTAGAAATCCTATTATAATACAGACCTTTATACTGAGCAAAGTCAGTGGTCACTGAGGTGGGAGGGGAAGTAGCTTTCTGAATTTAACTCTACCTTTTCTACTTAATTGCATTAAACTTGGGCAATTCACTTCACCCTTAAGCTTTATTTTACCATTTGTAAAATGGGAGGGTTAGGACACTAATATTTTCTGACTATGACACAAGGCACTTGCGGAAAAATGGAGAGTGAGTGGAAGAAAATTCCATCTTGCAATCCATGCCCAAGTGCAACAAACATGAAAGAATAGAATGAAACCTACATACAGCAAATTACAGAGAAGTAGAGCCAGGCATATGGCTCAGTGGAAGGTCCTGCATCCATCAAGCTTTGGGTTCAAACCTCAGCAATCTCACCAAAATAAACCCAAAGAAGTAGACATCTATGAATGCTTATAAAAGTAAATAAGAACCTCTATGGCCTGAATTGCATTACAATCACAAACCAGGATTTGTATCTACCATCTTCTTTTCTCTTCCCTGATAGTCATTTTAACTTTCTTCTTTCCAGATATGCATTTACTAAGTCAAAAACCAATAGGACAACCTACAGGTAAGGCTGGGACAAAAGCAAGGAAGTAAATGTAGAACTCTGCGTGGCCAGGAAAAGCGGAAAGAGTGAGGAGGTCAAATGAAATCAGCATCCTCTAACAATGGTCAGCTGTCCTCTTCGGTACGAAAAACAAAAAATTATACTTATGATACCAGATGCATCATGCAGAAGGCTGTTCCAAATCATTTTTTTAAAAGATGTTACTGGTGATTTGGCAAATCATGGCCAGGTCTGGTAGAAATTACATAGTTAGAAGGTGAGACAGTGGGAAAGGAAGGCTAAATTAAAAAAAAAAAAAAAGGAAAAGAGTTATAGAAGAAAGCTGAATGGAAAGAAAAGACAGGAGGAATTACTGTTCCTAATCAGAAATGCAAAATTTTGCATCAGACAACGATCACTCCTGGCAGCACGACTTAGGGACGATGGAAGGGAAAACACAGCGTGGAGAGGAAGGTCCAGGGGCATGTGCCTTTGACTTCTCAGTCTGTTAAAGCAGCCAGGTCACTGTAGGTCTCACTACACCACAGACACCCAGGTCTCCCCGCAGGAGGAAGCCAGGTGCCCTGCTTGCAGTCTCAAAGAGCCCAGCACTACACATCTATACCCTGGACCCTGATCCACTTGCTCACCCTCCTTGACCATCAATGAGGCCGGGGTCATCACCTGTTAAATAACAAGGAGAGACCTGGACATGATCTTTGAAGATGCTTCAAATCACCGCATTTTTATAATTCCAGTAATCACCATCCCTAGCCTTGCTAGATCACAGTTTCTTGAACAAAATAGTTACCCCTCTCCTCTGCATTCCTACTTCACTGTCCAAACAAGGCCTCACCTTCCAAGGAAATAACATCAGAATAATTTCAGCACAGTTATTTCACAAAAACAAAACCCAGCCTCTTACTTGAAACAACTGGAAGACAAAATGTACATACTCTGGTTTTTATCCCTCACCAGCCAGATCTAAACGATGCAGTTATATAGGTTTTCCTGTCCTCTTTCAGGGCGTTCATTCTAGAAGTAGAAAGCAGTCAATAAGGAAGAATCAGGGGAGGAAATAACTTGAGCTTGCTTTTCTTCTCTTCAATAAACCACCAATAAAATAGATCACAGGAGGCAGACAGAACTGCCTAACTTAATCACAGCTCCCCTTTGCCCTCCATTCATCCTAGGATGACAAAAAGTACCAACTCAGAAACAAAACACTGCCTTAATTAAAAATAAATAAACAAGAGACTTTTTCCCCCTAATTCTTTTCTAACAACAGTGAGAGAAAAGAGCAGACTGTCAAGCCGTTTCTAATTATAGCGGGCAGAGATAAGAAAGGAAAATATTTCTCTTTCATTGTCTGAAATTCTACAAATCTACACAAAACTGGTACAATGTGCCAAGAATTTTCTGAAGCACAGTTTTAAGTAGTACGATTTGAATTATGGAAAGAGACAGAAGGGGTTTGTCATATTAGCCAGAACTGGTAAGTAGAGCACTAAGAAATTAGGCAGACAACCCACAGCCCAGTTACCATTTTCTATGCCAGTGGACCTTTCAGGAAACCAGAAACTAATCTGATGAAAAGTTCTCCATCCCACAGAAGTCTTTGTTAACAATATTTCGTAATCATACATTGAGTGTCTACTGGCACAATCCCTTTTAAAGATATTTAGAGTCGCTCCAAATCTCTGATTTTAAATCACATTGTATTGTCCCTCATGCTTTCCATGTAGTAATCACCCACATCTGGAAATCTCTACTTTAGAAGATGTGAACACAAAAGGATAGTTCCGGATTACAAGAAACTCGCATAGGTGACAGCAGATATACTAGTGTTTACAAAATACAGTTCAAAATGGAAAAAAAAATGACAAAAGAGAAAACTGCCCTGCTGTGTGCATTCTGAAAACAGAAATGATAACCTCTTGGGAGTGGTAGAGAAACAGGTATATTTGAGCATTTAAAGAAGGAGGAGGAAAATTTTCCATTCTAAGTAACAAGAAGAATAAACATAACTCCAGTATTTGTGGAGAATCAGACCCTCCTCTGCATACTTTATGTCAGTCATCTATCACAATTCAACCCAAATCAGGAAAGTATCCCATTTTGCAGGTGGGAAAATTGAAGGTCAGAACACTTAGGCAATTTGTTCAAAGACTTCAGTGTCTGCTCCACCCTATCCCAGAGTCTTCATGCTTCCCAAAGAAAATTACAGAAGCCCAAGTGATGTAAACAGGTGAGACATAAGTCAAAGCACCCACTGTTCCCTTAGGCTGCAAGGTGGCAGAGCTGGGGAAAGAGGGTTATGGGTACTAGGACTACTAGGACTCTGGAGAGCAGCAAAGAGAAATCACTGAAGGTTTCCCGGCAGACAATGCTAAGACAAAAGCTGTATCTCAGGCTTTGGGTTGTGAATCACGAATTGCATCTTGCAATGTGAAATGATAAAAACCAGAAGTTTAAAGAGGCTTACTCTACCTTTACCCAGAAGGCGTGGCTAGAAACCAGGTACAGCCACTGCCGCATAGCTGTTCAGACAAACGCCCAATATGCCAGGCCTTGAGGGGGATTCCACCGAGCAGGCAGTAAGGAAACGCAGTGAGTGTCTGTGACCCCATAGAACAAGGACCTGCTCATCCCTGGAGCTGTCCAAATCTGGCAAAAGCGTAGCTCCAGGGAATGCAGCATTCAGGGAAACCTGAGGAGATCCCATGGCCTGAAAGGAAAGCAAGGACAGGGGACCCTTTGTCAGCAAAGCTCAAACGCTAATTTCCAGCCCTGTGCTCAGCTCATCAAACCATGTTGGTCTGTCACCAAACACCTGACACAGAACAAGACCCTTTCCCTTTCCGGAATTCCCTTTCTTCAACTGTGAAAGGAGAAGTTTAACTCAGAGTTTCACATCTCACAATATTCAGTATTTTGAGCCAGGTGTGGTGGCTCACGCCTGTAATCCCAGCACTCCGGAGGCTGAGGCAGGAGGATCCTTGTGAGTTCAAGACCAGCCTGGGCTACAAAGAGAGCTCAAGGCCAGCCTGAACTGCATAGTGAGACCCACTACACACACACACATAAATATTTTTTTCATTGTTTCTTGGTCTGCAAAACACCACCACAGAGAATCTTTTTCCAACCATGGCTCACTAACCAGGGTCTGGGGGAGAAGCTACACCTCCCCTGAGAGCTCCTCCAATTTATAAACCTGCTAGCACAAAATAACCAGACTTATTTAGCTCTAGGAAGCTTTCCTGTCTTCAGTGAAATCAAGCCAGCCCAGTATCATACATTTTTTTTTTTTAACAGCAAGCTGGATCACTAATGTCAGAAGCAACGCAGTGACTCAAGGTACCATGATCACAGCCAGGCACATGCAAGGAGCTCTTCATCCTATCAACAAATGAACACCCCCAGAGCCCACAGCTGCTGGAGCCTGAGAGTGTCTCTTTGAGTAATCCAGAGGACTGTGCATGCATGTGTGCGTGCGTGCGTGCGTGTGTGTGTGTGTGTGTGTGTGAGTGTGACTGTGTGTGCCCAGGAAATCAAGCAAAAGTTAACACTATGATGTTTCTAAGAGGTGCTTGAGAAGAAAGAATCATGACCATCTTTAGAGGTTAACAAACTATGACCATCAAAAAAAAATTTTTTTTTTCCAAAGAGTAAAACTATTTCCTTCTTAAGAGATTATTAAGTACATGGATCCAAAAACAACTTGGCCTGTCAAAGTAGAGGTGAAGTAGGAAAAGGACGCATGGCTAAACTGCTCCCAGGATCACTGCTGACAGCACAGAAATGAACACACAAAGTCAGCTATTTTTAAATAACTTCTTACACTTTATTGACACCACACAATTCCCAGTAGTTCACCCAAAGAGGTGTCTCTGTGTAGCTTCTTCCCATGTCCAACTCACTCTAAAATTTTAGGCCTATTAAACCCATGGCGTCACCTCCTTTGACCTCCAGCTGCGGGCAGGAAAGGTGAATGACAAATAAATATTAACATTAATGGTGCACCAAGCGCAATTATAGAACTAAACAAAACCACATATTGACACTTACCTCATGGTTATTTATTTTTGTAAAGCCAAGCATGAATATGCATTCCTTCAGAAGCCCTGACCTGAGAAAGGAAAATCTGTCCAACGTGTACCACACCACCCTCAGCAAGACTGCCTGGCTCACAGGGGAAATTCCTGAGACTCCCCAGTTACAGAGACCATGCTGCACACCCACCCAGGCTCTGTTCTGGAAAAGAGATTAGGATACCTTTGCAGTCATGTGTTAAGGTCTCCTCACTGCTAAAAACTGACTCATTTCTGGAGGACCACCCAAAACTGTCACTTACATTAAAAACAAACCAGGGTAATAATACATGCTTTAGCAAATCCATGACAAAGCACAGGCCTGCAGAAGATAATTCCTGAAAAGGATTAGTGCTTTCTCCTCAGTTCTTGCCCCGGGTACCAGACTACTACACTCTGCCATCTACCATACACAGCAAACAGAGTGGGGAGTTAGTTCCAGCCATCCTGCATCAACCCCTCTGTCAAAAAACCTCACATCTGATCACCTAAGATGTCAGACACTTAGTGGGATGTGCTACTCAAGGCACCTGGGTGTCTGAACACCTCAAGTGCTTCCACCCTCCTCAGGAACGCAGCGTGGTCTAACACCCAAGCTGTCACTTCCTCAACAGCTGTGCCAAAGACATTGATAGCTAGAAATCCAGAAAGTGAGAAGAAAGGGCATAAATTTAGAGCAAATTGAGTGAGTAGGGACAGGGACCCAAGAACTCATTCTAAACTTTAAAATTCACAAGTGTAGATGTGGGAAATACGCCAGTTCCTTTCGGTAACTTCAGGGAAGTTAAATACACAAAAAACAAAACCAGAAAGCTGGGCATCTGATCTATAGCCAAGTACCTAATCCAATCCGATGCGACCCTCTAAGAATTGGAAGCCCTCTGCCAATACCCTGCGATTGCCCCGAAGCATCCTTCTCTGCAGCTTTAATGGTTATTCCTTTACATATGAAGAGAAGAGAAAGAGACAAAGCTGTTGAAGAGCAGGTCTACCTTTTACTCAGGGATGCTGAATAAAGTGCAGGCTGCAGTGTGGAAGGGCTGAGGCAGAGGTGGGGATCTAGAGGTGAGGATGGATCAATCCCAAGAAATGACCCTTGTGAGCTTGTATAGGCCCAGCCTTGCCAAAGCCTCATAACTACTGCGCCAAAGTGCTTAACTGAGTACTTTAAACACCTCTTTATCAGTACAGAATAATACACACACACACACACACACACACCGTTTTTTTTCTTAGTGTCACTGGAGACGCAACTCAGGACCTTGACGATTACCTGCATCATACCCAGTCTTTTAAGAAAAGGTTTTCTTTGTCTTGTTTGTTTTGTTTTTAAATTTGAAGATAAGGTCTTGCTAAACTCGCCAAATTGCCCAAACCACGTTCAAGTTTCCGCTCTTCCTGCCTCAGCCTCTCAGAGTCCTAGCATTACAGGATTACAGGAAGGCACCACCACCCACAGCCTGCTTTTGGAGAGTTAAGTCCATGCTGAGCAAGGAAAAAGACCTGCCCACGTTCATAAAGCCTTGGTTACAGAGCCTGACCCGCCGGGTGACTAGAGTCACAATCCTGAGACCAATGCTTAAGAGACCCAGCTGGAAAGTCTTAAAGCAGGGCAGCGACAAGCGGTCGGGGCAGCAGGGAGAGGGCTCCCCGGAGCGTCCCAGCCCGCAGGGGTCGCCAGGCTGGAGAAGCGCGCGTCCCGGTCCCGGGTACCTTGAGGTAGGCCCGCTGCAGGTAGTTGTAGGGCACTCGGCGCTGGAAGTCGCTCCGCACATCCTCGCTGGCGCGGTGCGGGGACTCCGGGCCGCCGAGGCGCTGGCTCCGGCAGCTGCGGTGGCAGCGCGCGCGCTCCAGCAGGGCGCGGAAGAAGGGCAGCTCCGAGCCGGGGCCCGCGCCGCCTGGGGGCGCGAGCGGACGGCGCGCGGCGCAGTGGCGGGCGCAGCGCACGCGGGTCTCCCGCAGGCGCCGGTGGCTGCGCAGCGCCGCTTCCAGGTCGCGCACGGCGCGCTCGTAGTCCCCGCCGTAATAGGCGGCCACGCCGCTGGCGTAGAGCAGGTCGAAGGGCTGCAGCGGCCCGCGGTCGCGATCGCGCTCGGGCTCGGGCTCCGGGGGGCCGCCCCACAGCGGCGGCGGGAGCAGCAGGGCCAGCAGCAGCGGCAGCGGCAGCGACGTGCGGGTGCGACCCCGCATCCTCCCCGCGCACGGGCGCCGCCCGCCGGCCGCGCTCCCACCCGGCTCCGGGCCCCTCGCGTCCGGCCCCGGCCCCGCCGCGCTCGGCTCCCCGGCAGCCCCAGGTGACCGGCGCGCTCCGCGGACAGAGAGGCGGAGGCTCCGCGCGGCGGCCGCTCTTAAAGGGACGCCCACGGCGCGCACACGCTCCTCCTGCCGCCGGCAGCCACCGCCGGGAGCGCACACGTGGGTCCGCTTCCAGGGTGCAGGCGTGGGTATGGCGAGCTCTGCTTTAGAGAGGAAGAAAACCTAGTGTAGAGAGGTGAGTCTTAAGTCATTTTCTGGAATCTGTGTCTGACATTGCGGTTTTTGCACAATCCACCTACAGCTCTGTGACCGCTAGGCAAAGCGGGAACCCTAGGACTTGGTGAGGAGCTTTGGAAAGAAAAGTGATCTGCGCCAGTGTTTCCGTGGCTGGGAAATGGCAAAGGAAGGACTCAGCCCTGGGCCTTTGGAATCAAAGCTTACTACTCCCTACCATGGGGGCCTCTCTGTCTCATTCGCCTTCTCTTCTCCTCCCACTTGGTGCAAGTGGGTGAGTTCCGGTATTGGAGCAAATAGCTCTAAGAACGATCCATAAATAGGCTCACTCCTTTACAGATCCTGGCGTTACAGGGCTCCAGAGAAGCTGCTGGAGAAAGAAACTGCACCTACCTCTCACCTCTGACAAGTTTTCCAGCTTGTACAGCTGAGTCTTAGTTTCCTCATCTCTTAAAACGGCCAAAAAAGTCCAACATGTCAAACGGTATTTAGCTACAAATTATGATTGTAAGAGCTGAACAAAGAGGCAGTGTAATAAATCCAGCACCCCAGGATTTCAGCAACCGGCATCAATCTAGGAATGGGAAAGCTGACAGAAATGGCTGCCAGACTCCAAAGAACTAACTGGAGGCGTCTTGTTCTTCTACTTCCTGTGTGTCATAAATGCTCCTCAGCCAAGGTGTCCCCCTCTTTCCAGTGCCTTGGCTTCACACACTGAAAAGGATATGAGCAAGCTCTTGTGCTACCCCCTGGACTCCCTTCTCCTCCCCTACATTCCCTTAGTGGCCCATTACCTGTGGGATAATTCATCATAGGTTCTTAGCCACTGGGATCAGAGGGGCATAAACCACCTTTACCACCAAGTTGATCTGAATTCCCCAAAGATGGCTTTTGGGTGAAATCCTCACGGTGTTCAGGAGGTCGCCAGTTCCCCGTTTCTTCCTTCGTTCATTTTGCAATGTTGGATCGCTTTGGCTTTGGAGGTGAACAGCCTGAGTCTTAGAACACCACGGAAAACTAAATAATCATGCACTCCCTATTTTTCTTGCCACCAGACTTTACTGATCTGGCTGAGCTGTCTCGCATCAGTGGTGGAAGAGCTCCAGTTTGGAGCTGAATCAACACTGAATGCTTCGAAGTTCAGTGTTCCAGCATTGGTGCACAATTCTCATCAGTTTAGACCTTTCCTCTCTTAATGCTTCTGAAGTCTAGAGTTAATTAATCTAATTGTGGAAGTTTCTGAAGCACGTTAGGGTGGAAAGTACTGCTTTGGACTGTGAGCAGTGTGCTTTGCTTTGCTATGTTACCTCTACATTCAGAAACACTTCTGTATCATCCAATATGTGTCAATGAAATTCCTAACTTTGAATAGGAATGCCTACTTTCCACGTCGGTGGTGGGGAAAGTGGAGATGAATAAACCAAAGTCCTTATCCCTGGGGACTTAGAATATTGCATAGGAGATGGGCATGTACGCAAGGCTACAATACAAGATAAGAATACGGTACATAAAATTAGATTCAAAGTCCTACGGTAACACCGAAACTGCGAACATAGCTTCTGGCAGGAAAGAACGAGGGAAACCTTGGGAAAGAAAATGACACTGACAGAGTCAGAAGCCTAAGGCTACAGCCACATGAACATCCTTCTGATTCCCAATCAGACCTTTGAAGCCTTCTGCATACCCTATGACCTTGTTTCCTTCTAAACAACCCCTGCTTGACTGCAGAGACACCATTTAATCGACTTCTAAAATTGTTCTGAACGTTGAAATGATTGGAAGAACTTAGCTGGTGCCGAATCGGACAGAGTCTGAATCCATTGACTTGGGAGGTGACCTGGATATCGGGAGTTTTACAAGCTTCCCAGATGATTTTAACGTAAAATCAAGGTTGAGAATCTCAGGTCTAGAGGAAATGCGTCCTGCCAAGGAATCACCTAGTGAGTTGGGGTTGCAGTGCTGCGGAATATTAACAAGTCTGAGATACAAGAATAGAAAAAAGGGTGTTGTGCATTCCCTCAGATCTCTTTTCCCCAGAAGGCTAAAAGGCTTTGCCTTGTAAGAGTGATCAGGTCCAAAATGTTCATGACCATGTGTTGATAAGGGCGATGCTATGCACAGAAGTTGATTCCAGCCATGCTCTGCCCGGTGTTAACAGACAGTCCTCCAAAATTACCTTGTACTTCTCAAATTCTTGCTGGATGTGCTAAGAATATACTTCATTATCAGCTGACTCATGTCTTAGATGACTAAGTGGATCCCATCTCAGGGTTCCTGGTTCACTAAGTCTGAGACCCAGCCCCTAAATTTGCATTTCTGACAAGTTCCCTAGGATGCACAAAGCATGTCTCATTATCCAAGGTCTTATTTATGGTGTCTCTCAGTGTTTTAGTGTTATGAAAACACAATGTTTTGTGTTTTGGCTTATGAAAAATAAAGAAGCCCTGGCTTTTGGAAAGAGAATCGAGTCTGGACCTATATGCTTTTCCCAAGTTCTGTGGCAATTCTGATGACCACTAAACTTATCAAACAAACCATGCTCTTCATCATTTAAAGGACTACTGCTCAACTGAGGGTGACTTTGCCTACCAAGAAACACTGAACAATGTCTGGAGACATTTTTGGTTGTTATCTAGGGGCTTAAAGGTGGGAGAAACACTATCAACCAAGGAATAGTGTCCCTCAAGAAAGAATTGTCTAGCTTCAAGCATCAGTAATCCTGGACTTGAGCTTGAAGAAGCATAGGGTAGATCATAATTTATCAATGCAAGACTTACCTAATGCCATTATTATATAAATCAGGAAAAAGTTGAGCCACAAGTCACATGGATAGAAACCAGCAGGAACATGTTTAATTTCACATGAAATATAAAGCATAGGTGCTGAATGTCACAAAGCACTAGGCGATAGTGTTTATACTAATTCCTTTTATAAATAGAGAAATAAAGTGTGGGAAAGAAATTGCTATTTGATAAAATATATTTAAATAAAAGATGATGACATTACTCATAAGATAAGTATAAAGTGAGAGCCTGAAATTTCACTTGTTTCTTTTCTTTACAAAGTTTAAGAACAGCCAAAGTACAAGAGAAAGCATCCAAAATCTTTAAAAGGCTTCAATCACTTCCCTTTTTTGTTATATCTGGAGCTTGACAGCAATTTGAATTTTCTTTGGCCCTCTGTTTATAAATCAACAATATTGTTAAACTGCTTGCTTTGGTGAACTATCAGCAGAGAAGAATCCAGAAAACAGAGATCCTCAAGTGTTTCTTAATTTCTTCAAATCAGTTTAGGTTCTTAGAGCTGTTTTTTCTTCTTTCCATAAAATCCTGGTGGAAGAATAAAAAGGCATACTCAGACTTCAGCACTAGATTTAATCAACACGTTCCGTTAGCAAATCTGATAGTAGTTTATTTTGATCATGTGTAACCAGGGCTTGGCTTGCCCAAACATCTTTGATTCCTTAGAAATGAAAGGAATAATTCTCCCTGGGCAACAACAAGTACCGTGTTTGACTGCTGTTGATGCTGGCGACAAGGAGTTGTTTTGAAGACTTTTTTTTTTTTTTTCCTATCCAAATAGGAGCATCTGAAGACTTTCTTTTTCTTCAAATAAGTTAGTGTGAAAAAGCAAGTGCCACCAACAATCTGTCACCATCAGAGAGTGAAAGAAAAAGGCCTCCCTGGATGAAGACTTACTTAGATTTTTTTTTTTTAAGAAAAATTAATGTTTAACTTATATTTAAAATCAAACAGAGGCTGCCGCATTCCGGGACTGTCTGTTCCTTTCTAGTTTCCTTCATGGCTCCATCTCTGTACTTACCTTAATTCCTCAATGAGCTTTAAAATTCCAAATCAAACAAAAAAAGTGCAAATGCTGTGCTCACACTCACGCCATGGAGATGAAACGTTCTGACTGAATCTTTAGGAGACTCACACTTAGCTGAACAAAAAAGAAAGTGATAGAGATAAGTGTGTATTATTCCTAAAATATTTTAAGCTAAATACACAATTTGTGTTGAAAGCCAGAGACTGGCAACAAACATTAAGTCATTTAATATTCAAGAGTCTTTTGAATGAGGCAACAGTGCTATCATTTTACCAGTGAAAAAACAGGGGTTTATAAAGGAAAATGGATTTGCCTGAGGACACGGTTTTAAAGCTGAACCATTCAGCTAAGGTCACAGACCTTTGCCAAATTATTTTTCACAGTGAATATGGATCAGACTGTGTGCATATATAGTGTGCGTGTGTGTGTGTGTGTGTGTGTGTGTGTAAAGACATGAATTGGACAGAGAATAAATATGACTGTGGATTTAACTTCTTAGGTGACATAGTACATATAAAAAATCATGACAACTGATGTAAACAGGTCTGAACTAGTCCTCACATAAGAGATACCAGATCACATATGGCTGCAGAAACAAAGATACAAACAAAAAACCAACAAAACTGATCTATGAGAACTTCTGGGAAGGAAGAATGTTCTACATGTGTGGAGTGACCTGTCGCCTTGAGATAAACCCTTCCGGCCTCATATTTCTGAGACATCCTTCTGGTCTCCCTCTGTGCACTCTTCTTAGCAGACCCTGCTTTTCTGCTCACCCCCCATTTCACCGTCAACTCTGCTGCAGGCTGTTGAGATGAAGAGTAGCCCTTGTCACTCAGTTCAGGAAGGGTTTGTCCCTTCCCAAAGCAGGACCCACTGGACAGTTCTACTTTGATCCGTCCTTTAGAAACTGGATCCTTGCATTTTCTTATTTTCAGGCATCAGGATTGATAATAAATTATCTTTTTCCAACTCCAGTTTTGAACCAACCTGAGTCCTCAGAAACAGGACAGGTCAATATCCAGATACTATATTGATAAAGTTTTAAAGATCATGGGTTTTAATCAGCAGTGAATGGACTCACTATTACTTTTGGCGTCCCACCCTCAGTCAAATTACCCCCTATATCCAGGCCAAGGTAGAGATGTATAAAATACTACTCAATAAATTCCCTCAAGACATTTAAGAAAAATGAGCACTCTCATTCAACATGAATACTATAATTATCACCCCATTTTTCTTTATTTTACTTTTTGTTTTATTTTAAAGCCAAAACAACAACAACAAAAACAATATGGGATTTCAAAACAAGATGGTAAGATGTTAATAATCTTAAATGGGCCTCTTGCCTTGTTCCAGAAACCAAACCACTGTTCCCAACTGTCAGGCATCAGTACTGCAATTTAGTCTAGATCAGCACCCAGTGCTGCTAACAGCCTCCTGGGGGAATAGCTGCATCTCTCTGCTAGTTAGCTCTCTTTCCTCTCCTAAAGCTGCCATGGTACAGACTGCCTGACCATTGGACACATGCATTTCATCCTGTTGCTTGATATTTAGATATTCTAAGCCTGGCACACAGAAGCGTTCTGATCCATCTCCATCTACATGTTTCTCTCCTGGAACTGCTGAGCCTTCTCTCTTCAGTTGTCCAATGCAGGATAAGTTCTCACACATCGCCCCACCCCAGCCACCTGGAGGACAGGAACCTTCCAAGTTGCAGGAGAAGCAGAATCTTATCCTGTCACTGGTCCCAGAAATCTCAGCATCTCATAAGTCAATAACCTTACCTGTGTCAAATCTAGAATATCTTGCTTTTGAGATAAAATGATATAAAATGTAATTTTGTTTTATATAAGTACATGTATGTTATATATACCATCAGCATTTCATCTTTTACTAAAATGGGATTTGTTGTCACAAAGATCAACACCTGATATGATTTACTAGCAATTATAGAAGAAAGTGTAATGAGATTGCTAACTCCATTATGTTTATGTACATGCGGGTGTGTCTGAGTGTGTGCGTGTGGTATATGTATGAGGGAAAAAGTTGGGGAGCAATGAAAATAATTCTGCTTTACTTTTGAATAAAGGAACTGGCTTGAGTTCTTTCTGCTCAAACTTCAATCTGCTCATTACACCTTGATGTTCAAAGTAAAGTCATCAAAATGAAAGCATCAAACATGATGTAAATACTGATTTTTTTCTCATTGTAGTGATTTCATTGCGTTCAAATCAAAACGTTGCAGAACCTGTAAAATTCACGTGTCACGAGTGTTTTAGATACTGTCTTCACTGCTCATTTTGGCTCTGCTAAAAATAGGTTCTAACCTCCTGATCACTGCCCACCTGTTCAGCACCAGCTGCCTGACCTGTGGTTTCCTTAACTAGGTTGTCCACTCTGCCCCAGCCGTGTTCACTTTTAAACTTGCTTCTTAGCAGTACCTGACCAGCTGTACTTTGTTCTGGTGGAAATTTACTCGAAGAGGGAGGAGCTATTCACCCTCATCCCCTTAATCTTTTGGAAAGAAACATCCATCAGATCTCACGCTGTGTCTGCATTCTAGGAAATGATACTTCAATGGATGAAGAAGATGAATTAGTATTTCATAGGAAATGTGCATATAAGAGTGCTCTGGGTCTGGAAATCAAAATACTCTGTCCTGGACTGGTTCTACCTTGAACCAGTTCCCATACAGCCAGCCAGTAACTTCTCTCAGGCTTCTTTTCCTCTTATCAGTAAAGGTGTAGAACTAGACCTGTGAGACTTCTTCTGGATCTCTGTTCCAATTTTTCCTTTTTAAACAAGATAGTATTATAACATTCCTAGAAGTCCTGAAAGCATAACTCCCCCTCTCCCTACATCAGTCTCTGTGATAAAATTGAGCATCGGTTCCCCAGATTTCTAAGCTCCCTCTGGAGTCATTAAGAGTCTCGGTTTTCTCTGAGCATGTTGGTTTTGCCTGAAAATATCAGCTGTACTCAGCCAGTGGCTCTGGAATCTGCTGTTACTGTTTTGAGCCAACCCGTAGCATAGTAACCGTTCCAATTCCAGGGCACTGCAAAGTGAACCATGTGCCCCAGCGCTCTGGGGAGCCTCCCCGATTCAGCATGTGTCCTCCTGCTGTTTCTCAGGCTTCACCCTAGGAAAGAATCCTGAGGAGAATCAAGGGCAGGCAGAAGAAGGACTGAGTAGATGTAGAGCTACCTCCTTTGATCCCAACCTATGTAAGAAACCAGATACCATAAGGAAGTGGCTCATCTGCACAAGAAAAAGACAAGACAAAACAAAAAACAAACAAACAAAAAACAGACTAGATAATTGGCCAAACCAATCTTAACTTCTCTCTGCATGGAATCTGACCTTTTTAGAGTGTTTGTCTCCTGGAGAAATTCAGAATATAAACAGCAAATCAGCCTGGATCAATTAACTTTGGGGAGAAGAAGACAATTTATATTTAAAAAGTGAACTAAATTAATTCCAAAATACTTTAAATCTTTAATCAGTACATTTGAAGTACTATAAAAATACACAAAGGCATGTTTAAAAGCTTTTCAGATGACTGCTCTTTCAAGTTGTGTTTATAAAATCTCCACTTCCCCCAGCTTCAGCCCTGCTCTACCCAAAAGAATAGATACATGAGTAACCTGATACTGTGCATCTGCCAGACAGCCAGATCTTAAATTCTAGTACACAAAATGTAATTGCAACTTCCTTTGTCAAAATAAAGATGGAAAAAATTGTAATTTTCTTCAAAGTGAGCAACTCCAGAGGCTGTGTACTGATCACAGGGGTGATAGGTATCACCTGAGAGGACTTTTAAATAATTTTGACATATTATTTGACCATCAAAACTGATGTTTTGCTCAAAAAAAGAATCTCCCTTTACTCGTTTTCCTGACTAAATTTTAGGTGACATTTAGATGCTTCCTGAGTTCAAATGCTCTTCAAAAATATAAGGAAACATAAAAATGTTTATTCAAAATGATTTAAGCCAATCTAGAGACAGAGGATTCCTGAATAATCACTTTATACATGATAATATAATGACTTCTGTTTAAAAAAAAAGAGCATTTTACTTTTTGTAGCAAGTGTTTATTTTCAAAGCCTTTCCACAGATGTAAAATGACAGTGTAACAGCTGTTGTCACCCTTCCCTGCTCTAATCTCCTGGGTTATGTTGCAAAACAGAGAAAATTCAAATTCTTGTTTGTCCCTCTGCTTTTTCCATAACTCCATCAAATCTCCCTCAGCACTGAAAATGTTACATAGGAAGAAAACAATTTACTGAAGCAATGCTCTTAACTTTCGGAGGCATTCTCTGCATTCCAAAGTTGTGCTGCACTTTTGAGAAATAAATTTAAAGAAATGCATGCTAAATCTTGGGGTCTATAAAAGACCTATTGTTGAAGCTCTTCTTTTGCTATTCCTCCACCACTTCATGCCTGATAATACCCAAAACCCAAGAGATGCTGACTTTTACGTGCTTCCTCTGAAACACTGCAAACTTTAGATCCTGTCATGTGAAATCTGAGTCTCCAGGGATCTGCTTCTGTATTATTGCAAGATAACTGATAAGAACACACAAACATAGGAGTTTATCCCTCTGTTATACTCACTGCTTCATTTTCATCGGCATAACCTCTGATCCTTCCCTTAGAAGATTGTTCCATAATTTACTGAGACTTTCCAGTAAGCGAGATAAAAGTCAGAGATATAATTTTTATTTATTCATTTTTCTTTGGTGTCTTCATTTTTAAGAGGTCCATCTATCTGACATTTTAAGAATGGAAAAATGTAATTAGCTTAGGTATTTATTGATAGTCTTTCTTCATCTTCCCATGAGTATAGATCAAAACTCAATTTTCCTGATAATGAAATAGATGACAGCCTAAGGACTGGCTGTCTCTCAAATCTCACAGTAAATCTGGAACTAAGTCAGTGAATGAGGTTCAGTGAGTAGCTTTCTAATAGTGATCAATTTGACCACATGCCGATTATCATGTTTTCCCAAACATCTGTTGGGGACCACAAATGAATTATAAATTGACATCCTATCTGTCCTAGGCTCTCCGGGTGCTGCCCTTGGGGACCAAATTGGAATGCAGAAACTCCCTTCATGTTTCTGGTCACAGCCAGAAGGCAGCCCTAGGCTAATAACTGCTGTGGTGCTCATAAGGCAAGATTAAGACCTGCTAAACAGGCTAGGACACGTGGGGAAACTCTCATCTTTATCCTTGCCAGATGCTTTGACCCTCCTTAGTCTAGTCACCAGTATGGGTCCTGAAAATACCCTCTGCCCTTCACCCATTGTTTTTGATTCAGATGTAACGAATCTGTAAGGGTCAGGGTGGCTTGTCATTTTTTTTTGTTCCTAGAGAGCAACTGGTGGTCCCAGATCCCTGTATGCACCCCTCTGCTTTGTCTTTTGCCCTTTTTTCCCCCTTTCCCATTGTGCACCATAACCCAGGCAGGAGACTGGAACCCACTGCAGGGGTCTCCAGTTACTGGCACCATGGGAAGGGTTGCTAGTAAACATCCCACTATTTTCCCTTTCCTATCCAACCACACAGTGACTCACTATTCAAAGAGTGCACTGAAAAACCTACTGAGAACACAAATTTAACAGAGACGAGCTTGAAAAGCCAAACTCAGGATGCTTTGGGCTGAAAGACCTTTATTTAGGGTCGAATCTACTGAAGACTCCAAGGCCTGGACTGGAAACTGTCTCATTAGCATACAAGCATGTAGAGATTTGTTGTAGAAATCACATTTTTATCAATATCTTGTCTTTTGGGAGGAAAATGATCATATCAAAGAAAGTAGGACTCTTCCTTACTGATTTACCTGAAATTTTCGTTTGACTACGTGTGGGATACTTAGTGTTGCCCAAATCACTGAGAATATTTTCCCCCTCCATCCCTTCCTCAGCTGGAATGCTTAGACTTTACTTACATATGCTAATAAATAAATAAACAAACAAATAAATAAGTTACCTTTTAGAAACTCCAAATATCCTCAGTTAAAATGTGTTCCACACCCAGCCAGCATTCGTTCATAAAACTACAAGTGAGATCTGTAGAGGAGCCTTGTTTGTGGACAAAGAAAACATCAGGAATATTCAAAAGCACAGGCTACTAGAAGTTGCTTTTTAAACTGTTTACAACCCCATTACATGTGCAATGTGGTCAGATTTTCATGGACGAGGTTATTTTCAGTTAATTCTAGGTTACAGCTCAAGATGACCAAACAAACAAAAAAAAAAAAGAAAAAAGAAAAAGAAAGAAAGAAAGGAAAGCCAACAAATAAAAAGCCCAAACCAAGCAAATATGATCCAGCAGCAGAGTTTAAAGATGGATTTAAATACAACAGAGATTTGACCAGGGCTCAGAGATAGACTTGAAACTATAATACAAATCTAAATGTCAGCTTGAATAAAATGGGAAAATGAGAACAGAGACCCAAATTGCCCTTGGAACACAGAGAAGCCAGAGACTATATCTTTATTTTAACCCTTTCCCTCAATCTCTTCTATCCTTTTTTAATATTTTCCATATCAGGAACACCTTCCTAGTTACTGAAATCCCAAAACTTAAAATTATTCCTTTTTTTCTTTTTTCATTTCTTTTTCTCTTTTTTCTTTTTCTTTCTTTCTTTCTTTCTTTCTTTCTTTCTTTCTTCGTCTTTTCTGAGACAAGGTCTTACTATGCAGTTCAGCCTGGCACTGAGCCCACTTTATAGCCTACACTGGTCTTAAACTCGCAACAATCCTCCTGTCTCAGCCTCCTGAATGCTGGGATTACAGACATGTGCCATCACACCCAGCTCTAAAAGTATTCTTGAAATCTACTTTCCCTCTCATTCAATAGTGAATTATTAAGCATTGTATGTTAGAAATTAAATGTGTCACTAATTCATCCAATTTCTCTGTAATCTAGGCCTCCATTGTAGAGCAAATTACAGTGATTTCTCACTAAAATTGTAATAACAATCTTATGAATTTTACTCTAGCTTTTATTCTGGTCCCTTTCACTTTTTTCCTCCATAGAACAGCAAAATGTTCTAATAAAATTCTAGTAGGTTTGCAGGACGCAAAGATAGTGTGCAAAAGTCAGTTGCTTTCTTATATATCATCAATGAATAAAAAAATTTTAAAAATTGGTTAGCACTTAAGTAAATAATATACATATAAGTGTAACAAAGTGTGTACAAGATCTATATAAGGGAAATAAAGAAAAACTAAATAAATGGAAGGATAGTCCATGTTCTTTGATTAGAAGACAATCTTGTCAAGATTTTAGTTCTTTCCAACTTGATCTGTAGATGCAATGCAACTCAAATCAAAACTCAGACAAACTTCTTTTTAGACAGTGACAAACTAATTTTAAAGTTCATATGAAGAGATTAAAGGCCCTAGAAAAGGAAACACAATACTGAAGAACAAATTTGAAAGAATGATACTTCCTGACATGAATATTTATAATAGAACTACCATAATAAGTTAATAGAACAGTTAAAAATGGGTTAATGTTGACACGCAAGTTGTACCTCAGTATTACTTTCAATGACCTGAGAGTGTGAATCACTGGTAGAACATGCTCTTAGCATGCTTGAGGCTATAGGTTCAATTACTACCAACAAAAGTATGTTCCAGGTGTTTGGTTTTTTTTTTTTTTTTTTTTTTTTTTGTACCAGGGATCAAACTCAGGACCTCCTGTCTGCCAGCCAGGCACTTATGCCGCTGAGCTAAACTCACAGCCAACAAAAAGTAAAAAGCAAAAAAGCTGAAGATGCTAAAAATTGAAAATTAAAGTACATTGAAAAATTAAACTACTTTCCAGAAAAACAAAATCAATTGCATCATAACAGAATCAAAGAAATCTGGTTAAAATTTATAAAAAGGTACAAAAATAGCTCCTTGAATTGTTCTTTATTAGAGTTAGTAAGCAATAGAAATAATTTTATTTTGTCTTAATGCATGTGAATATATTATTCCATCTGTAAAATAAGAAGTTTAATTACAAAATAATTTTTGAATATTCTTGGTTTATAAGGAAACCATTTGTGTTTGATAAATAAACATTTCAAAAAAAATTTTAAATGTGAATATAGTATGTAATGACTCATATTAATACCCTTCAGTCATTTTCCATAGCAGTTGAACAAAATGTGTTTTGTTTTAAATTTTCTATAGGATCATGTGTTATCTAGCCAGAGTAAACTTGGCTAGCCTTTTGTTCAGATTTTTACCACCTTGGAACCATTCCACATGAGGCTTACTTTGTTTTGGAAATTTTCCTTATTCTATAGGTATCAATCTAAACAGTACCTTCTCAGAGAGGATTTTTTTTTTCTTTCCCTAATTCCAAGTCCCCCATGTTCCCATACAGGGCTGAGCATAATGCTTATGTTTATTTGTGCTCGATTTGTTATCTTTCTTCTGTAATGATTTTAAGCTCCACAATGGCAAAAATCAGATACTTTGTTGACTGTTGTGGGCCCCGGAGTTAGAACAGTGATAAAACTATATCAATACTACCAATGCAGTAATAAGTTAAAGGAATCAGTCAACAAAGTAAGAAATGTAACAGATATTCAGATGATGTATATCCTGAAAAGCACAGGTCAATCTCCTTTTGCTTTGTTTTGTTTTGTTTTGTTTTGTTTTGTTTTGTTTTGTTTTGTTTTTAACCTCCATGGGCCCTGTAACTGTGGTCAACTTGTGTTCACCATGTCTTTGTGTGAAGAGGAGAACAGGTTTCATTCACTTGACATCTCCTGATAAATTGCTGAATCAACTCTCTTTGTCTCTGAATGTTTTTCTTTAATAAGACATATCCTTTTTTGTTGTTGTTTGTTTGCTTTTGGCTTTTTTGGAGTTTGGGATAGAACCCAGCCCCACACATGGCAGGCAAAGGCAGGTTCTGAATACATAAATTGGTTCGTACGTATTTCTTGTGTTTGTTTATATGCAGTGACTTGCTTGATTTAAGACAGAATACAATGCACACCCTGTTCTCAGAAAGAACGACCAAGGGACAAACAAATGAACACAAGGCAGACTTACAATTGTTTTATGGTATAACAAACTTCAAAAAAAATTACTTTCATCTTGGATTTAGGCAGAAATATTTGAAATGAACTTTGTACCTCAGGAATTCAACAGAGTGATACAAGAATGATATGCAGGGAGTGGCAATGTACACAAGAGAAAGAACAATTATGATAGGCTTCATACTTTTGGGGAAATATATAGTCTGTGAAACAGCCAGGAGCTCAGTTTTCCTGGAGCGCACATTTTGAGGGGTGGGAAGATATGGCTGGAAATGAGGAGGGGAGTAGCTTTGAAGACCAGTGATTCCCAGGTTCAAAGAGCTTTAAACAACAATGACAGTTGTTCATTTATAAGACTGAACTGGGGCATCTAAATCGACTTTATTAAAATACATAGATCCAGAACCCTCTAGACAAGAGAATACATACTAGTAAGGCAGTTATTGTAAATGTCTAGGGAAATTATACTGTCAACCAGAATTAGCGGGTGGGTGAGAGAAATGGAGAACAAACTAACACCTAGGTTTTGCAAAACTCTGATATGTATTCTACATTTTGTGAGATTTCACCAGTAGAATCCACCTTCATTTCTCCCAGCACCAGTGTTTTCCTCAGCCCATCCTTCCCTGCCTTCTTCTCTCTGTCTCACTTTCCCACTTCCCTCCATTCCTTCCTGGGATCACCTCCTCAGTGCGCTGTCATGCTTGCATCTTGGTTCAGGGTCTGCTTCTGCAGAAACACAGTCTAAATCAAGTGGCATCGATAATAGGACAAAATGCAAAACTTAGGGTGAATTGAAGGTGAAGATTGGAAGAGGTGGGTCCGCTCCAATTTTTGAATATTTTATTATTGCTTGGTTTGCACTAAATCAAATCCATGCAAAATATAACAATTTTAATTGATAAACAAAAATGTGTAAATAAAGTGAATTGTGAGAATCTTCAGTTGTATTTTCATCTTAAAAATATCTGCTTCCTTAAATTTATTTTATTAAACATTCTATTTCCATCCAACTGATTAAATATCAAAGCAGCAGAGGGCTGTGGTTTATAAATTTACCAACATAGTCCAAGATTGAATACCTAGTATCTTCTAAAGTGGGTCTATTTTAACAGTGAATGTAGGAGAATAAAAATAACTGTACACCAAATAAAATACAGCAGAGTCAAAGTTAAATATAAAATCTGTAATTACTGGGGGAAAGGAAAATCACAGAAGAATATTTGATCTCTAAATGGGGAGGGAGTTTTTAGATTAAAACAAGCAAATAAATTATTCCCCAGATAAATTCAACATATTTGAATTAACTAAATAATGAACCATGAATGGGGAGGGGAATGAGAAAAAAAGAAACATGAAAATGTATCATGTACAGGCACAAATTCCCTAGGATGAATGTTACCATTGTGTATAGCTCAAATGTACCAGTAAAACAAAACAACAACAAAAAAACCCACAAAACAAGCAAAATAGATAAGAGGGGTGATTTAACTGTGAAAGAGCAAAGAAAAAAAAAACAATATGAATGGCAAAAGAAGGAAAATATAAATACATAATATGAAAAGTTGTTAAAATTTTGAATATTCCATTTTTATCAAACTGGCAAAATCCAAAAATCACACTAACCGAAAATTCTCGGAATCATCATTCTCTTCTACTCTGGGAAGGAATATAAATCCATGTGGATTCATAGTGCCTTAGCTGGCACTTACAGTTTTTATTTGCTCAGTTTAGTGAGATTGTTAATATGTCTTGCTAAGGAAATAGTAAGGTCTTTCATTGAGAGCATTTCTCTAGATTCTAGAAGGACCTAGATATTATCTACCTAGTATATAATAAAACAAAATATTGTCTTCCTAAGATCCAAAAGTTATAGATCTTCAGGCATTTATTGTTAAAAAGTCAATGACACTCAGTGATAGTTATCAATAAAGTACTTACCAGAAGTTTATATGTAATAGTAAAAATGAAAATAATTTGTATGATTAGCAGTAAGAGAATGTAAGATTAACAATGATGCCTGCATATGATAGAATATTATTGTAAAATGTATGTTTTCAAAAAAATTTGATGGCATGTAACAGAGTTGAGATAAAACACATGAAATAATATGAACCATATATTTATAGAAAAAATGTTTCAAGGAAAACATTAGCTGTAGAAAGTGGAATTAAAGACTGTTAACATTTTTGGAACCTAATTCATTTGTATCATGAAGGTCCCACCAGTCAGTATATGAATAGAAAACATTGAATGCCATTTAATATAAATGTCCAGATCCTTTCCATTATTTGAGCTCAGTGATTTCAAAAGCAGAGAACCACACCTAAAAATTTGCATGGCTCAGACTCCCAGGTCCACTTGGCACAGTTTAGACCTCAAGATTAGAAGTTAACATATGCCTAAATATTACCTTCTTTTTAGATGGCTTTTCACACACTCTTTCTAGCAGTGTGTCATTTGTTTTCTAGTTTGTTCATTATGTCTCTGTGTTTCTGAGTTAAAAAAAAAAAAAGATGTTTAAAAAAACTGCAAAAGTTTACAAAGAATTGCATAGACCTCTGACTTCTCACAGTCCTGTTAATAGTAACTGTTAATAACTTGCAATTTTATTTAAAAAATGAACATCTTCTGTCTAAAAATCAAAGTCTTCTTTTATTACTTTCCTTTTCACATTCCCCAAAATAGCTCACATGCATGTACAATATACCATGTTAATTTGGTCCTCCTGGCTGTTATAAGTTGACTGTTAGTTAATCTACCACACACCATTTATATGCATACACACGCCCATGTCCATGGACAGTGAATAGTATTATTTTGTATTGCATTTGTGTGGAGGACTGCTGAAGATCCTGTATCATATTTTTATGATTTGATTTGCTCTATTCCTTATTTTTTCTAGTAAGATATGTATATAAATTATATATTTGTCATTTCATCATATAAATTACCAATTTTATGCTTTTTTTCCGCAATAACCATAAAAGGTAGAAAAGGCAAGAATTTTTATTTCACTGTACAGATGAGATGTCAGGTGAATTACCAAGATTTATGACAAGAGGCTCCACTGGAATTATCCTAGTTTGATATCCAACATTCTTTCTCTAAAATATTTTAAATAGAAAAGCCAGACTCATGGAAACGTGGGGATTGGTTTCTGTTGCAGTCAGGGGTTACAAGGAGAACAATTACATACAGGACACATAATTTATAGTATTATTTATAATGGTCACCCAAGGAGTCAGATATAAAGAATGTGTGGGAAATCCATCCATAGCACTAAAGACCTAGAAAATCCAGTTGAGGGCCTGGATCCCACGGCAATAACCTATGTCAGTTTAGCTGAAAACCCAGAGCCCACAACAATGACTCATACAAGTCTATCTCACAGATCTGCGCTGGGAAGGCCCAAAGGTCAGCACTAGAAGCTAGAATGTCTGTGCTAGTGGGGTGGCTAGTGGGGCAAAGGCTCTGCACCAGCAGGCTGAAGGTTCTGTATTGGAGTCAGGAAACAATGCTCAAAATAAAAATAGCACAGCCATACTCAGCGACAGTGATGTCCCGAGTTCCTTGGATGATGAGAACAGCTGAGTTCATGTCAGGAAGCCAGCGTGACAAACTTTTCCTGGAGATTAAACAACACACATCTTTCTCTCCAGAGCCTGGAAATGATACTCAAAGTAAGGACCAGAGCTCCCCCAAAGTGAACCACAGCCACTCTTAGCAACAAGTCCTGAGCTCTGCTGATAACAGCTGAGTTCTTACCAGGGGAGCCAGTATGACAAGCTCCTCCAGGAGAACCAACAGCTTCAAACAACACCTAGGAGAACCCACAGTGCTACGTTCTTCCTTTCCACAGTTCCTTTTTATGCTGGCAACTTTCCTCAGGTGGGCCATCTACACTCAGCACCACACTTACTCAGCTCAGCTGCGGTTCAGCTGACTACCAGTTTTTAATCTACAACAGTTTCCAACTAATGTTGCTCTACAGACTATCCGGAGATGTGTCTATTTTTGAGATACCTGTAGCTTTTATTAATATAACCTGAAGGATCGTCTGGTTACACAGATGAAATATAACTGTATGTGTGGATCCAATTGTCCTTTATATTTTCCTTGGTGGCAATAAACATTCCTGGGCCTTGAGGATTTCCCCACTTCTACTGTCAGATGTGATCTTCTGGTGGCTCTGCCTTTGAAGATGGTCTCAACTGGAAAACTGTAGAATCATCTGCAGATCCTAGACAAAATCCTGAGCCTGGTTCACCATCTGATTGTTCGCTTTTTATTTGCACTCCACATTGGAGATCTCTAGCAAGGTGTGGGGTGGTGTAAATGAGAAGCACTCTTGCATCCTGCGTTTGTTTGTTTGTTTGTTTGTTTGTTTTTTTCTTCCCCAGATACAGTCTGTTTCAGAGTTTATTCTCTATAGGATGCTAAGCAGGAAAGGAAGAAGAGAAAAAGGGATAGGAAATTTCATATTTGGTGGGTGACTTTCAGTTCTATGAGCCTAAGAAATGTCTCAAATCATTGTCCCCCTATGGGCTGACAGGTGGGAAGAGCCCAGAGTTTCTCATGGTGAAGATGTACACACTTCGGTGGAGGTTCCTTGCTGAGGGCCTCTCTTAGGTCATTCTGTTGCACGCAGCTGTTTCTGAGGCCTTCAGCACCTGGCCATCTGGGGGGACAGATCCAGCATCTTTCACTGTAGTCGCCTTCCCCACCAGGACCCCTGTTGTACAGGGCCAAGCCATCCTTTCACTGGTCTTCTCTTGCATTACCTTCACATGACTGTTACCTTCAGTGTGAGATGACACCCTCAGAGGCTGAGGCTCACTCCAGGCTTTGTCACCAAAGCCAGACCTGCTGTCACTGTTCAGAATTTCCAGTTTTCAGCTGAATCAAAGTTTGTCTGGAGGGAGGTAAACACCCCATTTTGTATCTCTCAATTTCTAGAAACACATTTGAGAACTCTTTTGGTTATGTCTTGGAAACCCTTAACCTTATCTTTGAGGTACAAAGTTAACCATCTCTCTCCACAAATAGACAAGGTGGAGATTTATATGACAACCGATTTCTGAAGAAAATTCCTCTCAAATCTCCGGATCCCATGTCACACAGATGAGGTATCATTGCATGCACAAAACCACACTGGTTGGAAGTATTGTCTTACTTTTTCACACCTCAGTCAAAAATGAAGCTAGGAAAACAATCCCATTCTAATTTCCTGGGTTAATCTGACTGAGTGACCAAAAGCAAATTATTTAATCACTTTGCAATTTCCCAACATTTAAAATGAGGGGTAATGGGGTAAAAATATCAATTAATAATATCATTTAACTCTCAGGGTTGTCATGAACATTTAATGAATTAATACATTAAAAGACTTAAAACATGTATAGTTTGGAGTAAGAACTCTGCATTAGTTACTACCAATGTTTATCTTCATAATTCAACTCAACTGCCCCTTCTTTAATAAATCTTTCTTAATGCATCCTCTTGATGGTAAGTACAACTTCTCAGTATTCTCAGAGAAAATCAGAGTTTTGTTTACAAACTGAGGTCTCTCAGTCCTACAGAAAGGAATCACACAAATATGTTTCCTCCTTTAACAACTTGAACCAGAGACCTTGGTCTATATTTCTTCTTTTATTTTTCCCCAAGCATTTCACATGGCTCGTGGTTGATCAAATGGATAGTTCAGATAGGATGGCCAGACACTTGAGAATAAATAGAGAAATCTTGTTACCAAAGTCCCTGGATGGTCAAATTTGCTGAAGTACATTAATAAATGAATAAAGCCTGTATAATAAAATATCCCTCTGAAAGCTCTTGAAAAGCACAGAAATCTGCACAGTTTACACATAACAGTGCCAATATTTTCCTATTACAACCAGAAGAATTTGTAACAAAAACAGAATAAGAAAGCATTGCATTCTGCTACATGTTTATTGGTACTAGCTGTGTTCAGGAAAAAAAAGCAAATATCTTTGTAACATTTTCCATCTGGATGATATATTAAAAGAATATCATTCTGAAAAATAGTAACCAATGGCTCCCTCTTGATACTGGGGTATTTCTAGTTTTTTTATTATTCTCTAGGACTCAGAGAAAAATGGAAATTTGTAATTAATTGATCAAATTAGTCCCATGATGAAGTTGTTGAATATTAACATGTTAAATATGACAACATGTTTAAAATCTTGAGTTTCTTTGTACAGATATAAATGTAGATTAAAAAAAAGACAACAATAGTGAGTTAAATACATTCATACATTAGTTTTTGTCTTTATTCATGAAAAACTCATTAAATTCATTCATCAAAAATATTTTGTTGTAGTTTTTTCTTCTTTTTTTATCCTTGAAATAAAATAGATTTGGAAAAAAATAAAAATAATATGATGATAAGAATGAAAGGCAAAGAAATAAAAAGAAAGTAGATTTACTTGACATTAAAATGATTTAGTTATTTTTCAAATGGATACTTTTGCAATTGGAGAAAGCAGTTGCCAAAGACCATTTGTAATCATTAAGAGAAAACACTAATTTTTACTGCTTTATTTATCTTTTTTATGATGAAATATTCCATTTATAAAACTCTATAAGATCTGAAGCATTTCCAATTTCTTTGAACCATGAAAATTAAAATTACCTCAGCTCTCATAATTCATGCACACTTCTCTCTAACATGGTTTTAAGAACTTGCTATGAATTCTACACTGAATTTTGGGTATGTTCTTCTATGGATTGCTTTCCTGCCTACTTCAGTCCTAGTAAGATAAACTACCTTAAACATGTTTGAAATAAGGCTGGGCGCATTCTGCCTTCTATATGTTATGTGACTTTTGGCAAATTAGTCAGTCTTGATTTTTGTTATAAAATAGGACATTGATTTAGTTATTAATACATTAGAAATTATTACATTTTCCTTTCAGAGTTATTTTAAAGCCTTGGAAAGCCAGTTTTTACAAAGTGCTTTGAAATTCTTTCAGGCCCCTTACCAATAAAATAATATTATCATTCTAGTATTAGATTTCACTTGTAAGGAATGAAAATTAGTTCAAAAAAAGGGGTAAGTGGGCACTAATCATCAGGGTGGAATGAGGTATGTATATATCTTCTGCTCTCAATTTGGGATGTAATAACATAGTCCAGTCCAGCTCTGAGGGGCTCAAGTCCTGACTTACCAAGTAAAGACACGCTTATTTTGATGTGAGAAGACTTGAGGCACAGGGAGGGTATTTAATTCACTCATCATTTTTGACTGGATGCTTAATTTTGAAGTACAGGCAGGAAGGACAATATTCCTCTTAACCGAGGATGGCTTTTCCTAAGCAATCAGCAGCTGGACAAAGAGCTGAGTCAGGCCAATTGAACACAGCCCTGGAAACTTGAAGTGTTTCCCCAGATCCACCCTGCCTTGTAGCCAGCTAATTATGGACTGAAACCTCCACAAACAGTGAGCTAAATATACCTTTCCTTCCTTCATTTTGGGTGTCAAGTATTTTTGTCCTACCAGTGAGAGAAAAGTAGAGAGCCATAGATAACTGATCATTCACAAAATATTATAATTCCTTTCCACTTCACAATACATCTTCTTTAGGATTTCTCCTTCAGAAACTTTCATTCAGGTTGTTGTCCCTTCTGCACCTAATAACTAATCAGAAAGCATTTAATGGTCCAATCAAATGGAGCCCATGACTCAGAAAAACAAAGTACACTTTATTCTCTCACTGAAGGTAGCCAATATCCTTAAAACACAACTGTTGATCTATGCTGAGTGTATAGAAGGAAGAGTGGTTGACTTCTTTTCTAATATATCCACACTTGGCAAGAACTAATAAATTAAGTAACTAAAAACCTAAACTATGAGCAGAATTTCCTCGGGCTTATCCTGGTACCAAAAAGCACTCATCTAGAATTCCAAGTGAAGAAACAAGATATTCCATGGAAGCCTTACAGATAAGAGAGCTGAAATGTTGGGTACAAAGGGGGTCTAACCTTAAACCCATTGCATTTTCTCCACTGCTCTTCTCTGCAGATTTTGACTCTATTCCCTGTTTTTTAACCAGTTTTTAGCACATGATATAATCTGATCATGATCTCTGGGTTTACATCAAGATTTGTAAGGTCTGGAATTTACTGTCAGCTTCCAGCCGAATCTGGGTCTATTAGACCAGAGAGACCAACAAACTGGCCTGAAACTACCACCAAAGTACTTCCTGGCCATCCAAATAACCTCTTGTAGTCAACTGCAGAGTTTATTACCTTCCACAATAAACCAGATCAATGTTTTGCTAGTTTTAATAGCGTTTTAATGGGGAAGAAAAGGTCTGAGGATTTAGATGACTGCATAAGGATGAGTTTTTCCATACTGGAATTAACTTTGGACTGAACAGATTTCTAGCATAGTAGTTTAGAATCTGTGGAGACACAGGAGTGAATGTTTCCAAGTCTTAAAGGATAAACCAAATTTAGATGAGCATATTAAAGTGAACTGTTGAAACAAGAAAGGGTAAGGAGAGCTAACTGTAGTCTGTTATTCAGATAAATGGATTTGAGGGGGTAGTTCTTGGAATGAACAATAAAATCACTTGGAACTTCATTTTCTTGGCTAGAGTTTCCTGGAATCACATGAATTTTGTGATGAGTTGTGTATTGTAGATAGTTTTCTGTTCTCAATTCTCAAAGCTGTCTTTTATTAGAATCACCTGGAAAAGAGAGGGCATTAAAAAGAATATAGCTCATCTCACACTGGGACACTAAATTTCAATCATTAAGGGAGATACTTGAGCTTTGGTAAAATAGAAAATGCTTCCCTGGTGACTCTAAGGTTCAGCTAGGGTAGCAAATTAATAGCTTGGATAACCAGTTAAAACTCAGCCACAATATTGCTATATTTGGTCACAGATCTGTCTGCGATGGAATTGGTGGTGGTGGAAAGGAAAGTGGGGGCAGGTAAGACATGAAGACATAGAGCTGTCTCTGTAGGGATTGTGGCTATGTCAGGTAAGAGGAAACTAGCCTACTTGTGGTTTTATCATCCCCAGGGATTGTCTGTGCTGGGATGAATCATAGACTCTCCACCCACATTTTTAATCCAGGTGTTAAAAGGCCAACACCCCTGGAAGTCATAGTTGTTTAGAACACCAGTACATGAGTCTCTCTAGAGCTGGTGTGGGGTGGATACACCAGGTGCCACAGCTGCTGATGACTACAAGTGGGTGGAGGCAGCAAAGCCAATCTTGTTCCTGGGCCATGGCCTGGAAACTCCACAGAACAGACACTGAGAAAAGTATGAATCAGCAAATCAGAGCAGGAGAGTCAGATTAAGGTGAAGGAAAACTATGGGCAAGATCAAAACATAAAGAAGCAGGGGAGTGACAAGAAGCTTGTTAGAGCAGGCAAGGGGTTTGGCAGGAATTTAGAATACTACCCTGGGGTAGTCTTTGCAGGGAGGGAAAATGAGGTAGGAACTGAAAATGAGGCCTCAAGGAAAATATCAGAAAGAATCTGACCACATATTAAGACAGAAGAAAAAGGCTCAATCTAGCCATAGCTGTTGATGGTAACTTGAGCTCAGGTTATTCAGGAAAGGAGCATTAAGGATTATATAAAATGACTATCCATGATCAGCAGTGAATAGAGGATTAGTAGAAGAAAACATGAAATACATCTCTCCAATGTTTTCCCAATGCCAAAAACAAAATAAACAAAATCACCGAAGCCAAATACTGAGTACTTGAGAGAGGTATTATTCCCAGGGAAGAATCTAATGGCATCAAATCCATGGAGCTACTACTTATGAATCAGAAATGTTAGAAGGAAGTGCAAGTAGCCATAAGATTAATCAAAACTGGAGCAATACTAGTGTGACTGAGCCAGTGATTATAGAGATACAACTATTTCACGAACTGCTAGCTTACAAAATGCTTGATATGGTTTAGATAAAGTTTCTGAGGCCTCTAAAGATAACTTATGTCATAGACTTGGTTGGTAGTGTGGTAATTTTGAGAAATGGTGTGAGGCCTTTAAGAAATGAGGGCCACTGGGCTGTCCTCAGGTGGGTGAAAAAGCTGCCCTTAGAAGAGAATAAGGCAGCTGTTGTGGGACTGTCTGAGTGCTCCTGAGGGAGCCAGAAGCCTGGACTTGCATCCTGAATTGCTCCTGGGCTTTCTGTCTGACAATCTAGTCTCTTCCTCTGACTCATCCTCCTACTGTGGTAGGAGGCAAACCACCAGGAAGTGATCCGCCATGATGTGCTGCAGTCAGTTGCTGAGCTGATGCCAATACAGTGCCCTTAAATCTTCGGAACTGTGAGCCAAGAAGCTTCTTTTCTTTATACACTTGCCTCAGACATTTTGCCAAGGTAATAGAACATGGATGTGATGCCCTTGAGCAATTTAAATTCACTTACTGTCTCAGAAAGTGACATCACAATTTTACTTCTATCTGTAACACCCTAATCAAATCTTCCAAGTGTACATTTATAAGTAAATTTACTGAAATTTTGATTGTAACACCAACATTTGGGAAGATTCCCACTGATTGAAGAATGACTAAATTTGTTGTGATTTTTGAAAATATCATGTTTATTAAAATAAATAATTTAGGTGATAGAGCTGAAATTTACATTAAGTATAAAAGCAAACTGCAAAAGAATTCCTGTGGTATGATAGCACATGTATATTTTTAAAGCATAAATAATGTAGTAATAGAATTTACTTTTTGCTATAGACATACAATCAAAAAAATATAAAAGTACAGATTGAATATGCATCATATCCATGAGAACAATTTCCTCTGGAGAGACAGTTGGGGTTAGATGTGGTATTACAACACTAAACATAACACTTTATTTATTGAAAGAATATTTGCCATGATTTACCATGTATAAATTCAGTTTGACAGGCTTTTACTTAGTGTTTATATTTTTCTTTGGTTTTATTGATTTTAAAAACAAACAAACATAAATATTGAGACAGGAACAAAAATGTTCACATGTATGGTGCTTTTCACAATACTTTCTGACTTTTATGAATTCAATTTATCAAATACTCTGTAGGGAATTGAGAATGCCAAAAAAACAACATGGAATCCAATATCCTAAGGAGTTCACAATAGCTAAAGAAAATATACACACATGCACACAATTACAAGTGTAAGTATAAACTATCAAGGAACCACGTCTAAAGGAGCTGTTAATTTTTGTCAAGAGAGTTATGCCTGGACAAACTACAAAGATGCTAAACATTTTAGATGAGGCACTGGAAAGAATTACTTGTATAGGGCTCAAATGCAATTCAGAAAAAGGCACTGAGTGGAAAGCAAATTTGTAATAACAATGCTTAGTGTTGCAGAATCGGTCAGCTGGAAAATAGAAATAAAAAGGAAACGTGGATCTAGAAATTGGGTGTAGCTAGAAATTACTAGAATGTAATAGTGAGGAATTTGAAGCATAGGGGTGCATTTCAGTAAAATGAAGCTGTTGATTCTATGGAGGTCAGATTGAATTGATGTGTCTGGAGAAAAGAATATAAAACTCCGGGTAAGAGATACTTATACGTTAGCGATTACTCGCTGATGGATAATATTTAGTGGAGTGACTTCCGTGTCATCTACTCAAAATATGATTCTAAACTTGAAAAGTGAACTGAGCATCAGAACTGCAAGGATTAGGCTGCTGGTGATTAGGGACAATCCCAGAGAGAAGCCAACCTTGAGGTTCCAAGAAACCAGAAAAGCAGAGCATGAAATTCCTCTTTGTCCAACAGAGAAAGCTTTATGTTGACCATCAATTACTCATTATAAAGAAAAAAATAAACCTGTGGCCAACACCCTCCAGGGAAGGAGGGTTTTATTTGTTTGTGAAGCAAACCCAGCTTTCTTGAATGGTTGTACTGTGAACAAGACTCCTTTGTAATTACCCCTGGGGGTGTAATAAAACTGGCAATGGGTGGTCACCTTGACTAGTGTGTAGTAACACAGAGTGGCTCCTCCACAGGAACATTAAAGGCAGTTGTAAGCCACCAAGTACTCTGAAAGTACTGAGAAGCATTGGTACTTTGGGGAGTGATGTTCTGAACCAAGACGGTGTGTTTTCTTTGCCCCCATCCACACCCCCCTCCGTCTCCCTACCCTGCAGAGAGGATGCCACTGTGGACCTCAGAAGCCTTTGAACTTCCCTGGCTTAAATCTTTTCATTCTATGAGTTCAGTAGAATGTTTCCTCAACTCTCTGGTTCCAGGGACTTTATATAAAATCGATTTTGTTTCTTTCTATCATCTTAACCTTAGCCTTGGAGCACAGACTATGTTTACTATATTACTCAGTAGTTTGACTCAACTTGTGGATTCAGAGGTCTTCCAAATCTTTTCCATTGACTCAGCAAAGGGGATACAATTCTGGAATGGTCTGAAACACAGTCCTCCAGTCTTCTAGCCTTTGAGAGGAATGGTGACCCAAATGTACGGACCAGTCTCCAGTGTGGGAGACACAGGGTACTAGTTCAAGGTACCCAAGAATAAATCTGCAGGCCTAACCAGTCCCAAAGGATCTGAGAGCCTGGCACTAGGCAGCTCTCTTTGTAGACATTAGGTGGAATTTTTGACCTTTTCTACAAGGTCCAGGGCAGTGGCTTTCAGAAGAATTCCTTCAGGGAATTACGTGCTTGGCTGCTTCCTTAGACAATTTTTATGTTTCTTGTTTCTATAACATCTGACCTGCCTAGAGAATCTAGAGTCACTTAGGATGATGTTGGAGTGCTTACTCATAACTCATGATAGGTAATTCAAAATAAGCACTGTGTTTTCCCTTTTAAAGAAGGAACTTGGAGTGGATCATCTTCTGGCCCTTTCAAAACCAATATTATCAGTTTTGCCTAGGGTTTTTATCTCTGTGCTTTGAGGTGGAATGCAGTTTGGAAAAAAAATTGACAAAGGACTTTGATTATGTGTGAAAGTAGGAAAATTATCTTCTTCCTTACATTTAACTTATCTATAATAAAATAACAGATAACATGCCAAGCTGTACAATTATTATGATTGTCACTTGATGAAGATACATGTAAGAGACCTTTAAGCAAGGTAGGCATTCAGTATGTAATAGTTTAAGTTGTTACAGTATTTGGTATAATCAATACAAGAAAAAAAGTGCCAGAGATTTAGCTCAGTGGCATAAGCACCTGCCAGCCAATCATGAGGTTGTAAGTTAGATCCCTGGTACCTAAAGAAAAGAAAAGAAAAGAAAAGAAAAGAAAAGAAAAGAAAAGCTGTTGTATTTTAGTGGCAATGTCAAATTTTAAAAGTAAAAATTTTAAACTATTTTCAGCTATTTTAAAATGAGTAATACTATAATGAATAGGTTACAATAGGCAGCACTAGAGTATAAATGGGAGTATAATGGTGTGGTGGGTTAACTAGTGGTCAACTTGCAATATCTAGCTAAACTGAATCAGTGTGATTCTGAGGCAGAAGCCCAGCTGAGGACTGTTGCCATAACATAAAAGCAAAACTAGAGGGGAAGATGATGCCCTGGTGTTTCTCCTGAAGAAGCTTGTCACACTGGTTTTCCCGATATGAACTCAGCTGTTCTCACCCTTGGAGCTCAGGTCCTTGCTATTGCTGAGGATGGCTGTGATTCTCTTTGGGGGAGATCCGGTCCTTCTCTTGAGCATCGCTTCCTGGCTCCAGTGTAGATGCTTCAGCCTACGGGCACAAATTCATCATCCCACTGGCACAGACTTTCTAGCTTCTACCACTGACTTTTGTAGTATAGATATTTTATACAGACTTACATGATACATTGTCTTGTTGTGGGCTCTAGGCCTTCAGCTGGATTCATAAAGGACATTGACATGGGCTATAGGTCTTCAACTGGACTTATGTAAATATTGCCATAAGATCCAGGCCCTCAGTTGAATTCTTTTGGTCTCTAGTTTATGGATAGATTTCTGTCACTCTCTGGCATTTCAATTTTTGAGTGAGTTTTATAAAATAAACCTTTGAATTATGTGTCCTGTATTAAATCTCTTTCCCTGTAAACCCTGGATACAACAAATAATGATCTTATCACCAATAGCACATGATTTGCTTTACGCATTAACCTGAAAAGAATAGAAGCCATAGATAAGAACTTCACCATCTTTTCTGTAGCTAACTGCTGATAAGTTACATCCAAATTCATATTCTATGCTGTCTTTTCTGTTAAAACACTGAGTTATCCCTGTGACATAAGGTCACAGTTTTAATTTGTGCATTGAATTCCATTTACTGTTCCAAAGATTTCATGTCTACAAAAATTTCCATTGACACATAATGTAATATCTTTTTCTTTAAAAATAGTCCTATAAATTCCATTTTTCTCTTCATAATGTCATCTGTATATGATACCTTCATCCCTTTTCACTTATTCAGTCCTAAACAGTCTAATTAGGAACCATTCTGCCCCTTCACTGAAAGCATTTATCAAGGCTATCACCAAGATTCATGCATAAAATTCAGTGATCAATTTTCAGTCTTCCTTTTATGTAGCATCAAAAAAAAGCATTACTGGAGTCAACTCTATCATTTTCTTTAGATTATTAATACTTTGTCTTTAACAGAAAGGATTCTAAATTTATGAAAGACACAATCCTATAGAAGTTTCATGTGTGATTGGAAATGGAGGATCCTTCTCATAAATGTGTAGCTATGGATTTTGTTGGCTAAGCAATGTTATTTAGTTTCATCACGAATTTTCAAAGTGTAAAAGAGTTATACTGAAAATTACCACCAGATTTGATTAAATAACACCGAAATAGTACAGAGGGAAAATTAATGACTATGGCCCCTCAAATTTCTGTAGGCAAGTAATAGGCTGGGGAAACTACTCAGCTATAAACACAGATCACTTCTTGCTGAAAAAGAAAGACATGTCAGACAGCAGAGCTGCTATGGAAAAAATTATATTAATGAACAACAGTGACTAGAATACAAAAATAGTATAAAGGAATTTAATCAGAAACATTTTCTGCATAATGACAGCATGATGATAAAAGAGAAGTGTCCTCCATAGCAACGAGAATTTGGCAGGCATCCATACACAAATGTGATTTGGGAATTTTGGGATTCAGGTGGGAGATTGCCAAGTCCTGATATAAAGCCAGACAGAAAAAAGCTCTTTTGTGAAAGCAAGTTTACACCAAAGTGACAAGCTTGCTGACTGTAGTAAAGACCAGAAATGTCCTTCACCCTCTATGGACAGAGTTGCAACCCTATTTCACCTTGGTTCTACAATTAGAATAATCTAAAATGGATCTAGAAGGAGGCAGTGCAATCCATTTCTGAGGTGACAGCTCCTGCAACTTTTGACCTGGCAATATATCTTAAAGAGTCTCTACAACTTGGTTACAGAATCTCTCACTGCGGTCAGAAACCAGAAACCCACAAGTCACATACATGCATACCCTAAGAAACAGGAAAGCAGCTTCATTCTTTGCTATGAACTATAACTGTGACTCAGTTATAGCCTCTCTCTTTCATTGTTATGACTGTATCTAGATATCCCCCTAAAGCCTCATGCAGACCTAGGTTGGGCTTTTTCAGAAGTAGCTAGTTCTAGAATGTGTGATGCTGGAATTGATTCACGGTGCAATGCTAGGCTTAACTGCACTAGGAAAAAGTGTGTGAGTAGTAACTGCCATGAGTAGTCTGGATAAGACAAAAGGGACAAAAAGTTGCAGTTAAGGTCCCTTGCTTGCTTGATTTTGCTGTCTTCTGCTTGACATGAACTGGTTCTCCTTTGTGATGCCCCTCTGCCAAGCCACCCTGCCTTAGAGCCAGCCACTTATACACTGAAACCTCTACAAACTGTGATCTAAATAAGCTTTTCCCCATTTACATTGGATATTAGGTATTTTGTCTCAGAGATAAGAAAAGCAACTACGACAGTCGTCGTCCAAGACTGCCAGAGACACTCAGTAGCTCAGCGGTCCCTTCCCATTCCTGAGGATGTGGCTAGAACCACATCTGTGTGTGTATGTTTCACCTAAAGACCAAACTATGAACCAGCCCCATCCCTATGAACCAATCTGCTAGAGGAAACTGAGTCTTCCAGACACAAGACAGGGTGTCGTGCCCACTCAAACCCTTAGCAATAACCATACCACTCACAGCCACTGACTGCAGACCAGAAAAAGCTACATGATCTGTTTTCACCTCTACTGGACTTTAGTCTTGGTGACAATCCAAAAAGGCAAAAAAAAAAAAAAAAAAAAAAAGAGAGAAGGCTTTACCTATTGAACTGTAAAGACTGAAAATGGTGTTATTTCATTTCATAGACAACAATGCAAGCCTATGTGGAGAACAAAGAATCAGACAAACAAGACATCACCAAAGAAACTAGTAAATCTCCACGAACTACTCCCCGCCCCCATGAAAATCTACAGAGTGCTTCACAAAGAATTTAAAAGAATTATCTTACACAGTGAGAAGAAAATACAGGAAACCAACTAACCAAAATTGAGAAAAGCAATGCATGAGTAAAATGAAAGTTTCATTAAAAATAAAAATTATTAAAAAGAACAAAAATCCTGGATCTGTAGAATACAATGACAGAATTGAAAAAAAAAAATAGAATAGAGAGCT
The DNA here is from genome assembly GCA_004027455.1 of Hydrochoerus hydrochaeris. Classification (NCBI taxonomy): domain Eukaryota; kingdom Metazoa; phylum Chordata; class Mammalia; order Rodentia; family Hydrochaeridae; genus Hydrochoerus; species Hydrochoerus hydrochaeris. The sequence goes on from PVLA01000113.1 coordinate 233,954, forward strand.
TCAATACCAGACTTGATAACACAGAAGAAAGAACTGATGACTTCAAATTTAAGTCATTTGAAATTAGCTAATTAGAGGAACAAAAAAGAAATAAAAAATAAAAAGGTGTGAAGAAAGCCTAAGGTACTTACGAGCTCACATCAGTTGAGCACATATACAATTCCAGAACAGAACAAGGAGAAAAAGGGGAAAACATTGTTTAAAGAGAATCAATGGCTGAAAACAACCCAGGTCTTGGGGAAGTTATAGACTTCCAGATTCAAGAAGCTCAAAGATACCTAACGAACAACCCCAAAAAAGAATTTCATAAGAGACATTCTAATTAAATTGTCCAAAGATAAAGACAAGAGAGAATCTAGAAAGTAGCAAAAGAAAAGAAGTTTGTCAAAAACAAGGGAAAATTATCAACAAACTTCTCAACTGAATCTATGCAGGCCAGAGTTGATATATTAAAAGTGCAGATAGGAAAGTAGAGCCAAAAACGAATACTACTCCTAAAAAAGCTGTTCTTTACAAGTGAAGGAGAAACAAAGATATTGACAGCAAAAAAGTGAGAGAGTACATCACTACTATAACTACCTCAGGAAAAAAATAGCTAAAAGAAGTCCTTCAAGCTAAAATAAAAGTATACAGTAATAATTTGAAAATGTGTGAGTCGCTGTAAACTTAAGAACACAGGCAAATTAATAATGTTATAAAACTGCACTGTTTGTGACTAAACAATCTTTATTTCCAGAATAAAATTCAAAAGACAAAAACATTAAAAATAATTATAGCAATAACAATTTGCTGATGAATACATGATACAAATGATGAAAAGTCTTGTTGCATCAATGGCAAAAATGGGAAGAAAGTGGACAAAATAATAAAAATTTTACTCCAACTGAAGTTATTATCAACTTTAAATAAAGTACTGTATGCACAAAATGTTTAATCTAAGCTCCATCGGAACCACTAGTGGATGCATAAAAGACTTGTTAAAAATGAGCCAAGGCATACTACTACAAAAATATCAACAAATCACATGGGAAGACTGTAAGAGAAGACTATAAGTAGCAAAAAAGTAATTAAAAACCAAAATGTAACGTTAGGAACCACTCTAAATGTAAATCAATAAAATCTCCAACCAAAAAACGTGGAGTGGCTAAATGACTGAACTACAAAATAAAACAATAGAAGAAGCAAGAACACATGGATTTCTAGTGGTTTGCAAAACATAATTGGTTCTGAAAATATGCTTGTAACCCACAGAACTTTTATAATCAAGGCAATTTCCCAGTAAGAAACAATGGAAACTCAGATGATTTGTTTTACAACACAAAAATATTTATATAAAATGATTATAATACTATAATATAATACAAAACAATAAAAAATACAAGAGCAGATAGACTCCAGTGACCCCAAAGTCATTCCCCCACGACCCACATAGACATATGCATCACTGCTCTCCACCAACCCAATGGGCAACTTTGAAACAAGTCATGTTGACAAAAGAAGCTTAATCATCACGTCTCACCCTTTGTTTTTGTCAGCTTAAAACCCAACAGTATAACCTTAAATCACACTTTGTCCCCAAATAAATCACAAGTCCATGATACAACTGTCTCGCATACCACCAAAAATGCAATAATCCTTTTCCCAGCTCCAGGATTTTTCAAGTATAAGTCTTTTCTGAGACTCATGGCAAACTGTTAGTTGTGAACCTTTGAAAAAATGAAGAAGCTACAGAATCCCAAGGTACAATGGCACAGGATAAATAGTCCCATTCCAAAAATGAGACGTAAAGCAATAGAAATGGATCAGACCCCAAAAGGCAAGCATTAAGTTCTATAGCTCTGTATCTTGTGTCTGAGGCACACAGTGATGAGATGTGAGTTTCAGAGAGTGTGAGTGGAACTATCACTATGGCCATGCTGGTTACAGCCTCCATGGTCCCTTTTTGGTTTGGCTTGCTTGCTGCCTATAGTTTCCTTGAAGATCTTCCTTGCTCCTGACACCTCTGACTTCTTGGGGGTCTTCACAGCACATGTGGCTTTCATCTCAGAGCTTCAGGCATTACCCTCTCAGAAACTCATTGCTTGGCTGTCTAGATCTTCCTCTTGGATCTGGGTACAAGTCACCCTGACTCCACAGCTCTTGTATTCTTTATTCCAGTGGAGAATTACCACTTATACAACACCAGGTCTATTTTCAGCTGGAGCAGCAGTCAGGCCCACTTGGACCATGATAGCAGCAATGCCTGAGCATAGTGAAGTATGTTCTGGGGAATCAATTGTTTAGGAGGTTCCTCCCAAGCAGGGATGCCAGTGGCTCTCCTCTCAGAACGTTTATACCTTTGTAACTTTGAACCTGCAGTCCATAAGGCTTAGCGATTTCAAGACATCTATCTTTCTTTTTATCACTGTACAAAGTACCTGGTTTCTTTTCAATGGCACCAATTTCTTCAGCAGCCACCTCCTCTTTGGCACCTGATCTTAACAATCTGAATTCCTATCGGCATTCTGGCCTTCTGAGCTGTGATCAAAGTCAACCAGCAGGCTCTGCCTAAAGAGTTCTAAATTTTCTCTAGTTCACATCTTCAAATCTGTCTAAACTGTTTCCACAAAACTGTTGTAAAAGCTTCTAAAAAAAACATGGTCAGGTTCAATCATAGCAACAGCCCCATATCTCTTCCACTTCTCTCCATTAGTTTTCATGTTGTTGGGATACAACACTTGACACCCACAGATAAAGAAAGATAGGTTGCATTTAAGTCAGTGTTTTGGGAAGCAGGTCCCCTGATGGCTGGTTTGAAAGCAGGAGCAGCATGGAGGGAGAACAGTAGGGCATGGCAGGGCACAGTTGCTTAGTTCGTAACATCAGGAGAGAGAGCAGGGGGCAGCACCAGAAAGGAAAGAGTGAGGAAACATAAACATCATGCCTTTATGAGCCAACCACACACACACCCAGAGATGGGCTCTACTGAGCCCGGGGGCCCCCAAGCCAATCAGACTGTTACAATCAAGCTTGACCATCACATTCTTCACTAAGTCATAGGAAATCAAAGGGAGATTTTAAAAAAGGAAATGGAATACTAAAACTTGAGATACAGCAAAACAGCAGTAAGAGGTAAGTTTATAATGGTAAATTCCTACATTAAGAAAAAAGGAAGATCTTAAATAAGCAAATTATGCCCCCAAGGAACTAGAAAAATGGACAAACTGATCCTTAAGGTAACAGGAGTGATTAATAAATAATAGACTATAAATAAATGAAAATAGAGAATAAACAGTACTAAAATCAGTAAAACATGATTTAATTCCATATGTATAGTTTCTGGATTTGTAAGGAATCATTGTTAGCAAAAATGAAATACAAATTTGTCTACCAAATTCCACTCTAGAAATTTTCTGTTAAATATAACTCTGGTTAACTAGAAGTTTAAACATTGTTTTTGCCCATAAGATGAGTTTATATGAGTTTCAGAACAAGTACTATAACAGCATAAATATCTATTTACAAGATGTCACTGAAAAGTATAGTGTATGCTTAGATAAAATAATTTATAGTAAAAGACATGTTGCCAAGAATCTTTTCAAAATAGCAGCCCCTCATTCTAAATATACTTATCTTGCCACTCTCTGAAGTAGTTTTGAAGTTTTGTTCCGTGATTATCTTTAGCTATGCAGCTGTATCTGCCTCAGTGTCCTGAATCAATTTATAATGTTTACTTTTCATGGTGATTTTGACTTTGGTGAAGAGTAAGAAGTTGCCAGGTGCCGTATTTGTTGAATAAAGTAATGGAGCGCATTTTAATAGTTTTATGAGCTTGCCTTTCTTTTGCATGGCACTCAGCAATAGTCACCATGTTCTAGATCACATCTTGAAAAGATACTAGTGACAGAGGACTTCCAGAACAACTTCAGAAAGTGGCAGGAGCAATGGGACCAGTGTGTTTGAAGAAAGGAAAGTTTTTTGAGGGAATTAATGGCAATGTGTCTTACTACAATTTTTTTTTAAAAAAATAAGCATTCAAAATATATTTTGATCACACATAGTTTTTTAATGCAAAAGAATATGAACAACTTGATTTAATATATTTGGTACAGAGTATCTTACCACTCTTTTTTACATTAAAGAGTAGTGAGTACATTTCTTCAGCAATTTGGCATTTCCTCCTACACTAGAACTAATACAAGTTCCTCTCAAAACAGCTGGAAACAGTATTTGTTCTACTCATTGCTTCACACCAGAAGCTGCCTTTTAATTCCATTTCTGATTTTGTCTTGACAAGTCCACATAAGCTACTGCATGCTTACCAGAGATTCTTTCATAATCAAAATTGGCAAATAGAATTTTGGCTGAAGCTTCAACAATAGTGTTCCCATGCTGTTAAAAACTGGCTACTTTAGAGGGATGTGAGAGTTGGACAGTTTTAAATGAATCCTCTTAAAAATTATAAAATGGTAAAGTATATATTGAAGCAAAGGTGGCTCTTCAAAAATCAGTCCACCACTATTGTGAAAAAGGATATATTTTTGTTGTAATTTTCCTCTAATCTTCAAGACATTGATAATTTCTGAAAAGTCAAATAAAAGAGTTACTAAGAAAAATACATGGAAAATTTCCACTAAAGGCATTTGAAGCTTTTTAGAATTAGGAAGTATCCCAGGGTCGAGGCAGGGTTTAAGTGACCCTCTCGCAAACTTTGTTAATCCAGAAATTAAAGTGCTCAAGTAATATTGACAAGCACATAGATATTAGCTTGTAGGTGTTCTTCATGGTCATATTTTTGATGACGAAAATGATAAATATGTAAGTTAATTAAAAATTGTTGAATAAAAACAACTTTTAGAATCTGTGTGATAATAAATGAATAAATAGCAAGAGAGAACGTACACAATATAATAAAGCAAATGGGGTAAATAATAAAGGAATCTGGGAATGAGTGTAAAAACTATTTTAAGCCAGGCACACTGGCACATGCCTGCAATTTCAGCACTCTGGAATGTGAGGCCACATTTCACTCAGCCTGGGGAACTCAGTGATGTGGTGAGACCCTGTGTCAAAATAACAACAACAACAACAATAATAATAATAATAATGCTGGAGATATAGCTCAGTGCAAAGGCCCTGGGTTCAGTATTCATTACTATAAATTTCTTTTAAAAAGCTATTTTTGTTGTTTTGCTATTTTTAGTTTTGAAACCTTTCTGTCTGCTGGAAGTTACTTGTTGCTAACTTCTTGTTTTCAGGAGTCTAATAGCCAGTGTCCAACCAGTGCATGCCAGGAAAACTGAGGACCAGACATCATTGTGATACAGAGTGGGTCTTGTAAGAGCCACCACATCAAATAAAAGAAAGTGGAAAGAAAAAAATCAAAACAAAACAAAACAAAAAAAGAAAACAAAGCTTGAACTACAGTGATTCAGGCAACACTGTGTAGGAATTCTTTCAAATATCAGCTGTAAAATCTATAAACAGACAGTAAGTTCTCACTAGCTCCTAATCAAAAGGGAGATCTTTCCTCATAGAAGTATACTTGTTATTACAAGATATGCCATTACAAATACCATCTTTCTTCCAGGATCTGATTAGGAACCATGTGAAATAGAATAGATCGTAACATCCGTGGGGGTGTGGGATGCGTCTGCCCTAGCGCTACTGCAGCTGTAGCAAATGCTTTTCCATCCCAACCAGAGTGTGTAGCGGAGTGTCTGCCTCACTCTGCCCTCACAGATGAGCAGCATACAAGATTGTCTCTGACACAGTGAAATAGCCTGAAAGGAAAAGTGTCCCGCTGAAAAATCTCTAACCCAATTGCCTCAGTAAGTCAGTTTTTATGTGTGCAGTAATTATCTGGTCAGTTATACAACCTGCTGTACCATACCAGGCAATTTTAAAAGCATTTGTGTTGCTGTTATACATGGCATATCCATGTTGAATTGTAGGGTCGAAATAAACTTTTGGAAGCTGCAGAATGAAAACACACTTGAATCTATCTTGTTATAGCAAATATTGCATGATCTTTTATCATAGGTAGAAAATGGTAGTACAAAATTTAAGAGAGGTCAAATTGTATGGAGTCAAAATTGTAGCTATAAAATGGTTTATGGAGATGCATCTGAATTAGATGATAAAGAATACCATGCTATTTTGTGAATTTTGCGACATTTTCATTAATTCTCAGTTTTAAATTAGTAATTAGTTTGTTTTTTCATTCAAATAAATATTGTTGTTTTTGCTTTCTTCTCATTAGTATGTTTTCTTTTTCCAAACTGCTTTTACTATAAATGCTACAGGACACAAAAAGAGTATGTGAGAGACATGTATGGGTGAGTGTGTGGCATGAACACTTCTGTAGCGAACATGCAAGTCAGAAACAACCTTTCCAGCCACCTTGGAAGTGTCCTCAGTTTCTCCCAAGCATGCTCCTCTTTTCTGTCCCTTAGGAAAGTAAACACTGGACAAGTAACCACTGTCTTGTTCTATACAATAACCACGCACGGTTCTTCTTCATGGCTTTGTAACAACATGTGCACTTTTGAACACTATAGTTTGTACTTTCTGGTGGTGGAGTCTTGCTGTATTTCTCAGGCTCATCTCAAACTTCTTGCCTTGATCTTACACGGCAGCCTCTGGTGTGCAGGGACTATAGTATATGCCATCATACCCTTGACTCATATTTTTTTAATTCATTAAAAAACCCATATTACTGTTTCTGTAGAATTTCCCACAGTACGATTTTGTTTGTGTACTTTGGTTTGTTTTGAAGTGCTTTATCAAATCATTAGAGTCACAGACTTACTCAGGTTCAGATTTAATTTATTTGACAAACCCATAAATTTATTAATGAGTGCAAAACTAGATATCAACACTCTACCACACCTTCACTTATTAGTAAAATACTACTTCTATAAAAGAAACTTCCCTTCAGATTCAGGGATGCAGTTGTGTTCTTTGATGGGCAAGTAAAACCATTTATTCATCCCCTTTACTTGCGGTTTTATAATAAGTTATACCTTATCAATCATTTGACAAGGGTAACAGATGCATCCTAAAAATAATAATTATTAAACCATTGACATAAACATTTCTATGCTACTGAAGATAACACTTCATCAATTTATCTTTCTAATTTAGCTGGACTCTGTTAAGTATATTCCTGAGTCATTTGGATATAGACCTAGTATTAATAATAGTCTCCTTGCTACCTTATAAGGCAGGATATTTCAAGTTCATGCTAAATGGCGTATTTTTGTTCTAGTTTTGTATCAGACAGTTTTCAAGTCCTGCTTTCACTAAATGGGAAGAATATGGAAGGATTATAGGCTACATGCAAGAAGTGCTTATTGCTTTTTGTGCCATTGTTTCTCAGTCTTTTTAATAGAAATGAATACAATGCACACACACACACACACACACACACACACACCCCTTCTCTCTCTGACCAGTAGAGTTATAGGAATGACATTTACCTCACCTCCTCTGCCATCCACATTTGAAACAACTGAAAATCTTGACACAAACAGAGAATATGGGAAACAGCGGTTTGGGCACAGAAGCAAAGATCCATGAGAGACTAAAAAAGTTACACCAGAGGTGGCCTTACTGCCTTGGGAGGGTTTCCCAGCTGTGGCTCAGGGAGGGGGAACCCAGGAGGAGCCCAGAGACTTGAGGACTGAGGAGAATCAGGGAAGGGAAAGAAAACAGCACTCGTGGCAGAGTGCCTGAGAGCACACAGAGCTGACCACAGGAGCGGCATCTTTCTCAGCTGTTCATCTGGGTTTGATAAATGAACAGTTAAGAGGAGACACCTGCGGCAGAGAAACAACCACCCGAGAGAGTCAGTGATTACAGCACTTGGGTTACAGTACTTGGCTATCACAGATAGCCAGAAAGATTGCTTCTTCCTACACAGCCAGACTGGGAAAAACTCCGAATTTATTTAGCATTAGGGGGAGTGCTTAGAAGAAGGGTTTTATCTCAGTAGTGGGATACAATACATCCTACAATAAATGTCACTCTACCACCAATTAGAATGGTTGAAAAGCAAGACCCAAAAGGATCAAACTGTTTCTGAGAAATTTAAGTGCAGCCTAAGACAAAATTCAAAAATCTGGATCAGAAAGCAATCCTCCAGCCCTGTCGGTGTTACCCAGGAATGCTGTAACAAGTGTCAAAACTGGGCAGCTTAAAATAACAGACATTTATTGTCTTCTGATTTTGAAAGTTAGAAGTTTAAAAATGAGGGGGCAGTAGGGCTGTTCTTCCTCGGGAGGTGTAGGGGAGGACAGCTCCTTACCTTATTCCCTGGCTGGGAGAGGCCAAGGAACCTCCTCGCTTCACGGTTCACTCTGTCTTCACTCTTCGCACTTTCCTCTCTTAACTCTCGCCTTTCCATAAAGACACCCCTCATCTTGGCTTGGGGCGTAGCCAACTCTGCTACGACCTCACCTTAACCTCTGCTGCGGAAACCTCTGCTGCGGAAACCTCTGTTTCCCAACATAGTCACATTTTCAGGTTCTGATGTTTACAACGTGAACATATCCTCCCTGGGGAATGCAATTCAATGCCTCACAAGCATCCAGCGATGTAAGATTTCTAATGTCTGGCATCTAGTAAAAAATCACCTAGCACGCAAAAGGAAACAAAATATACAACCAGTGATAAACAGAAAGGACTGTCAACTACGTTTAAGCCTTAAATGACACATGTTGTAGGTTAAATGGGCAAGGTAATTGCAATAGCTAATATTAAAGCTGAAGTAAACATTGATCATGTGAAAGAGAGATATTGAAAATATTTTTTTAAAGACTGAAATTGAAAGACTAGAGATAAAAGTTATAATATCTGGAAAATGCCTTGCTTTGTTTAATGACAGATTATAAATGACAGAAGGAAGAATTAGTAAATTAAGGCAAAAAGATAGAGACCATTAAGAAAAAAGAAAGGAAAAGGAAAAATGGATACAGTAACAATAAGCTGGAGGAGAATGTAAGGAAAAAAATTTGCACATAGCTCGGGCCCTTGAAGGAGAAGAAAGACAGGATAAAAAAATATGCAGAAGTATCGACTGAACTTTTTCCATACTTAAGGAAAGAATGTAAACTTACAGATTCATCAAACTATACAAGCTTCAATCCCAAGAGTCATTAAGACAACTATGTATACCAAGATATACACTGATAAAATTATTCAACCCAGTTACACAAAAAATATTAAAAACAGATAAAGAAAAATAGCATGCCATGCACAGGTAAGTAAGAAGGGTAACAAGGAAATTTGTGTGGGGAACAATGCAAGGGAGAAGACCATATGGAATATCTTTAAAATATTTAAGGAAAAATCCTCAATTTAGAATATGATAAACACTGAAGTGTCTTTCAAAACCAAAGCAAAATAAGGGTTTTTTTGAGATATATAAGAAAGCTGGAAAGTGTATTTCTTGAAGATCAGTACAAGAAATATTAAAGTAAGTTCTTCAGGCAGAAGGAAATATAACAAAGGAAATCAAGGGATTAAAGGGACTAAAAATTGTAAATATGTCAGTTAAATAAATGAGATTCTGTGAAGTTTCCATTTAAATCCATTCAATAATAATTTTCCATTTAAATACAAGTTGCAGCATTGTGTTTATTTTATAATATACACATAAACAACATATGTATTATATTATTTGTATATGTATATGTTATTCAATTACATGAATACCAAGGAAAACGAGCAAAAATTCACTGTATGATAAAGGTCTGACATGTCCCTTAAAAGAAGTATGAGTTTAATTTTTAAGAGTTGTGACTTTTGGAAGGTTTTTGGAACATGAACATATGAGATAGCATGATATTTTTTAGTAGGCTAAGACACTGATAAATGCATAGTTGAATGTACTATTAGGAGGTTGATCTAGAGGATGTACCCTTGTCTTTGACGCTTTCCTTTTCTCTTTCCTTCCTGGCTGCTATCATTGAGTAGCTTTCCTTTACCAGGCTTTTCTATCAAGCCATTTCTGCTTCAGAGCCAGCCAGCCATGGACTGAACACTCAGAATCTATAACCCAAAGAAAAAAAATTTCTTTAATTTTCAAGTGTTGGGTATTTTGTCCCAACAACAGGAAGCTGACTAATACATGTACTATTGTAAGTTTCTTATAGGCGAATTGATAAATTGTCATATGAAAGTGTAAAATATTACACAAACCCATAGCACAACCACAGAAATGTTTGCAGCTAATAGGCCAACAAAATATACAGGATGAGATCAGAATAAATACTTACATAAAGAAGTAAAAAGAATCAAGGAACAGTTGAGACAAGTAGGATGCATGAAGCAAGATGGAAGATTTAAACCTAAACATATCAATATCGACACTAAATATCATTGGTCTGAGTAATAACAGAGACAGTCACTGAATAGAAAAGTTAGAGCGTATTATCTGTTGCTAAAAGAAAAACAACTTAAACTATAAAAATCCAGGTTAAATAAAATGATTAAAAAATGTGAAAAATTAACAGTGTCGCTTTTTTTGAAAGCTGGAATGGCTAAGACACAATCAAACACATGAGGTTTTACACAGAATATTCCCAGTGACAGTGAAGGCCATTTAGTAATGATAAAGCATTCAATGAATACAGAGGAATGAACCCAGCTGGGTATGGAGGCACGTGCCTGTAATCCCAGCAGTCTGGAAGGTTGAGGAAGGAAGATAAGAAGATTGAAAGTTTAAACCCAGCCTAGGGTACTGAGTGGCTGATCTAGACTATGCCTCAAAATAAAAAAATAAAAAGCATTGAGGGTGTGGCTTAGTGTAAGGCCCAGGTTTCAATCCCCGTACCACACACATACCCAAAGAAGCAGAAATAAATAGAGAAGGTAATTTTCCTCTAGGAGCACTATTTTTTCTCATCCACAGTTCATAAATTTTGTGCTGATATCAATACACTCAAAGTGCCTTGAATATAGTGAGCACTCAAATAAAATTTGTCTTATTTAAAGAAATTATAAACATAGGTGCTGGTAGCCCTAGATGGCCTTGGATATGTTACTAACAAGCCCCTCATGCCTTTCTGCTCCAAAATATAGTTATAAAACTACACAGGCAAACGTCGACTTTTCTCAACAAACGTTAAATGTATGATGATGCCATGATTTCCAAGGTTTTCATACCCATTTTCTCCTTATTGCTCTAGAGGAATCCATAAAGTATCAATTTTTGTTTTTGTCTTGATCTGGTTTTATTTTGATTTTTTTATATAAAGAAAATGACTCAAAGGGTTCAGATGGCTTCCAGGACACATAACCTGTGAGCAGTAACCAGCATGGAGAACTTCACAGTCATAACCCAGTGGGTTTCCTTGTCTCAGGCATAAGATGTTCTACATTGCTGTAAAACATTTACAGAACCGAACCTCACGCAGCTAGAGATGTGTGTCGTAGGAGCCTGACTGGTTGTCTTTAGGATTCCAGTCTTACTGCTCTTTTCTCTTTATTTTCTTCAGAACACACCACCCAAGGCCAAGACAACGTGTTTATTGTAGGAGTTTATTGGGGACACAGCCAGGAACATTCAGAACAGAGAGATATTTTACAAAGTGTGGCGGGGAGACTCTGGTGTGTTTTCCATGGGATTCATTTTTCGATGGAAGATGTGGCTTGAAGATTCAGTGTCTCTCAGAGGTGACTGTTTGTTAAAAACCTTTCTTTCCTCCATCTAAAAGGCTTGTGGAATTAAATTGCCATCAACTTATAGTGCAATACAAAGTAGAGAAAAAAAAAACCCTTGAAATGGGATACAGACTAGAGAAAAACACACTTTATTGTCTCAGTCCAGGATGCCACTGGCTAGAAGATGACTTACATGAGCCGCTATCTGCCAGACCACAGCATGTGGCAGATAAACAGAAACAATGAGATCACAAAGAAGTAGCTCATTACCCAGAACACAAAAATAAAAGCCTGACAATGTGGCTCACTATGATATTAAAACGCACTGGACCGGAAATTAAGACGAGAGTTTTAGTTCTAGTTTTACTGGTAACCAGATGCATGAATCTAGTCAATTCTTTTGCCCTCAGATTTCGTGTTTATGAAGAAATAATGAAGGGCTACATTTATGTGGCTACCTATATCCTTTCCCAGCTTGGCAATTGACATATATTTATTTAGCACCTACTAACTGCCAGGAACTTTATTACGTGCTGGGAACACATCAGCAAATAAGAAACTCGATTCCTCTCTTCATTCAACAAGAGCCAAAGGATGCTCTATAAAGGTCTTCACAGGGCCTCAGGTTAGTGGTGTGAGGCAAACAACACTCCAGGAAATGTATTGCTGTGGCTGACTGGGGCTACATATTTGCACTGAAATCTTTTTTATTGTTTTTATTTTTAAAGTAATAAAATACCACAGAGCAAAACAGAATGAAGCCAATTGAGATAGTGTAGTGAAACTGGTACAGAACTTCACAGCAGGTTACCAGGATAACAGTAATAGGTACTATAGTATATTTCATTTTCTTCACAATAGTTGTTCTTTCAATCAGGTATAGCAAAATCAAAGGAAACACTGAACATTGTAGAATTTATCAAAACAGAATATTGAATAGAGCAATACCATTAATCAGAACAAAACAAAACAGTGATAAAAATATTTGCCTTCAAAGAGATGGTAGAAGTAAATCCCCCTTATTTGCTATATTGCATATAGTCAACCTCCCAAGAGATGCTCAGATCTCTGGCTCCCACTTGCTAGCGGAGGGGAAGGTGGGTGTGTGCATGTTTGATTTTTGGCTCACAGCTGCCCACCAGAGGGGTGAACTGGCTGCCTGTTTTCCCAGCGCCCCAAGGTCCAATATGGCGCATTGCGGATCTCAGGAAATGCTGATATGGTTCTCGCCCTGGGACAGCCGCATCTTGCCAGGCCACAGCCACTTACCAGAGCGGCATGCTGGCGGCTGCCTATTTTCCCAGAGCCCCAAGGGCCTGCACTGAAATCTTAACCTGACTGCCACTGGTGCTATCATTCCTTCTTTTAAAAAGTCTTCGTGTGTGTGTGTGTGTGTGTGTGTCTATGTCTGTGTGTGTGTGTGTGTGTGTGTGTGTGTGTGTGATATAAAACTTTTTGTTCCATTAAACCCAGGGTGGGCACTTGCTCTGCTACTAAACTACATCCTTAAGTCTTTCTCATTTTAAGATAAGGTCTCTCTCACTTGCCTAGGCTGGCCCCAAGATTGCAATCCTCTTCGACTTCCTGAATGGCTGAAATTACAGGTGTGTCCCACTGCCCCAGGTCCTCCCACTACATCCTACCAGACCAATTCCAGTTGCCTTGTGTTCATTTATTATCTCCATGCCAACATCTGTCATAGATTGGTATCCATACAACAAATTGTCACTATAACTCTCCTTTTCAAAATCATCATTTTATCTACAGAACACCAAAGTGCAGACAAATTCTATCAGATGAGAGTTACAGACATTCATTATCTGGTCTGAGATTTATTTTCTGTGTTAATCACTGCATGCAGTAGTTAATCTCCTAGTGGGGACAAACAATTGTGGTCCATATCACAGTCTGAGTGACCAGTGACACTAATCTGTGACCCATGGAGAACAAAAGTGCCTTCTTATTTATCCCTGAATTCTAATTATAGGCAGAAATGGTCAGATTCTGTTGTGCAGACTCTGTCTCTACCCGTTCTATGTCTCACATTGAAAGCTCTCAGTAACTAACAGCTGATTGTTGCCCAAACCAGCTATGAGCTGCTAGCATCAGTCTCTCCTAGCAACCTGTTAGATATGCAAATTCTTGAGACTGGGCCCAAGTACCTTTGAGGATAGGGACCAGAGCATCTCTGGGCTTCTCCAGAATCCTATACTTAATGAAGTTTGAAAAGCCAGCCCCCAGCATTGCCAAGAACTAATTTATAGACTCTGGGGAAACTTCAAGGTGAGAATGATTTTTACAAGCTGGAAGTCTGTTCTCCAAAGGCCCACTGGGATGCTGCTAGCCCTGAGTCTCCCACAATATTTCTGAATAGATACGTTGTATTGCACAAGACAAAGATCTGCTGTGGGCAGTTTGGATTGAAGGTGAGGTTGTGTGTTAAGACAGCTTTTGGTTCCAGTATCTGGTTCAGTAAGACAAGGAAAGAACAGAAGACCTGTGATTCCATCCTTGTTCATCTGTGTATCTTTTGTATTTCTATTTTTTGGGTAATCTACAGATTCTTTAGAGATACATGGCCTGAATTTTATAAACTGAGTGTTTGCCACCCCATTGCAATCTCAACAAGAGTATAGTTCCTCTTACATAACTAAAAGCAAGCAATTAGTGAACAGAAGACAAAGCCAAGATGTGTTTTAGGCACCCTTGTTGAAGTCTAAGTTTTTGGGCACTGGATGTCTATAACTAGACTGACTAAGCATTCTGTTATGCTAGCTTGATTTGAAACATTTTTATCTGTGCTGAGGATTGAAACCAGGAAGACTGAAACCAGAGAGAGATAGAGATAGAGACAGAGGCAGACAGAGAGGGGCTGGGACTTACTAAACTGTCCAAGTTCCTCTTAAACTTGCAATTCTCCTGCCTTAGCCTCCAGAGTGGCCAGAATTGCAAGTGTTCTCTACCACGCCTGCCTGGCAGTGCTGACATTTTAAAAGGAAAACAGCCTACAATTATTTTCAAGGGACTTGTCCTTGCGTGTCAGCCGTGTTTTTGGCTAGCTCAGTAACTCCTGGGCAGACCTCCTTGTCTCTTCTGTCTCAATTACTTCCTCTGTCCCCTGGAGAGGAGGTGATAAATCCTGCTGTTCACCTCTCTGGCGTCACTCAACATTTATGAGCTTGTAGACAGGCTTTCCTGAGTGCTTGCTGTAGTTGGGTCTGTTTGCAGGGCTTCAGGAGGCAGAGGGGATGCATAGTGTAGCTGTGGGGATGCACATTTAATTAGAAGCATTACAGAACAAGAGACCAGTTACTGTTTATTTCTTCACACAACTACAGAAGGGCAAGGAACAGAAAAAGCTAACTACCTGACCAAATCAAGAAAGACTTTATAAAGGAGATGGCTTTTGAGTTAAATCTTTGAAAAAGTACCTGACAGAAAGCTATTCTGAATGCATTTATCATTTCTAACAGCTCTTGGGAAAAGTTTTAAAAATTGTCCACATATAAAATCACACTGATTACCAAGAGTGATGATTTGCTCTTCTTCTATTTCTTCCTCTTATCGCTCAGGTTGGACCTTCTGTATTGATCATCTGTTATAAGCAGTTAGCTGTGTGTGTTATTTTTTTTTTTTGCCTTTTGTGTTTTCTTAAAATTGCATCATTTTAATATATTATTAGTATCTGGATTTAAAAAGCACTGGGCTTCAAATTAAGCTTGAGATTATCGTTTTTATCACAATACCTACCTTAGACAAATTCATTACGTGGATAGCCTAAGTCTGTCTCCTTTTCTTTCTTATAAATTTACCTTTTAAATGATTATACAAATATTCTTTAAATACTTACTGATGAAAATAGTTAAAATCATTTGTTTTCTGTAATTTTTTCCTATTAAGATGTGAGGGGATATAGGTTTAAATATAGAATAATCATGATACATGAAAGTAAGCAGCTTCACCCCACTTGTGAAGGAATTATAAATATCTTGTGAAAGAAGAAAGCACAATTACTGATCAAATAATTTCCCTTACAGCATTGAGCATTCTTAGGATCAAAACACCTGTTTTATATTTTCAAAACCATACAAAATATAATATCAGACATTACATATAATCTTGTGCATCTTTTATAATTTAAAGAAAGTTTTTACTACCCCATGTTGGCAAAATAATGGTAAAATGGACATTCCTTAGGATCATGAATGAAAATTTAACAAATTCACAGCATTTTAGTGATCCTGACTGTGTATGTAAAACCTTAAAAAAGTCTCATACCATTCATGTTGTAAATATCTGAAGATATTTAATTTCTGGATGGAACATTGCATATTCCCAAATTCTGCTTTCCCAGAGACTCTATGGGGCATGAATACAGAGCAGTGACCAGTGTACCTCTCTGTAACTGAAAACGCTTCTGTAAGTCAATTTTAAATGCTCTCCAAACCCCAGTTTCTTCCTGTCTCCCATAAGCAAAATACTTCAAATTCTCAACCACACTTTGGGGAAGAGTCACATGTTGGACAATTGGAACTCAGTGGTTGAACCAATCTTAACATCTGTGTGACAGCACCAATTCACACTTCTTCCTTTTCTATTTATTTCAGACTTTTTCTTCCTTTTGAAAAGGAAATTTTCTTTTAATTTTATCAGCAAGACATTATAAGAGCTTCAGACCAAATTTAGGTAGTTTGGAGCCTAAAAATACTATAAGCTTCAAGTACTACAGATACATATCAACGGTTAAACAAATGAATCATTTCTCACTCTAATGACATTGTGTGATAGAATTCCCTGGTCTATGACTTATATATTTTGCATAATAACATTTATAAGTTTTTAAAAAGTAACAGTTCTTTCTTAACAACAACTTTCTGAATAGAACTTTGGTTTTATTCTGATTGTACAGATGAAAAACTTAACTGCAGACTAGTTAAGTGGCTAGTAGAAGACTTTAGTCCATAGTTATAAACTGAGCCCTATCCCTGCATCTTTTGCCACTAGGAGCCAGGATTTTATATAAGACGGGATGCCTTTCTGGCCCCCTTGAGGAGCTCTCTTGGAACTATCTGCAATTATTGGGTTTCTCCTTTCTGTGTTACACATTTGGTTGAGAGTTCTCCATAGGAACCTTCAGCTCTGCTGGAGACCAGAACACACAAGCCCTGATTCCAGTGTCTTCCTCCACGTAATCACGTCATCACAGCATTTACTTCAGTTCTGTGAGAAATAACTTCCCCTTTACCAAGTTGTACATCTTTGGACCCCATTGCATTTCCCTGGTCATTGTTGTGCCCACTGCTCATTGGCTGATGCGTACACAGCTGTTGGAGAAACACGTTTCACAGGTGGGAAAATCCTGAGGTATTTCTAAATTAAGCCTCACATTTATTTTTCTCTGTCTCTACCTTAGACATATTATTGCATCTGCTAAACAGCTTTCTGGAGCCCAAATTCAAATCAGGCATACTTGGAAATGGAAGAAATATTTAAACTGCGTATGAATCAGTTATAAAAATGACAGAGTATAATATGTTTGCAAACATAAAAGCTTCATTAATACGGCCAGATGTTACAGAGTTCCCCTGAGACTATTGGCTCTTGCTGTCATGTAAAGCAATGAAGAGTGATCATCTATAATAAGACAACTTGCTTATTAAATGTATAAATACAATACAAACTGTTATTTCAGACCTACCAGCATGCAATTCAAAACCTCCTGTCAGTTCCATATTGTAGGTAATTCCATGGTTCTAGATAATATGGATTATCTGCTTTTTCCTCATACAATTTTTTTTCACATTTTGCTTTTTATTCATTCTAATCCATTGATCTGTGTATTAGATTGGTTAGTAATAAGAGACCGTGCTTGTATGTGTATCTCCATGACCTTCCGCATAGCCCATTCCTATATTACAAACAACAAAAAAATTAGCAAATACAAAATTCAGAAGGAAAATGTTCACTGTTAGAAAGTTACATAGCTGAAATGTCAATCTAGGCACCAAAGCTCCATCATGCCATATTATATCTTCTGGTACAATTTAATTGAAATTCAGAAACAATGAACTTTTAATAAATATTATCAGGTTTAATGAAATTATATGTTAACAAATGGATATGAATATTGGAATTTAAGATTAAATAAAATAATATGGACTTATTTTAAAACAGCAGGAAATAGAGAAAGGCATGATGAGCTAAAGCATTCATTTCTCTCTTTTTTTTTACTAATTCCTCCTCATCATTAACAGTTTAAGCATTACTGCATATAGGGAGCTACTTTTAACTTTGGAAATGCGATGGAATGAATGGTCTTGCTATGTGATCCTGTGGCCCTATGTTTACTTTATCATAGGAAGAGATATATTTTATTATTTTTTGCTATTTTGTTGTTAGAGTGAAAGTTCCATGAGGGCAAAATGGTATCCATCCTTCTTTCTACTATGTTCCAGCATCATACATACCTTTGCCACATGGTAGCCAGTTATATGTTGTAAGTGGATAAGCAGAGAGAAAACGAGAGAGAAAGGGAGGAAGAAGGAATGGAAAAAAGAAAAGAAAGGAGGAAGAGAAGATGGAAGGAGAGCAAAAGAAAGCCCTTGGACTCTGGAGCCAGACTAAACTTTGTCCCTTAAGAGATTTTAAATATTTGGTTATAATTTGTACACTTACCCAATTTCTCTCATCATGACTACTCACTAGGAAAACCATAATGCTAGGGAAAATAACAACTCTCTGTAAGATATTTTATGAAGTACATCTAACATAATAAGCAGTTAAAAAATGTGTTTGATATCCAATTTTATGCTTTCTCTCTGTAGTTAGAGAAACCCTGCTAATTGTTCTTCTGAAGCCACCCTTCTGCTAGCTCCATGCATATTCTACCGGGTAGAGACAGCCCTTGGACATTTCAGAATCAGTGCCCCACATGCCTGAATCCAGTGTCTTTTCACTCTGTACATCTCCCATTCTCTCTCCTGTTTCAGTTAAAGTCATCTCTGTCCACAGAAAATGCCGAGGAAGCTAAGACCAAAGCCTCCTAGCTTCTTCACCTCGCCCTAATCTATAGCAATGCTTCTTGGCTAGGTATAATTTTGCATTCTAGAGAGCATTCAGCGATGTGCAGAGATATTTTGGCTGCCCCAGTGGGAAAAAAGTTTGCTATTTGGCGCATAGATGCTAAGAATGCTCCTTGATATTCTATAAAATGTCTCCCTACAACAAAGAATTATTTATCCCAAAATGTCAGGAGGACTGAGGCTAAAAACCTTGGCATATAGTGAGAGATTAGCAGACTTTCATGACTGGTGTTCTGAATGTTGGCCCTTAAGACTTCTGGTCAATTGTGTGATTTGTTACTTGAAAACAGAACTGACATCCTCTGGAAAGAGCTTTAATGGCCACCAAATTCAATAGACTCATGGTGTGGCTGCTGGTGACGTCTGAGATTGCCTTTATTGTAGGGACCATTTCGATTCCCTATTGTGGTCTAAAGCATCTTCAAAGTAAAGCCCAGGGACCTCTAGAGACTTCACAGATGCTTCAGGATTAGCATATTTTTACATTTATAACCAGATGTTATTTGGCTTTTTTTTCCTACTTAAAGAATGTAAGGATAGAGTGGAGCTTCCCAGCATCTACATACATGTGCAATATTACAGCAGATTAAATTCAGAAGCCCGTATGAATATCCAATAGCTTTCTATTAAGCCAGACATAAAAGAGATTTGCAAAAATGTATAATAACGTCACTCTTCCCATAATACTTTGTTTTATAAAGTATATACATTTTCACAAAACATGATAAATTAATAAACAGTTGGCTATTATACAATAAATTAATTTTTTCAGTCCCAGTTTGTACTTCTAAAATAGGAAATAGCAATAGATATGATTCACATTTTTAAAGCACTTTGAGATATTCAGCAATTTTTAAGACAGTAAAGGAGTCAAGAGACCAAAATATTTGAGAATTGTTATAGTCAGTTGCTTCCAGAAAGTTAAGATGTGCATTAAGTGTATGTTTAGGTAAGATATAATGCAGTATTTATTTTTATTCTATAGCTTTAGTAATGGCTCATTTTAAGTTAATTGACTGGATGATGGGCTGCCCAGACATTTGATCAAACATTATTCTGGGGTATGTGTCAGAGCATTTTAGAGTGGGGTTAATACCTACAGTGGGTGAACTCAGCAGATTTCCCTTTCTAATGTGACTGGGTCTCAGCCAATCTGTTCAAAAATTAAAACAAACAAACAAACAAAACAAAACCCTGCCTTTTCCATGAGTAACAGGAAGTTCCTGTTGCTTAATTATTTTAAACTGGTAAAGCAGTTTGCTCTTGCCTTTGAACTCTGAGCCATCAGCCCCTGCTGGTTCTTTCCTAAAAGCCTTTTTGTAGGAAATGTCCCCCACAGGTACATGCCTTATGACTTGTTAGCCTCCATAATCATATGAGCAAGTTACTTATAGTAAAATGCCTGATCTATCTATATTCTATCTGTCTCCTGGAACAGTAAGACAGCATTCAACCTGAGTTCAACTCACAGCTCTCACACTGCTCTGGAGTCATTACTTAGTTCCAATAATATGTGATACACTTCCATTTCCTGGAGGACTGCAGACTAATCTTGTCATTCAGGGGAGGCACCTGAGACTGTGTGTTCTAACATGTGGCCCATGGTCCACATGGCTAGTGGGAATTTAAATGTATAAACTGTAAGAGGAATTTAAAACAGCCCCCTCTCATGACTAAGAAATTTACAGAATGTACCCTTCCTGAGCATCTGCTGCCCATATTAGGAAGCACCCTCTGCCACCCGACTCTAGACCACCCTATGGTCGTCTCCTCCAATGAATGTAAAAAGCCATTTAAACTAAACAATGCTTTCTGCTTCTTGTAACCACGCTTACCAAAGTCCTTCCTCCCTTTGTTCTATAGCTTAAAAGCCCTGCTCTGGCTCAACTCGGGGCTCTCTGTTCCTGCGTGTTCAGTGAGCCCCACGCATGCTTGGATAATAAAAACCCCTTGCCTATTGCATGAGAAGGCATCTGTTAGTTTCTTCCTACACGCGGCGGGCGTCTCAACCCTCACAAAACCTCACATCCTGAGCAGACCTACTGACTCAGAGACTTTAATTTTAGCAAGATCTCCAAGTGGCTTATTTCCAGATTAAAGTTTAACAAGTACTTTCAAAACTAAGGAATGACTTCTCAACCCTAATTGCATAGTAAAATAAACAGTTTTTTAAAAATGTCTGGACTCCACCTTATTTAACTCTGAATCTCTGAAAATGGAGTATGAATATACTTACAATAGAGATGACATTAATATGCAGTCATGAATGAAAATTATTGTTCTAAAGAAAAATATAAGCTTGACAATCACTGTCTCTTAGGCCTTTGGTACAGAAAATGTATTACCTCATAAACATGATGAGACTAAAACTTGTCAAGCGAACATGCAGTGCTGGTACACATGGAGTCCATTGCAAATCAAATAGCTAAACCTTTGGATGATACAGTGGAGGAAATAAGAGATTTCTCCTGAGAAGAAGAAACTATCTGAGTTTTTTGTGTTGAAAAATTTTTCATGGAATAAGGATTTTGTTTTGAGTGTTTACTAAACTTTCTTCCTAAATCCAGGGTTCTTAAATTGTGATGTGCTCACGGTAGACATAGGACTACAGGGATAGACATGCTGTGAAGGTTTATTTAGTCAAATCTCTTCATTAACAAGTCGGTAAACTGGAACTCAGAGCAGCCAAGTTCTTCACCATATGGCTTTGTGAAGGTGGCAGCCCTAAGTTCAGCTAGGTGCTATTACACTTCCCTGCAGTCATTCCTGTGTTCCGGTCACACCTGATACACTTCTGCCAGCACCCCCCCCCACTCTGGAAATGGAGTGCTCAGAAGACTTCCATTGAAATCTTGCTGAGTTGTTCCTGGGAGATTTTCATACTCTTCCCTCCACTTCTTCTATCTGTATATTCAACAATTATATTCTGAGCACCAAAGGGTGCCGGGAATGTAGCAGATACTTTTAGAACTGCAGTAATTTGTCATGTTACAATTATTTGTAGACTTATTTAATAGTACCCATGCCTTCAGATTTCTACTTCTGCTTTTTGATTTTTCTGCTTGTCACATTGCCCTCTTTGTGAAATGGAGATGGCTGAAAATTGAACTTTTGACCCAACTGAAAAAGTTTTAGAGGGACCCAGCAGTGATTAGCCTGCTGTCTCTGCAGAGACTATGGCCTCAAAGGAAGAAATGGACTTTGAGACTCACTAGTAGCTGAAAGCCCTTCCAAGATTTTCCTCTATTCTCTGGAAATATAACTGCTGAGAGAGAAAGAGAGACAAAGAGAGAGAAGAATGAAAGGAAATAAAAGAAAAGGCACATTATTGGTGTACTGTATATTGGAGGGTTTTGGCAAAATTTATAGTGTGCTCTGTGCTCAGAGACAAGATTTTCCAAGAAGACATTATACTATTTTCTTCCAAGAGTCTGCATCCTGTTATATTCTGGAAGAAGTGATCTCATGGTGTTTGTATTTGTCTGTCTCACAAAACCCCTTTTATATTATTAATGCATGTGCAGATCTTAGGATATGTAATACATGAGGCTCTCACTTGGGCGGATCATTCAGAGAACGTGCTGCTACTTTCATAACGACGTCATCGTGTTTTATAGTGGCAGAGGGGATGGAAGAGTGAGAACCAGCTAGGAGAATGTTCTATGCCAAGTTAGTTGGAAAATGCATGCCACAGCAATTGAAGGAACCCAATAAAAGTTAGAGAATATTAAATAGCGATACACGTTACTAGTCTCAGAGGAACTGACAGTAATCAGTATAATCCTTTGCAGCATAAAAGAATTATAGGGTGATAGCTTACACATTACCTCACTTGTGCAGCACTTTACAGCCTATAAAGCGCTTCTTTATGATAATCTTTATTGTTTCTTTCAAAATCCTTATGAATTCTGTAGGACCAGAACATACAGGTGAGAAAATAGGCTTTGAAATAAAGAAAAATAATAAGTTTTATGCAGAATTTGACATTAAAGATTATGTACAAGAATTCATTTCGGCAACAAATCTGGATAGTAAATGCAGTTATTGGATAACTTGGATATATGGATGCCAAACAGACAGATTAAATGACAGCATAGGTTTCATAGCAAATAAGTGGCAGAGAAATTCAATGCAGAGCTTCTGAGTCCTTCTAAGGGGCTCTTCCCACTGCATAAAAATGTCCACTTTTTAGATGATTGGCTTTGAGTCAGCTGGGCCTGGGTGTAAAAATTGGCCCTCACACAGGTCAATGAGAGGTGGAGCCTGAGAAAGCACTTAGCCTGGCTACCACTGCTTCCGAGGCTGTAAAAGAGTAAAACCAATTCCTGCCTCAAAGGATTACTTTGAGGAAAATATGAGCTAATGTTTGTAGAATGTTAGGCATAGTGCTTGACACAGGGAAAGGACGCAATGACTGTTGGTATAAGAAATTTTATCTCTGCTCTCTAACACTACAGAAAGCCATTGGAAAATGGCATTTGTTTTTCCATGGGTGGCTGGAGACTCTCCTCAGAGCAGTATAGAAGATCCCTGCTAATCTCTGGTCAGGAGTAGAGCTGTGAAGTGCAAGCTCTTTCATCTGCTTCCTTTCATGTGGAGAAGGCGCACAAGTCCCCTTGTTTCCAGGGTCTGTACCCAGCTGTAGGTCTGAGTGCCCTACAGGATAGGTCTTTATCACAGGATGTAGCAAAAGCTGCTCTCAGGAGGAAAACAAATAGACTCTGTTAGAACATACGGTTAAAATTCCAGAGCCCAGGCCCCCACACTAAGAGCTCTTACTTGTCCTCACTCTGGGGCATCTCTGTCAATCTCAGCTGTCACTGCTCAACCACCAGATACTGTAGGCAATATTGAGACCAAAACCAACTCCTGCAGTTAAGGAGTGAATAATTAAAGCACATAATGCTCTGCCCTCCTCACTGATCCAGCACTGCTTACCTTCATGGGAGGACATTTCTCAAACTCTCTCTCTCCTCCCACAAATTACATTATCTCCACAGAGAGCACTTCATAACCAGCCCCTGGCTGACCTTGTGCCCTCAACTTCTAATGTTCCATGAAACAACTCGGGCCCACTCACTTCTCCTGCACTGCTATTTTGAGTCCTCCAAATGGCCTTTGACTCTCATATTTTAATCATTTTTCATAAAGTTGTTGTTTTTACCAAGATTCTCACTCATCGTTTGAGCTGTGCCTGCAGAATGATTTCTTTTTCTGGAAGATGGAGATAAAGTGACCCTTCTTTCCAGAAAGGACTCTTCCATTGCCCTTGTGAGCCTGGAGCAAGGTTGATAATTCCTCTTCTGTCTGATAACCTCTATTACAGGCTTCAGATGCCACATTTATAGTTAACATTCACACGTCAACTTCCTTCCAGGATCTCTGAGCTCACTAAGGGTAATTTTTTCCTGTTGACTTAGGAACCTTCTATGCCAGGCACCTGTTGGGGATTTAATAAGATTGTTAAGGCAATATGGATGAAAAAAGACTTTAAACTATGTCTTTTACAGTGCTGGACATGTTTAGCTGATTCAGATGTCTAGTATAACTGTACATTTTCTGGTCTTATCTATTGTTAAAGAAAAGTCAATTTTTAGTTAAACAGTAGTATAAAATGACAATTTTTTCTCTGATGCAGATTAGTGGAACCCATGACTTCCATCTGCACATCCCCTATTAGGAACCTTAAGAAAATATGGGATTTAGAATCACACAGATTGAGATTCTAATGTCAATATACCCTTATGGTAAGTCAATAGGAGCATTCAGGAATTTTCTGCTTCTGATTGTTATAATACCTACCTGTGTGTGAGATGGTATGTGAAAAATAGGTAATACCAGGGGCCAAGGATTTAGCTCAGCGGTGTAAGCACCTGCCTGGCAAGCATAAGGTCATGAGTTCAATCCCCAGTACCCCTCCAAAAAAGGAGAAAGATAATATCTATAATTACTTCCAGCATGTGGTCACTATTACATAAAAGTGAAAACTATTAGTTTATTCTGACTAGGTAGACTGTGAGAGATGCCCCCAAATTCCCTGAATTTGAATGCCAGCCTTGCTTCTTACTTATGTGGCTGGATCTCTTAACTTCTATGTGTTCTTGTGGGATATGGGGACAAGGGTATCACTCAGAAGTCTTCTGCAACAAGTATGCAAGTAGAAACAAGTGCTACCAAGTGCCTGGAAAATAAAAGATGCTCAATATATATTTAACTGAGTGAAGAAGTGACTAACATTTCTAATAAATTCCGTTTTTAGATCTGGTAAATTTTGGTACCTGCAGAATTTAAAAATCCCCAGAAAACTGATGCTACATTAATCCACCCACTCTTCATCAACGAAATATGTAATGCATTGATTCTTATAAATTAAAACATTAACTTTAAAAGTTGACTTCGATTCTTTACAGTTAAAACCCCTTCTACTTTTTAAAACAAACATCTCTTTACAAGTTGCCAAGATTTTTATGAAATAATCTAAAACCAGATTTGGTTAAATAAAAGAAGCATATTTCAATTAAAATTTTCAATTCAATTCAATTTTGTAAAAAATACATTTTGCAATGAACAGAAACAGTGACCCATTTCTTAGTAAGTTCTGCTTTTAAGGATGAAAAACATATTTTTTACATACTCCCTAAGATGCATAGTTAGAAAATGGACATAAACCTAAACAAATGAGAAATACTTTGGAAAAAATAAACAGCTAATGGAATAGCTAAATACTCCATGAGTGCAAAGATTAAATATTTACTGAACACAGGTATCAGTGACACTCAAGGAGAAATGAGAGCATTTAGATTCCACAGTGTGCTTGCTCAAAGGAGAGGCCCAGATCCTTGTGCATACTTTATGCGTGCCCTTTGATTAACAGCTATTCCATTTTTGCCTGTCTGTCTGTGCCCCAAAGCCTGAGAAACCAGGGTGAGTAGTACGAGTAGCATGCCTTGCATATGTGCGGCACAGCTCAGGCCACCCCCAGGGTTCTTCCTAAGTCTCTAGCTGATGTTTAACAGGAGAATAAACCATTAACAGATGCTGCGTCTTAACTTTGCCTGCCGTCTTACTGTCTTCCCTGGTGGGTCTCTCTTGGCCAATAATCGTCTGACTGTAACCTTGGAATGCTGCCCGGCAGAATAAAGAGAGGCAGGCTGGGAGAGACAGATGGAAAAAGAGGAACAGGGAAGGAAGGGAAGGGGCAAAGAAAGGAGATGGAGAGAGAGGGAGAGAAAGGGAGAGGCAAAGAAGAATGTCTTACATAGTGGTAGAGGTTAAGATGTTTGGAATGGAGCTTCGTTAGAGACACTAACTTGCAATGACAATCTGGACAAGTTACTTAACACAGTGCCTCAATTTGTTCATCAATACAGTGAAGCCACAGGATCCCATAAATCCCTCTAGGGAAAGCTCAGGGTTATGTGACCCCAAAATTATAACCTTTGATTACAACATACCCCACAAAATAATAAACTTAGCAAAACAATATCATCTCTATTGGTAACACCCATCTAAGCCCTTGGAAATTTTATCATGTCATCAAAATGATATAGAAGAGGAAAGTAACAACATTCTTTATATCTATCACACATTTTATGCAATTCATATTTTACAGGATGACAGATTCCTTAGGTGGTCTGTTCTCCTTTTAGAGAAGAGTAAAATTAAGTCCTAGAGTTAAATACCTTGATAAGGGTAAGGATATTAGTTACCAAGGTCAAGGTTTAATCATTTCAATTTAGTTGTTCCTTTTTGAGCCTTATACTAAGTACTGGATTATGTATAAATATACAATAGCAAACACGTGTCCCTAAAGGTCATATATTTAAACTATATTGAGGTATACTCTTACCAGAATATTTTGAGAAAGTCAATGACAAGATTAATTCGTTTTCCCTAATACACCAAGTTTGTTGGAAAGCAGACTCTAGCTCCATATTGAAGTAGTTCTCTGACATCTATGGTTTGATTCTGCCTATTTTTCATTGGAAACATGAGCTTAATAATAGGAAGAATGGATTTAATTAATCTCTTCTCTACAAAAACAAACCAAATAATATTTTGTCACTTTTAGAGGAATAACACCAGTTTCTTACAATTTCTACCATAAAATGATAGGATGTGGACAAAACTTTAAGAAAAATATATCACATCATATAAAGTGCAAACACAAATACTTAAGGATACTGCAATAATTAGAAAAGGTTAAGGTCATAAATTTGTCACAGAGAAACAAAAAGTGAGTGAAATCTTCTAGGCAGTTTCCCTTGGTGTCTTTAAAATTGTTAAAAACAATTAACATTTACTGCATTTCTATTTGCTTGAGATGGCATAACCACTTAAAACTATGGAAGCATTAATCTAATGACTCTGTAAGTATTACTATAATTACCATTCATGAATGAGGAAGTCTGAGAATTGTTGACGGTGAATAATGTTCACAAAAACCCACAGGGAAGGGGTGAAGCTGATGATCAAAGTCAGGTCATTTTGATGACAAACTTGATGCCTTAACATCTATTACTCACTCTGAGACTGAAATACGAGTTAACAAAAAGATGATAATGTTACCAGAATAAAAACTGTAGATCTGAAATGATTTCAGAACAAAAAGATGAGTGAAGAGGGTTCAGTGTTCACGTTTAAGTAGCCCTAAAACATGTGAGCAAGCATCAGTGAGGTTTCACTAATTTCCTCAGTAAAAAAGTCAGGCAAGGATCTCTTCTAGAGCAGTGCTTAGGGGACAATATTCAGGACATGGGAAGCTAGTAGAACTAGGAGCAGTGGAAGAATTTGAGACCCCTAAATGCTTCCACAGAGGAAGGACTTCTGATAATTTAGGGAAACCTCTGGGTTCCCATCCCTAGAAGGAGCTGCTGATCATTTGTGCAAAGACATTAAGTGTGTATCCTGTGCAGCTCTGTGGTGTATTTCAGAAAAACAAATGCTTGGAAACCTCTACTTTATTCTTTGAGATTTTCTAGAAGATTTCTCTTTTCCTTTTCAAACTTTTTAAAAAACATGATCCACAATAGGTTATATTCTTTTTATCACAAACAGTATACATATTCATATAGAAGAGTCTCTGTATAGGAAGCAAATAACTCTTGGAAGGTATTAGTGCCCTTGCTATAACAGTACTGCACTCTGACAATTACCACTTTATTTTTCATTTATTGTATCATTGGAGGCAACTCACTAAAATGATTTCATGACCCAGAAAAGGAACACAATTTGCTGTTTCAAACTATTATCCGAGAGAACACTGGATTTTCTCCAGAGCAAGAGAAGGATTCTGATAGCCTGTAGAACATCTTGGTCCATTATTGAAAATCTGAGACTTAAGAATAAACAAGCATCTAGGGTCATGAATGAAGTTTTGACATCCTGGAGTAGATAAATTATTTAAAAAGAGAAAAGAGAATTAACAGCATCAAGCAGAAGGTTAAAATACCGAGTTCTACAGAATATCAATAGCTCTGCAGTGGAGTAGAAAGGAAGAATTAGAGAAAAAACAAATAATACATTCATATGAGGAATTTAATGAAGTATAATAATTTATGGTAATTGATTTGTAGTCAATGATTAGTGATCAGTTTTATGTTGATTTTTTAAAAAGATCAATATTTCTTCCAGTGTATTCTAGTGTGCTGGGAACTATAAAAGGATTTGGTTTTCTCAGTGAAGTTATGAATCAGTTTCTTGAAAAAACAAAACATTTCTACAAGACCAGGAAAGAACTTATTCTGCCATCTAGTGTTCTATTTTATTATGCTATCAACCTCAAATTAAGGACTGACTGGGCTAGAAGAGAACAAAACCAAAATTCACACAAAGACACATTTTAATTATGGTACATGCTATTCATATGTTGGATGCCAGCCAAGACAACTAGGAAAGTCAGAATTTGAAGCTTAAGTTCTTAAAGTTGAGATTTGGCGCCTTTTCAAAATATTGTTGCTCACTGAATTCTAAATGAAAAAAGAAAAAAAAAACATAAAGCTAAGCAGGAATCAGGCCAACATTTAAAAAAGGCATGTATGAAGAAAAGTGTAGAATTCTACAAAATAATAAAATGTCATACTTTTTCTTAAAGATTAATTATTTTAAATATGCATGGACTTCACAAAATCAAGCTATTAAAGATTCCTCCAAAATCTTTCAGAGACTTTTTTATATATTTGATTAATAAAAATTGGTTCCATAGTTGAGAGAGACAACATGAAACAATAAAACGATAATGAAATAAAGACAAAAATATGTACATATCATAAATTAATAGTCATAAAATATACAAAATTTGTAGGAATATAAACATAGGCTAATAAAGCAACAGAGAATTAAGGAAAACATTCATGAAAGATACTGAAGCACAGCTGAGGGTTAAAGTGATTTTCAAGTTGGTAGAGAAAAAAAGAGCAAAGCTTTAATGATATTGTTGTAAAAATCTATTATGCATTTGGAAAAAATAATTTTTACTGCAAGTCACATACCAATATGAATTGATTATACTTATAAAGATAAATGAGTAAAAACCAAATTAGGAAAGTCTTAAGGAGAAAATTCAGGATAGTTTTTAGAATCATGGAGTTGGAAAACCGTAAGTAAAACATAACACTGAAGCCATAAAGAAAAGTTTTGATGCACTTGACTACATTTCTTCTGTAGTAAAAAAAAAATCATAGATAAAGTGTGCTAAGTGGAAATTACTTTCAGAATATACAAATGCCTCTACTTAATTAATAAATATTTATTAATGAGAAACCAAGTCAAAAGACAATGGGCAAATGATTTGGTCTGGGCTTCCCTGAAGAAATACATTTGGTAAGTTTACAAAAAAGATTTTCAACCTTATCACTGATCAAAAAAGAAACTTAAAATAAACATGGTACTTTTATTAATTTTTAAAGTTCAGTATGGTAATGTGGATGTATGGAAAGATGATAAAGTGGGAAAGTAGGTAGATTCTCTTGAACATGTTTGAAGAGTGATAAATAGCATATTTGGAAGGTGTTTTGGCCAAAGCTGTAAGATTTTCAGATATGAAATTCTACTTCTGGAATTAATCCTGGAGAAATATTCACATGTATGCACCAAGATAACAGTTAATTGGTGCCATGTTTTAAACAATAGTGAGATGTGGGAAGCATATTGAAGTAAAATAAGTTTTTTCACTTGCTTTCCAAAACCGCACTTTATCCTTGGTTTCTCACTTCCTCAATATGTGCTCAGGCTGAGTCTTTTCTTGGTTTCTCTTCATCTCCCCACTTCTTATTTTTACAGCTCCCCAGGCCTCAGTTGTCTGTCTACAGTGACTTCTGTGGTTGTTTGGTTTTCTCTCTCATCCTCTGTACTTTCCACTGACTCCCCCATTTATATTTCTGGTGCAGATTTCTCCTCCACTGTCTGTTCTCATTCACTTACCTCTCTGCTTGATGTCTGCTTTGCTTTATCTGTGATGGTCAATCTTCGCTCTGAACTTGATTGCATTAAGAAATGTCTAGAGAGGTGTCTGGCTTATGTGGGCACTGACTGAGTCAATGGAGTAACCTATTTTGATTAGCTCATATTTGAATGGGATACTGGGAGATGGGCCTGATTGGAGGAAGCAGATGTGCCTAGAAGGAAAGGAAATATCTCCCAGGTCCTTTCCCTTTTTACTTTCTGGCTGTCATGAGTTGCGCAGATTTCTGCCACACTCTTCCCCCCGTATTTCTCCCTCACCACACACTCAAACAACTGGAGCCCCTGACCATGGACTGAACCCATTGAAACAGTGAAATGAAAACAAAGAAAACTTTCCTCCTTTAAGTTGTTTATTTCACCCTTTTGACATGCAGCAACAAGCCATCCAGTGTCTAATAAGTAACACAACCTGAGAAACTCATGCGCTTCGGTTCCAGTCATGTTGCCCTCACAAATCTTCCCATTTTCAGTGACTAGAAACATCACCATTCCTCTGGCGCACCATTCCTACTGGTCCTGTTTGAAGGCAGTGTCTCTCATGTTTGTACAGCCCAATAACTGTACTTCTTTGCTCTTTCATGTCTGACTTGACTAAAACAGCCTCCTGTGGTTTGTCACCTTCCCCTCTTGTATGCTGTGGTCTGTTTTCAGTAGAGCAGGTGGGATTCCCTTGCCCTCCTTCTCTTCTTCAGTTTCCCTTGATCTAGACTCGGAGTCTGTGAGCTTAGCATTCCTTTGGCGGTGTTGTGTCATGTGTTGCCTCCCCACTTTCAAGAATTTACTCAGATATCACCTTTGTGTTGTTACTTTAAACCTGAGATCCAATATCATCTAATGTAGTACATATTTGATACTTTATAAATTTATATTTTTTGTCTCTTCAGTGGGATTATCTGCCAGGTTTGTTTGCTTGATTGGCTGATTTTGGTTTTATTATTCATGTGTATGCCTCCTACTCACAGTAACTTTTTGTATGAATTAATGAGTGAATAACTGTTATTGAATGTATCAATAGTTGACTGAATCAATAGTTGGTAGTAAATAGTTTATCCTCTTGTTTTCTTTTTCTCATTGACTTAAAAAATAAAGTTTTGCTTTATTGTGCATGCTCAATGGACTCTCCTATACTTATTAGTTAGTAAATTCTAGCTAACACATTTACAGACATTATCTCATTTTTCTTCCCTAATCTGTGGTGATAAACCATGGGTAGAAAAGAGACACAGCTTAAAAATAGAGAAGTGGATGTCCACAAACTGAGACCACTTTTCTTTTTTAATATTCTAACTGAGCATAATATTTGTTTGTACTTATGGAGTGATAGTATAATCATATATATATATATATATATATATATATATATATATATGGTGGAATGATCAAATTCAGTACAGTAAGCTTTTCTACCTTCATAAATATCAGTCCTTTCTATGTGTTGGAGAAAGATGGGCTCTTTTTTCTGGTTATTTTGAAATATATCACAAACTGTTGGAGGGTATCGTTACCCTATTTTGCTGTAAAACACAATTTTAAATGTAAGTTGGTAACTGTTATCTAACATTACTTCATTCCTCCTCCCTTTCTTTTCCAGTCTGCAGTGATCTTTTCACTATGACAGTGACTTGTAGAACTGAATGCAAACATGTGATATTTGGCTAGTGGCTTTTCTATTCTTAGGTAATTTAACTTAACCTCATCTCTAGTTCTATACAGTTAATACCAATAACAGAGGTTTATCCTTTTTATGGTTGAATACTATCTTACTTTACATCCATACTACATTTTCTTTATAATTATAGACGTTATGGAATACAGTGATATTTGGCAATAATCAAATCTAAACTTTCCATCTAAGATTTTTCTGAATTCTACCATTGGAGCATTCTACCATTTTTTGTGCCAGAGAATATACTTCTGGAAAATTTGCAGCTGACTATTCTATTTAAATCAAGTACTGTACTCTTTTAAAAAAAAGATAAAACTATACAACTATTCTTGGAGTGCACAACACCTGTTAGTCTAGGAGTCTCTAACTTTACAGAAGGTATAATAGTCTACCTTGTATTTGCTTCAACCCTTGAATATATTGCATTGGACCAAAATAAATATTATATATAATAATTATGTTTCAATGCAATATAAAATAAAACTTTAAAACCATGACAAATGGTAGTTAAACATTACAAAGTTACCCAAATTTGAGCACATTAGTCTGACTTTCAGATCAGTTTATGAGAAAAAAAGTTCTAGTAATCAGTTGGAGACAAGAGTGGATTAAAGGAAATTCATTCATATTTTTAAAATTCTAATATAAAACCTAGGGGATTTCATTTAAAAAATTAAGGGAACAGAAAACAAAGCAAAATAAAACAATGCATTTATTCACACATGTTTATACATATACATACATATATAAATATACACATATACATGTATATGTGTGAAAGAAAGAATTTATAAGAGCAAGTGTGCAATAGCGTTACATGAAAAGAGAGTAAGGGAAGTAGTAATAAGTGACATTTTATTAAAATGGGTTTAACATGTATTTCTATAAAGTCAAGTAATGGGAAGACTGGAAATAGAACACGTATCTTCCAAACAATGGAAAATGAAAAACAGTGCTACATAAATCTGACAGGAAGGAAAAAAAGAAGAAAAAATATAACTAAGGAGACAAAATGTGATGTCGCAATATTTTTCTAATTTTAAATGTTAATGTAGTCAAATATATCAGTTCTTTATGTGTTGGGATTTGGAGCATAGCAAATTTCTTTTTTCCTATCCTAGAGCTATAATATATCCCACAACAATTTCTCTTGATAATTCAAAATTCAAAAAACACTGTTATTTGGCTATTAGCTGTTTCTGGAATTAGATTTTCAACAGTAAACTAAATATTATTTTATTTTCCCAGTAAACAAGCAATGTTGAATAATACAACTTTCACCACTAATTTAAGGCATCAATGTATAAGTGGTTTTCTGATCCTTGTTTTGAAGTTCTGTTGTTCTACTCACTTTTTCTTGTGAAAGTATCATGCTGATTTATTATAACTGCAAGATAAATCTTTAAAATCCCCTTTTCTCAGTGTTCAAAATTACTTTTGCCCTTATTACAAAGTAGAAAAGAATCTACTAAATATAAAAATAACAAATTACATTAGCAAGTACAATACCACTGGAATTGGATAAACAATTAAATGTTAAAACCAAGCATTCATAGATAATATTAATGGGAAAATAACAGCCTGGAAATTGATAATTTCATTGTATATGATGGATGGCAGGTTAACAAGTTAATCTATAAATGCTTTTATAAAAGGAATACATTAATTCTGTAAATGGAAAATAAGAAAAGTACATTAACAGAAAATAAATATTTCAATCTCAATAAAGAAGAACAATAACAAAACAGATTTGACTCAAAGAATTAGAAACAAATTATTGAAAAAGATTATCCTGTAGTTATCATCATAATTTTAAACAATGAATTTTATTTATAACCATTTAACAAATTGTAAATGGTAAAAATCTCAATAGTTCAAAGATACTGTAGAATATTGGTATAAGAGAGTATTGTTTTCTTGATTAAACAATAAATATGAAAAATGCTTAGTGGTGTATTAAAATTACTAAGAAAATTAAAAGAGCAAAAAGTGGATTGGAATGTAAAGTAATATTGTCCCAAATCTGGTTTTAAAATATGATGATTATAACTTGAGACAAATGACAAAGGTGTCATTACATTATGTCCCCGTGCATATGTCTGTCACTCCCTCTTTTGGCCCCTACACTGATTACCCATATAGCCTATTCAGTACATTTATCTCCTGTGCCTGGCACAGAATACTCAAGAAAGGGCAGTTATTCTAAAGCCCTCATGCAAAGTGTTTAGGACCATGGACTAATTAACTATCCCTCTTTTTCAAAATTAACCAAAAGTAATCGCCCCATATCTCTTCTTCCTGTTGCTTGCAACACTAAAACTATTGTCTCAGGATCTGTTTTCTACAAATATTCGTGACAACATTTGTCTGTGACTTCCTTGTCCCTTGTGCACTTCAAGGAAACTAGTTTCTGCTTCCTTCTCCAGAAGTTCTAATTCCTGCCAGGCTCTTCTTGCTAGCTGGCTGCATAATCTATAGTGTTCCATGTGATTATCATCACCTGGTCTTACAAATGGAACTTTCACTACTAAATAACTTTCTCCCTCTCCATTTTTACCGCGGTTATCATCATCATCATCATCATCATCATCAACATCAATTAGAATGTCATCGCTAGTGCCACAGAAAAAAATTTAGCATTTATTACCTAATGTATATTGTCATAAGGGTTTCACATATAACAACACAATTTCCGCAAAACCCCATCAAACAAGCACTAGCATATCCTTCTTTGAAAAGAAAAAAAAAGAATGTTCGGACTAAAGTCTCGTGAAGTCTCATAGCTTCAGTGTGATAAAACTGGTTTTTGAGCCCTTATAGCTTAGGTCTACAGCCTCTGTTCTAAACTAATATTTGTCTGTTTTCCCACATAATAAAGATTTATTCTTAATATCGTCACTATCCAGAGAAAGATTCAGCACTCTCTGCGAGCTGCTTGACCCTTGTGCCTCTCAAGAAGAGCACATGTCAGGGGGTCATTGTTCTCTCTTTTTATTCCTGACCCCAGTAGAGCCAGGGCTCTCTGAAAAGCACTGTCTGAGAAGAGGTGAGGTGATGGTTAATCTTTTGTGGGATCGTACAGAGACAATGATACACCGTTATTTCGTTTAACATCACTCACAATGTTGGCATGAAGGTATTCTCTAGATCTAATTGACATTTACCATTAGTTAATGACTTTAAATAACAGGAATTATTCTTAGTAATGCAACTGAGCCTCAAAAAATTACCTGAAGGTTTTAAGAGTGAAAACTCAGAATTTCTGGAGGAGAAAGTCTCCCTAAAGATGATAACCAGAACTACTGGCTAAGATTTCAGCATGTTCTATAAATTTCAGACTTGCAAAGATAGATATGTAGACAGATGATAGATAGATAGATAGATAGATAGATAGATAGACAGATAGATAGATAGATAGATAGATGATAGGTTAGAACTAATTGATACCAAATGTAAGTGGTGCCTAAGTAAATCAAGCTTTATACTGCTTGAATATGTGGGTACTCTATATTAAAATAATGTGCCATTCAGTCTTTAAGATGGTAACTGACCACATTTCTAGTGAAATATTTAATAGACAAGAGTTAGAACAATACACAATCATTGGTGCAACAATGGGTCCCTAGTGTGAAATTATTTCTCTTCATATTTTCTCCCATCCACCCAATCTAATGACCTTGTTCCTCAACTGGTACCTCAGAGAGCCTAGCTTTAAAGTAGGCTTGGAAACCCAGATCTCCACCCCAGAGACGTCTAAGACTTGAGCTGTTTTGATGCATTGGTTACAGTGGCTGTATTTGTGTTTTCACTGTCATCCTAGGCTTCAAATAACCCAGAAGACACCACATAAAGTGCATAAGCTTTACATATACTTCTCTTTTCTCACCGTGTGTAGTTCTTCATGATAATCTGAGATTTCCTCACCATTATAACTTTCCTGCTAATACTCCAGCATGAGAAGCATAAAATAACCAGTTGTGCTATGAGTTGAATGATTTTGTTCCCTCCAAAATTCAAGTGACATCCATGTGTTAGTATTGACAAGTTACATTTTAAAGAAGTGATTTTGTCCTTGAGGACACTCACTTAACCTAAGCAGAATCAAGTCCCATGGAAGCAAGGGTTCGCAGAGCATTCAGCTAGCTCACACATTTACTTTTCTACCTTCTGCCACATGAAGATATGGTAAGAAGGCTTTCATCACACTAAATGCTCATGCCTTGATTTTCAAGGTTTCAGCCTCCAGAGCTGAGAAAATATATTTCTGCTCTTTATAAACTACTGTGTCTTGAGCATCTTTTATAACAGTTCAAATGGATTAAGACAAAGTGGAAATCATATCTGCAGATTTAGTAGAACTCATATTGGTGGGAACATTCTTCTCACATGAAACAAAACTTAATATAGCAGGGTAAAAATTGCAGTGCTGAAAAACACAAATTCTATAGTTGGGTCATCGTGAGTCATGATATGATGGGAAATAGACTAAGCTTATTTCTATTTTTGTTTTGTTTTCTGGGCCTGTGCTTTTTAACTATTGAAGATATGACACCATATATTGATTTTTTGGTTCAGAGAATATTTACGACAAACAGGGAAAAATATTTCAACCCAGCAGGATGTTATTCCATAGCTAGCACTTTAATTGAACATTTAATAGGCCATTCCATCATTCTGCCAGGTCAGCTACTTCCCAGTGGCGCCAATTCTGGTAAGATCAATGGATTGTTGGTTCTCTGTCCGCTGTTGCAACTCCTTTACTATAAAATGAGTCCCTTCATCTAACATACTGTTTTTGTAGTGTGTAAGTATTTTGTGAGCTTTTGTTGTTCTTGGAAGATCACTAAATTGGTCAAATTCTGCTGCAGTGACAAAACACTGTGGTGCAGAAGTCAGAAATTTAATTTCTGACAGTTCTGAAGGCTAAAACTCCCAAGTGAAGATCCTGGGTTCTAGTGAGGGCTCTCTCTTTAGCTTGAAGATAGTCACTTCCCCCTGCATATATAGATGTAGAAACGGAGGAAAGGAAAAAAAGGAGGGAATGAGAGGCAGGTAGAAGGAGAGGCACAGAGAGATCACATTTTCTTTCCAAAAGGCTGCCAGTTGTATTAGATTTGAGCTCCATCCTTATGGCATCATTTAACCTTTATTATTCCTAAAAGCTGTGTAACTAAGAACAGTCACATTGAAGGCTATGATTTCAATATATAAACTGGGGACAGGACAACTCAGTCCATAGCAATCATTGTGGCTCAGGAAAGTAAACCTGTAACTAGAAGAGACATATACTCCAACAAAGCAAAAATGCTATTTCATTTGAGGAAAGGCACATCTGATCCAGTAAGTTTATACCAACTGGCTATGGCTATACAGGTTCTTCAAGGCAGGACATCATATTAAAGACGCAGCAGTCATCTCCACTATTGGGAGACAGTGTTGCAACAGAAGCAAAATCTAGGCCCATGTTTGCGTGTGCATGTGTGTGTGTGTGTGTGTGTGCGTGTGCGTAGGATAACCGCCTATACATCACCTTCCTTCTACCACCAGGCGCTCCATTCAGTCAAGCTTTTGTGTGACACAGTAGAGAATCTACTAACACAGACTAAAAGAAGTATCCTGTTTCCCTCAGGATGGGCACCTCCTTTTTGTTGGATTCTGGTAGATGTTAATATGAAACCCAAATAACCTCACACTTTGCTTCTTCCTCCCATCCATGCATTCATATACCACTTCATCTTACTTTTCTTTATCTGAGGTATTCCAGACTTATTCCTTTTAGGCTCAGTGTTTTTCTGAGACATAGTACCTAATGCCCACAATTTAAAGAAGGAAAGTTTTATT
The DNA here is from genome assembly GCA_004027455.1 of Hydrochoerus hydrochaeris. NCBI lineage: Eukaryota > Metazoa > Chordata > Mammalia > Rodentia > Hydrochaeridae > Hydrochoerus > Hydrochoerus hydrochaeris. Next base: position 271,652 of record PVLA01000113.1, read on the forward strand.
TTGGCTCTCAGTTGGTAGAGGTTTCAGTCCATAATCAGCTGACTTCAAAGCATATAGAATAGCAAGGGGGGATGTCATGGGGGCAGGAATCAAAGAGAGATCAAAAGAGAAGAAAAGGAGATACACCTTCCAAGCCACAGATCCAGGGGCCCACCTCTTCTAACAGGGCTTCTCCTCCCAAATCATCAATGGAGTAATTCACTGAAGAGTATCTTGGCCGATACGTCAATCAGCTCCCAAAAGCCCCACCAATGGGCACATGAGACTTCAGGGAGACATCTGGGTATAAACTGTAACATAGGCCAAGCTGATTTCCATTGTTCTGGAATCCATGTAGACATTCGCTTCAAGCTAATTGGTTTTCCACCGAAAGAGAGTAAGAAATTGTTTTGGTCAATGATGAAAATCCACTCTCAATCACTAGTGAATGAGCACTCATCTACATTCCTGTTGTAGTCAGGGGTTGCGCGCACTGTCCAGCAGCCAAACTTAATCTTGGAACAACATATGGAGTCGAAATAATGTCCTTGGAGTATTTAATAAAGATAGTGCTTCTTGGCTAACAATAGAATAAGCCTCAATAAACTCGCTATAAGTTGAAAATATCATAATTTAAGGTGCATGTAGTGTGTGTGGCCTACCAGACATCTCGGGTTAGTAAAACTACACTGCACAACCTGGGTCATTCATTCTCATTATGTGGTTAACTGAGAACTGTGGCTCTCTACCTTTTTCAGTGTCCCAAGGGTGTGTCACACAACATGTTGCTCACCTGTATGTGATGGGGCGGATGGGGGGGGCATGAGCACAGACTCAACCTTCAAACTCCAAAATACAATTTCTACTTAATAGTTATTAACTTTCATGTCATTATAAAATTAAAAAAAAATCATGAGTAGTACATGTCTATACTCTCAGCACTCTGGAAGGGTGAGCACAAGGATTGTACGTTTAAATCTTACCAGCGCAATTTAACAATTTAGCAAGATCTTAGTTGAAAATAAATGTGTTTGGAATGTGTGTCCTAGGTCCTGGTTTCAATCTCCAGTAACAACAACAACAACAGCTGCAACAAAAGTCAAAAACCATAGGTATCTCACTTAATAGATCAAAAACAAATTCACAATTTTGCATGCACAAAACATGTTTCTTTCCTTTTATTTTTCTTATCACAATAAAGGCTACCAACCCAACTGATCAAGCTCAAAATCTACAAATCCTCTCTTCCTCTTATTTCTTTCCAAATAAGAGGAAGTCACTTTCCAAATAAGTCTCAGTTAACCACATAATGAGAATGAATGACCCTTATCCTATTAGCAAACCCATCTGCCTCTATTTCCTCTACCTTCATCTCTGACAAACCACCACCATCTTTTGCCTGTAGAGAAATTTCCTAACAAGCATCTGTAATTTTGGTTTGCCTATTTCCAATTTATTTTTAAATAAACCAATGATCTTTCAAACAAAAAGAAAACCAACAGATTTTCCATTCTCCTTTTCAACCCACTTCAATGTTTTCCATTGATATTAGAATAAAATCTGAACATGCTCAAGTTGGGCCTACATTCCTGTTGTAGTCAGGGGTTGTGAGGAGAACAATTAGAATTAGGACACAGAATTTATAGTATTGTTTTATGATGGTCATCCAGAGTTTAACACAAGAAAGTGTAGTAAATCTGTCCACAACACTAAAGACTCAGAATATTCAGCCAAGGGCCTGGATCCCAAAGCAATGTCCTGCACGAGTCCTGATGAAAACTTAGAGCCCATTCCAATGCCACCCATAAGTACAACTGGAGATCTAGAGCCCACAAGAAGGACTCACGCTGGTCTGTTTCATGGATCTGCATTGGGAAGGCCCAAAGATCAACAGTGGAAGCTAGAAAGTCTATGCCAGCAGGGGGAAGGAGGTTTGCCAGTGTAGGATGACGGTTCTGCAGTGGAGCTGAGAAGTCATGCTCAAAATAAGGACCAGGGATGCCCTGAAAGTACGACAGCCATTCTCAGTGACACAGAGGTCCCGAGCTCCTCCAATAAAAGCAGTCGAGTACACGCCAGGAAGCCAGCATGATGAGTTTCTCCTGGAGATTAAACAGCACACATCTTCCCCTCCGGAGCCAGGAAGCGATGCTCAGTGTAGGACCAGAGCTCCCCAAAAGTGAACCACAGCCACTCTCACCAAGAGGGTCCCGAGCTCCTCCAATGACAATGGTCGAACTCACACTGGGGGAGCTGGTCATGACGGGCTCCTCCAGGAGAACCAACAGCTCAAACAGCAGCACTTAGGAGAACCCATAGTGCCTCACTCATCTTCTCCACGTCTCTGTTTATGCTGGCAACTTTCCTCAGGTGGGCCATCTACGATCAGCACCATGCTGATTTAATTCAGCTGGTAGTAAGTTGACCATCAGTTTTTAATTCATAACAATTCCTTGGTCAATCTGGCTCTTGTTACCTCTCCAAAATCATGTCAAACTTCTATACCATAACTTCCCCCAACACTTCACACTGTCTATCTGTCACTTGAGAATGACAACATTTTTGCTACCTTAAGATCTTTAAATATCTGAATTGTTAAATACTTAATTTATCTCCCCTAAGTCATGGCAAAAGTTTGTTACTTTATTTTCATTTTTCAAGCCTATAGTTACTTCTAAGTTATTTAGCATAGTCTTTCTGGATCATTTTTGCTACTGTGGCCTCCTTCTGTTAATTCCCATCTCATAGCTGTGCTTAGTTCATTCAAAGACATGACAAATAATTATTATATTTACTCATTTATTTATGGGTTCCTTTATAAAATAAATGCTATGATCCTGATTGGACTAGGTATGCGCTTTTGTATTTTAGATACCAATTGAATTGACTGTTATATGAGTAAAAATTCACCAAATGTATGTTGAATAAATTTGTATATTTAACATGTACTTCCTTGAGCGAAATTGTTAAAGTATGAGCATGCGATGAATCATTTTATTTTTAAGGGACTTACATTAGCAATTCTATTTTACAGATCATGAGATTAAGATGATAAAGGTGTGCAGCTCGGAAATGAATTACCCTATGTTCTTATAGAAAAATCTATGCTCTTAATCCTTCAGATATGCCCACTGAAACACTGTCTGTAATTATGTGAGTGCCTGCTTTGTGGATGGGTCTTTATTTCCCCTTTCCTCTATGCTTCTGTATCTTTTACTTTTTACTAAGCAGAATGTATTATTAGTCAATTATAGAAAAATTCAGAGATTAGATGTGTTATGTCTAATAATCCTTTAAAATGTTATGTCTAGCTTATTAGAGTCGAGAATAAAATCATACGTAAATATAAACAGACAATCGAAGGGCTGCTTTGTGCACTCTTTGAGTCAGATTCCCTGCCTGCTTCCCAGATTCCCTACATCATAGCCTAATTCAGCCTCGAAACCATCTCTGTCCTATCTTCTCACTGTGATCCTTTCATGCTGTGTTCTTCTTACTTTATGCAGCATTATGTCATTTGGACTAATAATCTCTTCTTAGAATCTTAAATTACTTGTGTTAAAACTTATCTACATCTCCTTCCCTGAGCTTTTTTTATTTATTCATCCATAGCTCCTCAATTCATTTATCCAAATCCCATTATCCATGTTTTTTTTTCCTGAGTTGGTGTTCGTTATTCGTAGTACAAAATATCTTTGTACATATGCTTAGTAAATGGTACCCATCCATATCCCTGTGAAAATTTGGGAGAGTAAAAATTAAATAAGTAAAAAGTGTGACTCTTCTCCTTAAATAGATAACAGTATATATGTACATACACTAGTCACAGCATATAAATGTTAAAAGATGTGAGTACACTTTATCAGGAATACAGAAAAGAGAAACCTTTCTTCTTAAGTCTGAAGACCAGGTTGATGCTGATAGATGAGATGTAACCAATCTGACCCTTGATGTATCATGCTAATTTTCACAGACAGAACTGGGAGAGACATTTCAGGCCTTCCTTGTTCAACACTAATGGGAATGGTTTTTAAATTACATAGTGTTCTACTTCATGTCAATGGGATCACTGAACCTCAGCCGCTAATTAGCATTCAAATTGATGCAATGGTCTTTCCTTTTTTTCCTTAGTTTTGACATCTGTCCAACAAAAAGAACAATTTTTTTTTTGGTCTTTTTGAGGCAGGGTCTTGCTATGAAGTTCAGGTTGGCCTTGAGCTCACTTTGTACCCCAGGGTGGTCTCGAACTCACAGCCATCCTCCTGCCTCAGCCTCCCGAGTGCTGGGATTACAGATGTGAGCCACCATGCCTGGCTGAGAACAATGTTTTAATTCTGCCTTGTCAGAAGAATTACCTAATAAATATACCTTCATATGATTAACATTTTATAAAAGGTACTATGCTGTAAGTATTCATGATCATTGGTTATTTTCAGCATGGCTGAAAATGGATTCTAATGAAATCATAACAACAATTGTATTTTAATATGGTCTTTAGTGTGTGTAGTCTGGTTAAATTTTTGTTTACAGTGTTGTAACAATACAAGGTTGTTTAATGTAGGTCTGAAAAATAAAGCAAGTAGCAACTTTATAGATCTTCAGTACTTTGGAGCTAGGTAGTTCATTTCATTATTCAGGGCAGAAAAAAAGATATTGTCCTCAAAAAAAAAAAAAAAAAAAAAAGAGCCTCAAAAACTTGTCCTAAGGTTGAAACTATCCCCAAGAAATCAACGGCAATTTTAAAAGCCCCAGGGACTAAGGATTTTGGAGACAATTTTTCTGCCTATAGAGGGAGCCAGAGGAACACAATTTAAAATTTATTAAGTTATTTATTCATTATGAAATCCTCAGTCAGATACAATCTTTCCTTCTCCCTCTCCTTTTCTCCTTCCCTGGAAAGAAATAGTTTTAAAACAGGGTAGGTTTTACCATTAGGGAAAGCCAGACTAGTTCTGCTTTCAGATTGGTTCTCCGCAGACCAGAAACGGGAACATGGTGGCAGTTTGGTTTTTGAGGTAAATTTCTTGCCCATAAAGTAGACAGGATGTGAAAAGCTGCTTGTGGGCAGTTCTTGTTAAAGATGAGACATAACAATGCAGTTTAATTTTCACAAAATCAATCAACAATTTCCAACAATTACTGCTGGCTGATAACTATGTTTCAAATACTGGAATTTGCAATAATATTTGATAAGAATTCTGCCAGATGTTTTACTGGCTACTTCGCTTGTTATTCCACTGGAATCTCAGAGTCCACTGAAAGAAACTATTGTTACCTCATTTTACATGCAAGCCAACTGAGGCAGGCATAGGGTTGTTATTTAATTCGTTCATGCTACTTCATCAGTAAGTGGTTAATCTAGAAATACGAACCACTGATTGTCGCTGGCACTTATTTCTCCAACAACCAAGAAAAAGAAAAGAAAAGAAAAAATCAGGTGATATCCTGTCCTAGTAACCTGGGACAAAATTCCTGAGTGAGTCCTAGGAAAGATGCACTGCACCATGCTTAGCAGTTTGGGGTGTTCTCATGTTCAGAAGATGAATATGCAATCCAGGTAGAAAAACTCTTTTTTTACCACAAAGACAGTGGACTGGACATAATTTAAACCCTGTGCCTTAGTAAGTCACTACTGAATCTGCATTTTAAAAATCTTTAGGTGTTTTGATTTTGTATCCCTTCAATTTTATTTTTTCAATGTAATTTCTATTTGTCCAAGTCTGCAGTATACAATGGCTGTATTTATGGTGGAGAGTAGGGGCATATGCATATTACATCTTGGTTATTTTTATATCTCCTTCTATCTTTATCTTGAAAAAGTTCTTATAAAAAGATCTATCTTATAAATATCTGTTTCCTACTATCTATCTTTTGTTTTGCTTTTGGATTTATTCATACTTTGGGTTTCTCCTATAAGATAGATCATATAATATTAAAACTTGTATGTCTGGTTTATTTGATTGAACATGATAACCTCAAGGTCTATCTATTTTTCTTACAAACTACTCAAATTTATCCTTCTTTATAGCAAAGTAGATTCTTACCTCCACTGTGTAGAAATACAATATTTTCTTTATCCACTTATCTGTTGAAGGACATATAGGCCATTTTCAAGTTTTAGCTATTATGGGTCCTGCTGTTATAAAGAGGAATGCAGGTATCACGGTAATATGATATCTTTATCTCTTTGGGGAAGGGAATAGCTGGATCAAATCAAATTTCTACCTTTAGTTTTTTGAGGAATTTCCATAAAACTTCCCCTAGTAACTATACTGGTTTATATTCTACCAACAATATATTGAGTTTCTTTGTCACCACAGCCTGGCCAGAATTTGTTATTATTTGATCTCTTGACAATGGGTATTCTTTCTGGAGTAAGACAGAATTTCAGGGTTGTTTTAATTTACAATGCATTAATGGCCAGAGATGCTGATCATTTTTCACATACAGTATTGATTGGCCATTTGTACTCTTTCTTCTGAGTAGTATCTATTCATTTTAATTGCCTACTTTTAACCGAGTATTTTATTTAGGGAGTTCTACTATTTTTGAATTCTTGTTATAGCCTAGATATTAGTACTCTGTCTCAGGAGTAACTGGCCAATAAATTGTTCTCATTCTGTAGGTTTTCTGTTTATTCAGTTGTTTGCTTTGCTGTGCAGAAGTTTTTAATTTGATGGGATCTTACTTGTTGATTTTTTCTATTATTTCTTGAAATTGGGGTTTTGTTAAGAAAGTCCCTAAAACTAGCCTTACCTATTTTGTCTTCTAGCAAATACATGTTTATTGTAATATTTAGATCTTCCATTTTGATTTTATTTTAATCCATGCTGATAGATATAGGTCTGAATTTAACCTTCTACATATGGACACCCAGGTTTATTAGTATCATTTTTTTCAAAAGACTCCCCTTCCTCTGGGGAATGTTTTGGTCTCTTCTCAAATATCAGAAGACCGGATGTGCATGGCTTTTTCTACATCCTGTATTCTGCTGCACTGATCCACATGTGTGCTTCTGTGCTAATAGCATGTTGTTTTATCACCTTAGCTTTATAATATATTTTTCAGTGTAAGGTTGTGATTCCTCCTGCTTTGCTCTTTGGAATTGCATTAAATCTCCCTACCAGTTTTGTAAGCATGACAATACTGCAATATTGGTTATGCCTATTTATTTTCTGATGTCCTCTTTGATGTCTTTTTTTTTCAGAGTATAATTTTTACTGTAGGAGTCTTTTACTTTCTTGACTAGGTTAATTTCTATGTATGTAATTTTCTCTTGAAGCTTTTGTCAATGGTTTCCTAATTTCTTCCTTGTTGGATTCATGGATTCATAACTGGTGTAGAAGAATACTACTGATACTTGTGTGTTGCCTTCATATCCTGTCACTTTGCTGAATTTATTAATTCTAAGAGTCTATTGGTAGAACTTTTTGAGTCTTTTCTGTGAAAGATGCTGTTGATGAAAAGGAATAGTTTGACTTCCTTTTTTTTTTTTTTTTTTTTGGTACTGGGGATCAAACTCACAACCTTGCACATGCTAGGCAGGCACTTGTGCCGCTGAGCTAAATCTCCAGCCCCAGGCTTCCTCTTTTCCTATTCACGTCCTTTGTGTATCATTATGTCTGTTTTCTCTGGTTCAACTTCTGAGTACTATATTGAACAAGTGTGGTGATAATGAACATCCTTGTCTTATTTCTGATTTTAGAGGAAAAGGATTCAGTTTTTTTCCCATTTCATATGATCTTGCAGTCGGTTTTCCATAAGTGGCTTTTTAGGAGATTGAGATAAATTCTTGATTTTTTTAAAAAATCAGATTGAGATAAGCTCCTTTTATACCTATTTTTCTCAGTTTTTTTTTTATCATGAACAGGTGTTGGATTTCTGCACCTATTGAAAGGATCATGTGATTTTTGTCCTTGTTTCTCTTTGTGAGATGTATCACCCTTACTGATCTTCATGTGCTGAACCATCCTCCCATGTCTGAAGCGAAGCCTATCATGTCATGACATATACTTTGTTGCAGTCTAATTGCCCGTGTCTTACTGAGGATTTTTGCATTCATGCTCATTAAGCAGATTGGCCTGTCGCATTTATTTTGGGGACAGGAGGTCCTCATCTAGATTTTGAATCAGAGCAATGTTATATTCCAAAAATGAGCTGAGCAATACTCTTTCCCTTTTAATTTTGTCAAAGTGATGAGTATTGTCATTAGAGCTCCCTTGAAGTTCTTATAGAAGTTAGTGGGGAATCTGTTGTGTCCGTGACTTTTTTAGTTGTAAATTTTGATTATTGCCTCATTTATTGTCAATGAATTATTCAAGGTTTGTATAACTTCTTGATTAAGTTTTGTTAATTCAAATTCATATATATCTAGAAATCTAGCCATTTCTTCTGAGTTACTGAGTTTCTACTGAGTTACTCCAACTTACTGTTACCGGGTTTTGGGGTGCTACAGTCTTCTTCTAAAAGTGCTTTTAAGGTTCTTTCAGTCCTGAGCAAACAATTGGTCAAGACAAGTGCAAACAGTAGTAAAGTTTTACAACTGTTAAGTATAGGGAAGAAAAAAAACGCAGCAGGCTCTGCAGAGCTAGTTTGTAAAAGTAGGAAAAGAATCTGTACAAGAGGAGAGTGAACTACCGGGAAAGAACACAGTAGCCAAAAGCCCCCATGTAAACTCTCCTTTCATATTTCTCCCTTCTCAGGCTGGAGCTAGGTCTTAGGCTGCCTTATGTCCTCTTGACAAGTCCATGTGCAGGACTTGTCAAGTACTAGGGATTTTATAATTAGCAAGTTACACCTACTTCCCCACCAGCTTTGCATACCCTCGTCTCCTGCCTTATTTTGTTCTGAGAGATTCTGTCCTCACAATTCTTCATGAGATGCTGAGGGAGAGCAGGGTCCCAGTCTTCATGCAGCTGCTTCCTGCTGAAAGGGGCTGCGGGGCCTGCCTTCTGGGGATTATGTGCTTTCCAACTGCCTTGGGGTATTGGGGCTCACTGGCTGGGTTGAAAAGCGGAAAAAAAAGTCATCAGAAGACAATGAAACAAGAGTATTTAAAATAGCCACCTCTTTGATGGGAGCAAGTTTTGTGAATTTGTTAGTAGACTAAACTTAACTATTCGGTTGGGAGCATAAAACCTAAATATGAGAGGAAGCAAGCCAGATTTTGACACTTCCCGTGGAAGAGAAAGTGTGGTAAAGAGGAATGTCACATAAATTATCAAGCTCTTGAGAGCTATAGTCTTAGCAAGATTACTGACCTTCTGAATCTAGTTAGAAATGGTACTCTTAATACAGGCTTCCATGTACTTTTCTGTACCTGTCTTGTTTTTGGAAGAGGAATTTCAGCTCTTCTGGAAGTTTACAGGAATGGCTTTTCTCTTTTGGGTCATCTTTTTGTTCTAGATAGTTCAAGTGGGGCTGCCTTTGTCTCTGAAAGGTGAACCCAGCCATCTATCTGTGCCACCTTTACGATAATGGAGAAACCTTTTATTTAGGTTTTAACTGTCCTGCAAGAGTCCTTTCTTTCCAGATTTTAATGAGCATTGGCTCTCCAGAGTGGACACCAGGGGGTCCCCCTGGGTCAGGAGCTGACGGGACTCTGTTCCTCTACAGTTGGAGAGTTTGCTGCTCTTGGCCTAGATTGATAAGGTATTGTAAAAATCTCATGGTCTCTGCACCCTCTTTCTATCTTATCAGAACATCTCAAATGCACTCATATTTAGCCCATTTTGAGGGGCATTTTGACACCTCATGAAGCCTATTGACAATAATTAGATTTAAGACTCAGCTGTCACTTGACAAAATCTTTCTAGAGCTTGCTTTAGAGTCCGGTTGTCTCTCTCAATCTTTCTAGGAGACATAGCTCACTAGAAAGCAGGGCTCAGACCGCTGGAGCTGTTGGAGGTGAAATAGCTCATCCCTGGGTAAAGCTAGTGAAGTAGATGGGCATGAAAGAGAAACCTGGGGAAGGGGAGGAGGCAGCTAAGGCCGTGACTCCCTTGTCAGATGGGCTTTTCTCACAGGTAGCCTTTGTTTGCCTATTAGGAGGATGACTTCCTGGGAAGTCCGAATAGATCTGTGACACATTTCTTTTAGATTTCTTTTTACAGTAGATAATGTACAAGATGTTAGTTGTACATAAATAAACATTTTTAAAGATTATCCATTGTTTCACAAAAAAGAAAGAGAAAAAAAGTCAAATTAAAAATCTGAATTTTATGCTGAAAGACTCCATGAAACACACCAAAACAAAATATTATGTGCCAGATAAGGACAAATCGAATGACAGGAAAATGAATGCTGGGGTGAGTCTGGAAAGGTGGGGAGAAATCTAGAAAAGCTAAGGTCCCATTCCAGTAAGCCACTTGTAAGTGAAGTGTGATAGAACTTTTGTGCACAAATGGAAAATCAGAGATCTCGAGAAGAGGAATCATTTATAAAGCAACAACTAGAGTTAGAGGGCTTCCCCACCCCCCCGTAATCTATTGACCAAAAAATTAAGTCCCTCCTTCTTTAAAGTAAAATATTTTGGTTATCCAAGAATAATGTCGTGATTCAATTCATCTTTCTCTGTACTCTTACTCACATGCTTGTTTATATATTACCCATCACTTTCAGTTTAACTCAATATCTGGAAGATGTTCAATGTTTTCATGATTTTTATTTGAAAATAAAATCTGAAGGACTGAAAATAGAAAAACTGAGGCTTTGGTGGAAGACAGTGTTGGCTAATTTAGTGTGGAAATGAGCAAGGCACATAACCTCAGAGACTTGTCTGGAAACCCAGTCTTATCCATGAAGGACCTTAAGCAATGTACTTAGAGTGTTAGGGTTCTGCCATCAATAACCCTGGTACAAAAATCATCCCCTTACCCGGTATATTTGGAGATTACAGATAACGAAGCTTGCCAGTACACCTCCTGACTTTTGGTAGTTATTAAATGTGTGGCAGCTATTATATATGACGGGGTCTGGCTGACAGTAGGAGAGTTAGGGAATGCACGGAATGTTCTCATGGCCTGAAACAGGAAGTATTTGATGTGCATCAATACCTAGTGGGTAAGTAGGAAGGGAAGGGTGGATTGGGGTTTTCAGAATCAGTTCCAGTGGTGCTGGTAAGTATGTATGTTTAGTGTATGTGTCAGGATCCTCATTCTAGTGCATGAATCATTTTCTTCCCCTTAGAGCTTTTGGTTGTTGTGTTATTTCACTCAGTAGTCCTGCAAAAATACTGAGAACTCAAAAGGGAATTTCCCAGGATAAAACCTAAATCCAGGAGTCTGGTTTCCGTGAAACTACAATGTTGACAGCTCTTAATGAACATTTTCAACATCTGGATTATTTCAGCTTTCACTGAATCAAAGGTCTTTTTTATCATTTCCATGTTTGCAGATGGAACATTTTGTAACGCTGTTCCCATATGCCCATGGTTCATACATACATAGCAGCACAGATATTGTAAATTGATTTTCCGGGAAGTAAAAATATTTGCCTGAGTGTTGTTGCTGGCAGATTCCTCCTATTTAATCTATGTTTTACTTAAAGTAAACACAAACACATTCTTTTCATTTGTAGAGTTCTTTTGAGCCTGCAAAGTAATGTCACGCATGCTATTCCATTTATTTTTCATGATGATACTATGAAGTAGGTACCGATCTGCTTATTTTCTCGGGAAGGCAACAGCAGCTTGGCTAAGTGAGTTCAGCTTCACACAGCAGTGAATGTTTGAGCCGGGTGACCTGATACTTTAAACTGAGTATCACTGTCACTCTGTAACGTCATCATTCAGTGAACAGTGGAGCATAAATAAAGCAGGTCTGTTCCTGTCTGCAAAAAGTTCCTAATGTCACTTAGAGTCATTGCACACACATGCACACTTTGTGTATGCAGGTGAATGTACACACATGCATGTTGGAGTGAACACAAGCAGGTAGAGAGACTGAGCTTAGTCCGGTGGGACTGGAAAGAGATGTGGCACAGAGCAGGCAAGGAGAAAGGTAGGAAGAGTATTTTTAGAGTGCAGAGAACCAGGCCCCCGCTTCAGATAACTGCCTAGGTTGTCCTCCTCCACACCCCCACCCCCAGTGCACTCATCTGTAAACATTCCAAGAAGGACAGGACACTGCATTCTTGGCTGGAAGCAAAACATGCAAATGAATCATCTGGAAGTTCAAGCTTGGAGTACATTTTCATTAGATTAGAATGACAGATATATTCACTGGCTTTCTGCTGCTGAGGTACCTCACGATCACCAGATCTATGAATATCTGCCACCTTTTTGATTTTGCTAGCTGGAAGAGGTTTACTCAGAACCAAGCATCAACAAAACTGAACCTCAACTCGGTGGAGTCATTGGGATAAATACAGTGGATGGGGAACCAAAGGAAAGGACACCAAATTGGGACACCAGTTGGGTTTTTGTCTTATTGCTACAGTACAGTTCAAAAATGTTTTCTTCAGTAAATTGTTTCATTTCACCACTCATTTCTTGCAAAATGGAGCTCACGATCCTACCTAGCCCAACATTTCCATTAAAAATTAAGCGAGGCACCATATATGGAAATGCCTTGAAAGTAATTTTGAAGTTACATAAATTATTACATAAATGTATACATTACATAACTACGCTATACCTATGTATATATGTAAAGATTTCAAATGGATTCATTTTATAAAATCCCCTCCAATTTTCTATTGCAACTTAGCAAGCTATTGTTTTTAAAATACATTTTGGAGCCAGCTCATCGCTCTGGTAAGTGGCTGTGCCCTGTAAGCCACGGCTGCTCCAAAGTGAGAACCATCAGCATTTCCTGAAATCTGCGCCATGTTGGAACTTGGGGCTCTAGGAAAACAAGCAGCCAGCTCGCGGCTCTGGTAAGTGGCTGTGGCCTGCAAGCTGTGACCACTCCAGGGCGAGAACCCTCAGCGTTTCCTGAGATCCACACCATGTTGGGACTTGGGGTGTTGGGAAAACAGGCAGCCAGCTCACTGCTCTGGTAAGCAGCTGTGAGCCTATCAAATATCCATTCCCCGCCCCCCCGCCCCCCGCCCCCCCCCCGTTAGCAAGTGGGAGCCAGAGATCTGAGCATCTCTTGCGAGTTTGACTACAGGTAATACAGCAAATAAGGGGGATTTCCTTCTACCATCTCTTTGAAGGCAAATATTTTTATCACTGTTTTGCTCTGTTCTGATTAATGGTATTGCTCTATTCAATATTCTCTTTTTTATAAGTTCTGTATTTCCTTCTATTTTGCTGTACCTGATTGAAAGAACAACTATTGTGAAGAAAACCAGATATACTATTGTACCTACTGCTGTTATCCTGGTAACCTGCTGTGAGGTTCTGTACCAATTTCACTGCACTGCCTTAGTTGACTATGTCCTGTCTTGTTCTGCTGTATTTTACTACCTTCAAAATAAAATAAATAAATAAAATAAAAAATAATAATAAATAAGAAAAAATTTTAAAAAGTAAATAACAACAACACAACAGATCAGTAAGGTACTGAGCAAGCTGAAACATGATATAACTAAACAGATAATGGACTTAAAAAGCAAAAGGAGGAAAAGAAAGCGCTCTAAAGGGTATAACTGCATGTATATTTAAGTGTGTAGGATTGGTAACCATGTTGCTAAGTTTTTGTTGGATTGTTGAACAGAATTGTTTGCAGCCTCCCTGTTTGAATGTCCATTTTGTATGTTTTAATTTTGTAACTTGAACAACTATAGCTAAGAAGACAATATGTAATTTATCAACTAGTGATTTCTTACTGTTCTTTTTTTGTTGAAATTCTGTATTGTTTCTACCCTTTTTTTTGGTTTTGTTTCTTTTCCTCTTTAAATAAAATTAAAAATAAAATACAATAAAATAAAATATGTTTTGGACTTTATCCTAATCCCCAAATGTCAGGTATACACAGAGATAGTAGTGAAAACATTGGATGCAAAATTTAAGAAGTTATTTTCCTCTCAGCCTACTCTGCAGTGAAGCTGTTGCTCGTGATTTTAAGTGCAGTTCACTGTTAGATGGGCCTTAGTACAGCTCCTGGATATGTGGTTTAGTGCAGAAATGCAGTGTAGGAGTCCAGGAAGGAAGATGGAAAAGTAGCAAGTATAGGATAAAGAATTTCGCTCTGAGAAAACTCGCAAGAATAATCTAGTGATAACCAAGTAGTGTGTAACTACTTAAACTCTATTGTGGCTGGGGATTTAGCTCAGCGGCATAAGCGCCTGCCTTGCAAATGCATGGTTGTGAGTTCGATCCCGGATACAAAAAAAAAAAAAAAGAATTCAATACAAACTCTATCACGTTATTCCAAATGTGCTCTTTGGACCAGTGACAAGGGACATCACCTGGGAGATCTGTAGTATTGCTGATGCCCAAGGACTTCTGAAGTCCTAATAAATCAGCATCTATTTTAGCAAGATCCTTGGGTTGGTGTGTTAAAGTTTGTGACTCAGTAGCCTAGGAGGCATTTCCAGACCCATTATGACATTTGATTCTTGGAAATCTCTTGCTAAGAAATACCTCGTTATCTCCAACTCCCTTTTTCCATAGAAATTCAGAGGAGTTAAGTAAGAGGGAATGGCTAGGTAAGCCATCTGATGAATTTAAATGTAGACTTTGCTGAATTTAAAGCCATACTTCTTCTATTATATTCCTCTTTTTCATTGCTCTCTCTCAGATATTATATATAAAGAGCTACCTCCAACCAAATGTGAAATCTGGCAATCATTTTGTGCATTTAAGAACCACTAATTCACCTAAGAGACCCCATTCACATAACCCTGCCTCATAGCACAGAAACATCACAGGAGTGAGCAAAGAGCTGCTTCCTTTTGTGGCACAGCAGACCATTTGAATCTCTGCCAAGAAGATGACAGAGACTTCTCATTTCATACTTTCCATTTTTATGTGGATAATTAAAGTTTGAAATGATGTGAGCCTTTCAGAAACACTTCATCGGATTTATCCAAGCTAATCCCATTATCAGAATACCATCGTTTTACCTTGCCACCCCTGAATTGCTCAATCTCAGTGGCTAACAGCCTTTTCTTCAGTGTCTTAAGGTGGCCATGTCAAGAGCCACTTGGAGCAGTCTGCTTGTGTTGTGAGGGGAAGGCTTGACTCTTGTGTCTGCTAGGAGTGCTGGAAATACATGGCTGGGATTTTTCCACCATTCTCCTTATTCACAGGTTTTCAGAGTCCTCAAAGAAGAGGGATTCACCATCACAGTAAACAGGTTGGTGGCTGAGAGTTTGCAGGTACAGCAGCAGTTCTGGCACCAGCGCTATTCAGAGAAGAGACTTTGATTGTGATCCTTGAAGTCCCCCCTGAGTGAGCCCAGGTGGCTTTCCACCCAGAGAACTGGCCTGGCCATTGTTCACCTGCTTTCTCCTACCATGTAGCACAGAGAACAAGACCTAGAGGTCTGTAAAGGGAGATGCCTTTGGATATCCTAATAAATAGCTTGACTCAGAGTCATTCGCAAGACAATGAATCTCCAGAGGGTTGCTTCTGTTTAGTTCATACCCCGGAAAATAGCTTTTGTTTTCCCCATACTAAGTCTTTTGTCTATTATGGATTCTCCAGTCACCTCACAGGATACTCTTGTACTGTTATTCTGCCTATACATAGGTGCTTTCCGGTCTTTACTACAGTGTTCTTTCATCCTCAAAATCTTTCCCACCGACTCTGCCTTTCCAAATCCCAGGGATCATCCAATGGATTTCCTTTTGGTGCCTTCCCTGACAAGTAAAATAAAACCACATTTCACATCTCATGGCTGTACTCAACTTATTTATATAATTGGCAGCCTCTTCTACTGGGGACGTAGCAATCTGTTTTACTAGATTATGTTTTACTTGTTTGTACAGTTTTACAGCCTCTTGTAGTATTGATTTCTCTCGCTCATTCTTAGATACACAGGGGCAACAATAACTCACCACTTGAATGGGAATCTCTCAAATCAAGGAATGTCAGGCCTTGCTTCTGAAGCCTGGAGTTGGCAAGTCATAATTATAACCCTCAACCCCTGTGGGCCTTTGAGGTTGCCTCTGTAGCCGTGGGCTGCAGCCAAACCTGCAGAACCTGTTCTCCAGCCTACCTGAAAAAAAACTCTTCACTTCAAAAAGGGACCCGCCCTCTCTCACTTTATAAATTCCAGTGCTTTGCCCGACTTGTCATGCTGACAACATAGATAATATTGTACAAGACTCAAACTTTTGGAACAAGTGGTATAAAAAAATTCATGAAAATTAAAAGAATGTAGTTTTTCTACAACAGATATTTATTAGCAAGCAGACCTAAAAGTGAAACAACAGAGTATTTAATTTGACATTAAGTGAAGTTTGAGCTTTTTGGTCCATTGACTTGAGGCAAATGAGACAACTTCATGGCAGTATAAGTCAGCTAATAATATATTCGAATTCTGGTTCTTAAGAATCAGAGAATACATCATTAGGCCCACAGCTGATTGGGGGTCAGGTCTGAGAGGCCATTATTAAGAGCAAAGGATAGGTAGAGACCTTGCTAAATGATTTGAATGATTTTGACCCCCTCCATTCGTGCAAGGTAGAAGTATCACCAAAACATATTCATCAATCCATGTATTTTGAACACCACTGACCCCAAATTCCCATTTCTAGCACCATTTCACTGCCTACACTATCTACTACCTTCAGAAATGAAAGGCAGCATTGTAACAAGGAGGAGCAGCTCAGTGGTACAGTCCAGCTGAACACAGGCGAGGTCCTCGGTTTCATCTCCAACATCAAAAGTAAGACCACCTGACTAGCATCTATCATGGTTTGTTTTGTTTTGTTTCTTTAAAGAAAAGCCTGCAGCGATACTAAGAGCAAAAAACAGCCAAAGCTCTTGCTCCATGCCTTTACAATGCAACCCGTTGATTCAGTGCATGATTTCAAGATGTTCATAACCACACCAGATCAATTGATGACCTCTAAAGTGTAGTTGGAACTAATATTATTGTACTGTTTATGCAGAGCACAAGAAATGGCAATTTTCTGTACCTTTTCCATTTTCTCCATTTAGAAGACCTAGTTTAAAAGATGCCTAATATTTTAACAAATTTCATCAGCATATGGGCATTCTTTGTGGTGATAGTAGTTTAACCATTTTGTAGGTAAGGAAATCAAGACTTACAAGGTTAATTGGTTGGCTCAGGTTAGGTGACAATGCTGAGATTCAAATCCAGAGCACACGTATTTCATCCTGTGGGTGAACTTGTAGGCATACACTGAGCATGGACCTAATCAAAGAATCAATGCTACCCTTTGTGTGAATGTTACTCAAGGATAATTGCACTGGCATTAAATATAGAGAAATATTATTTTTAAAATGTCTAAACTGTCTGGCTCAAAGATATAATTTTATGGCATAGATTTGAGATGAAACTAAGTGTGTTACATGTCTTTTAATTATGTGGGTACCAAGCCTCAGCAAAGTCCTTCCTCTGCAATAATCAAGATGCCTTAGTCCACTATAACCTAGTGCAAATGCACTGAAGAGTTATTTTCAATAGCTTGGCATGTAATGGATAACTAAAACAGTATTTACTTATAAGTGTGCTATATAGGCTTACTATTCATTTTAAAGTTCATCATGATTTTAGGCCATGCAACAAAAAGAATAGTAAATTCTAGTAAATTTTATTGGTTTATCTTTGTATTTATATTGAAATTCTTTCTTACAGTGCTACATAGATGTAAAGAAATCAAACAATCCTGACAAAAACCAGTGACTATCCATGACTGAGACTGTTTCAGGAAAGGTGGCTTCAAAGAGAAAGTGTATAGGAAATATATAAAAATATTCCATGATGGTTTCCAATGGTATGAATGGAGGTTTTAACATGGACATGGCAAAAATTGGAAAGTGAACAAGAAATAAACTATTACTACTTCTAGTAAAGCTATCCTGAAGGCTACAGAGTCACATACTTCACAAGATCAAACTTCTTCTCAGTGGTCAGTCATAGGAGTTTGCGGCAGGAGAGTTGCACGTTTAAACCTGCTATGGGTAACTTAATGATTTAGGGAGACTCTGTCTCACAATTTTTCTTTTTGATACCAGGAATCAAACTCAGGACCTTGTGCTTACCACACAGACACTTGTACCACTGAGCTATGTCCCCGGCCCCCATCTCAGAATTTTAAAAGGTTTAAAAAACGCTGGGATTTACCTCAGTGCAAAGCACCTAGATTCAATCCTTGACACTGAAATAAATGTCATGTTTGGAGAAAGAGACACTTCAGAGCTGACTCAGTGGTGCTTAAGGTGTATATTATAAGCATTAACTCCTGAAAATAGATGTGTTCGGTTCTTGGGTTTCCTTTTTTTCTCAGTAAATTTTGAAAGCTTTTCAAAACCTAGACTTAATTGATTTGTATCGAGAAGGCATAACAGGATTCATTCTTTTAGCAATTAAACAAATGAACGGAAACTAGAAAGACACAAATTACAACTCAAGTAAAGAGCAAGAAACAAGATTTTGTGGCATAGTTTTAGGCTACTGGGAGAGAAAACGATTCCTTTTATAAAAGCTGGAAACTACTTTTTGACCCCATGGGATTAATCAAGTGCAGGCAGTAAGAGTTTGGATGCTGAAGCCCGAGTAAGGTCACTTTTCCCTGCTAGCTGACCTTGGAAGGGTGTCAGGTTACTTGGCCTACTGGTTCTTCAACTCCCTCATCTGTCTCCAAAGTTAGGATGTACTGTAGCATCCTGTGAGAGCTGCAAGGGCTCCATGAGGTAAGAGAAAGTATTGTGTCTCTCTGGAGAGAGGTGTAAAGGTGTGATGAGTTAACATATGTGAAAGTCTCAAAACAGAGCCTGGCACAAGGCTCCATATGCATAGCTCCTTTAGTATTATTATGTCTATAATTTTCTCCAGATCAACAATCCCATTTTAGATACACTCAGAGGTCCAACAGGCATTATTAGAATGGCAACAGATGCCTAAATCGACATAGTTGTGGAATGCATAGTGTGTTCTAAGTCATCTCACACTTTATTTTTATATAATGCTTATTTATTTCATGAATATAAACAATGTATTTAATGTACTACTTCATATGTCCCCCGTGAAATGAGTACCATGTTTTTAATAAGATTCATCTGTATTTCAGTGGTGTGAGTGTGAGCTCATGCACACCTTCAGATCGATGCCATTTTTTTTTGTCTCTTCCTACTCCTCTTTATTTTTAAATAAATAGGCACTAAGGGTTTAAAGAGCCTGTTAGCACTTTCTAAATTACATAACTTGTTTTCAGAACTAGGATTTGACTTCCAAGTACCGGCTATTTCTTATTAACTTTCAGAACTGTAACAACAGCCATATAAACAACAAAGGAAGAAGGACTAATGGAATATGAATTGTGTGGCAGTGTAAACATTAAATGTCTGCATGTAAATCATAAACCAAGATAAATATTCTGCAAAGAGTTAATGTACTAGCCATGTGTAATTTAACATATTACTCATATACATTGTTTGTGGTCTGGCATCAACATTGTTTAGCTTTATTTTTATGCCCCTTTTGAAAATAATTTCAAATTTCCAAAGGCTTGCAAAAATAATAGCCTAATAAATGCCACAACCCTCCTCCCAGCTTCATGCATTAGTGTTTTCTTCATTGCCATCATATGATTTTGGTTCTCTCTCATGCTGTTTGTGTGTGTGCGTGTGTGTATAAGTGTATTTCCTTCACTCTTTGAAATTTGCTGGCCTGTAGTATGTTCCATTGTTTCTAAATACTTCAGTGTACATTTCCCAAGAAGTTTACTAAACACAGTCAAGTCATCAACTTCAAGGACAGGAACTGATCTTTTATCCCGGTTTTTCAGTCAATCTAGCAATTTCTATTACAACAACTCCCCATTAGATTGCATTATAATAGTCATGGCCTAGTGTCAGAAACTACATTTAGTTGTTATGGATCAGGACTGAACATTTATACTTGCTTGGAAGTTTCCCAATTTTAGCCCGGAAGTTCCTGAGTCTTAAGAAATCCCTCTGTCTAGGAAAACCAGTGCAGTTGGTCACATTGTGTTGTTTCTTTAGCTTTCTTAAATCTAGAACTTCCCCACACTCAGTCTTCATATTTTATGACAGTTGGCCTTTTGAAGTTACAGCCTGCTTCATCTTATGTGTTTGTTTTAATCAGATGTTCTTTCTCTGAGTCTATCTTATGTGTTTTCCTTATTAGACTGAATCTATACATTCTTGGCCAGAATACTTTATCTGTGCCATCGTCTATTTTGTGCATTACGTAGGAAGGCAAGTCATACCCAGCTTCTTACCGTAGATGGCAAAAGCCTTTTGTCTTTTGTTTACCCAGTAATAATGTAGATTTCTCCACTCAGCACTGTGCAGGAAATATTTTAAAATCATACTAATATTCTAGTCTCAAAAATTTTCCCTACACTTAGCATTCCCTGAGGATTCTTGTCTGACCCAATCTTTACCGTGATGGTTGCAAAAATTTGCTTTTTATTTAGGAGATTTGGGTAAATGAATAGAAGAAAAAATGTAAAACAAAAAAAGGTATCAATCTGTTACTTTCTTAAATCATGTGACACTTTTGATATGGCAAATTTCTTTCATCTCATAATGTATACATAATTAGAGTCAAACACTGTGCCATGTGATTGTCAAACTCTAGCACTCCTTATACATTTAACTTTGTCATTCTGCTATAAACAAGAGACTCTTTCACTTATTAATTAACTAATTACTATATACATTAGTATGACTCAACTGTCGTTTTCAATGATTTGTTACTTATTGTTTTACATGATTATTAAGTGCACAAATTGTTTTGTATTTGACTATTGGAATCCTCAGTTTTGCTTCTGTGTCATAGAACAAGCTCCATCTCTCTTTCTACCAATATTCCTTTTGTCTTCTGTGTCTTTTAGTCTTTCTGTATCTCTTCCCTTTTTTTCCTTCTTTCTTTCCTTCCCTCCTCTTCTCTATTCTCCCTTCTTCCCTCTCATCCTTTTCTCTTCCCCTGTCTCTTTCCATCTCCTCTCCTGCTTTTCCTTTCTTTTTCTTTCCTTCTATCATATTTCATACATAGCAAAATGGTCCAGGCTCACCCCTTAAATTGATCTTCCCTAGCTCTGAAATCAACCGTATCTTTGACTTCCCAGTTCAGTTTGGTAGGAAACGTATTAGTCACGAAAATCTGGGTATTAGCCATGTTCCCTGTTACTGAAGTATGACCACTGCGGCCATGGCCTCAAATACTGGCACCAGTATGGAATGAACATAAAAGAATGGTTCTCCAAGTTCAGAGGTAGGGTAATGTCACTTGATGGAAGCCATTTGTGGAGAGATGGAACTTTTAGAGTGAAAAGTAAGATACTGTGTGATATCTAATGTAGAAAAATTCATTTATGTAATTTTGTGTCTCAAAGTTTTGGCAGCACCTCAAATTTTAATCTAGGTATTTGATGTGCCATTCACTGTTGATCAATAGTGAAGCAATAAAACTATAATTTCAGTGAACAGAAACCTAAGTGATCATTTGCTGTCTTATTTGGAGAAACTCTGTGAACAGTAGGTGGCACAGTCATCTAGATTAGCAACCTCTAGCTTTTTGGATTGCGCATCCTGAGAGTAAAAATGTTTAAATGGTTCTGTGCTAAGATCTAAAAAGGGTCAAAGTCACTATCATTGAAGAAAGTGCAGTTTTCTAAAGCACCAGATCAAGAGTGTAATGATTTTATCATGCATGTCTAACATGCATTTCCCAGTCACTGAAACAATGCATATGTAGCCATTCGTTTTCAATAGGCTTAATATTTAAATTCCTTCCAAAGCATAATGACTCACCCTATTATGACTAATATCTTAAGAAACTGTACATGTCGGACACCATCTGCTAATCAAAACACTGACAGTAAGATCATATATTGAGTACTCTTAATGGAAATTACTTTTTTGGCTGAATGCTTGTCAGTTATGAATAAATCTTGTAAGAAAAGAAAAACTTACCTTCTTTGTTCCCTTTCATAGTTCTTAGTTGTAATAGAGTTTTGTAACAAAAGAGATGAAAAAAAGGAAGATACTTTGAAGCTTAATAATGGGTATGTGTTATGTGTCAATGGGAGATAATCAAGGGAATGAGCACATCTCAAAGATATAACTTTGAATTGATGCTTAAATACCATCTTCTGCTGAAACAGAGAGAGAAGAGTGTGGGGGAAGCAGCCATGAAAAGTAAAGTAAATAAGTTTTTAAATGCAGTTTTAATTTGGCTCCCTTTTCATTCATGGAATGATGATTTATTTATTAGTGATTTAGAATCATTCTTCTCTTCCTAGTAAATACTCTTACAAGTGGAGATGTAAATTCATGGATGTAAATTTTTCCTACATGTCCTCTTTTCAGAGCTTACCTTGTAACTGCAGTGTCTTAAAATTATCAGCACAAAATAGTTCTTATAACAGAAAGTGCTATTTTGGAGTGCGGTATGCTTATTTCCTATCATGGTATCTTTGGGGGTGGCATAGTTTTGTTCTTTCACAGCCATCAGTGTTTTTATATCATATGTTTGAGGAAGAACTTACACTGTGGTTGGAAGGGTTAGTATTTCCTGTGTTGATGGTTCTTGAAAAAAAGTGCCATAAGATTGATGAAATATGGAATGATAAATGATGGTTATTAATTTCTTAGTAAGAACTTTCTACACTAGCTATAATTTTATGAGAATTCATTCTGCAGCCCATCCTGAAAAATACAATCCATATGACTGCTTCCCGAGGATTATTTAGCAGCATTTTGAAGAAGAATAAATGAGTTTGAGCACTGCTATTGTTCTCCAGGTTGTAAGGCTCTCATTCTCTCTCCAAGGCATCTTCAGAAATGTGTGGGACGTCGCACTGTCTGGTCTATAAGCCTAGTAAAGTCATGAGTGTCATCAAAAAAGCTATGTATAAACGTTGTTTCAAGAGTTTGGTAGTGATGCTCGGGCTGTTATGGAACATGTGGTCCCTTCTCTCCTCTGTCATTCCACACTCAACAACACATTTTGAGTATTAAATATTTTCTCTCAATGTGTTCAACTATATTAGGTAGTTTGCCACTTTCTTGTCCTTCAGAATGTTAGCAGGAATTTTCCAGCGAGCTCCAGGGCACAGCGAGGGAGCAGCTTTACTATTTGAGGATCTTCTTTTTTAAGCGTCAATCTGGAATTCCGTATAGATCCCTTGTGCATCAGGCCCATTTTCTTGCTCTCATCTACTTTTTGGTTTATTCACTTATGTTTGTGAATAGTAGGAAAAAAAAAAAAAAGAAACTTTAAGTCTTCGCGCACTCCAAAAATGTCTAGGCTACCTAGCCGCTCAAGAATATTGTTGCTCTCAGTATATTTTAACACATTATGTTTTGTTCATGGATGCGTCATTGATCCATACCTCAGGATATGATTATGATGAATATTTTGTTCTTAAATTTATTTTTATTAGTTTGCCTCTTCCTTAAAGACATACGATTTTCACCAGGATAATAAAATTTAGCATTTTTAGCTATACTCTGTGAGCATCTTACGTGATCCCTGGTATTAAGTGCAACTTTACCCTGAGAAACCTGATCACAGGGGAACCCCCCCAAACCCACAAGTGTTCCTTGTTAATCCAGGTACCGCACTGGGTAAGCAGACTCTAGCACAGTGGTTATCATTGGGAATTTCTCCATTGAGCCTGCATATTAGATTTACCGTTTTTTTTTTCCCCTTAAATCTCATCTTATAACCACATGTCAGATTAGCATGCAACTCAGGCATCAGACAGACCTGTGCAGCTAGGGTTAAACATTTGTGTTTCAGGCTCGTGTTATCCAGTAGTTCTCACTTACCTCCAGGGAACAGCAGCCCCAGAACATTATAGACCAGGCTTCCCCGGCCTCTTTGGACCACTTAGTTCTTTGCTGCATGAAGCTATGCTGGTAAAATGGCCAGATAAATCATAGGATGCCTATTTAAATTTGGATTTGGGATAAATGGGTAGAATTTTTTTTTTTTTTTAGTGATGACACCAATGCTAGGCAAGAACTTTATCACTAAACTACAGCCCTCACCTCTCAGATAATATTTTCTCATAAATATGTAATGTATTTGGGACATAGTTATGTGAAAAAAACCCCATTTGGTCACTGTTTACCTGAAATTTAAATTTAGTTGAGTGTCATGTGTTTTTATTTGCTAACTCTGGTAACAACACTCTTAATCATTATAGGACGTTTAGCAGGATCCCTTACCATCTATTCACCCGATGCAGAAACTCTAGGTCCCCATTGTGACTGTTAAAAATGTCTTCAAGCTGGGCACTGTGGGAGCATGTGCTTTTATTCCTGCCACTCAGGAGGCTGAGACACAAAGATCAAGAGTTCAAGGTCAGCCGGGGCTATGTGATGAGAAACACAAAACAAAACAAAATAAAACTAAGCTAAACATCTTTATAGATTTCCAAATGTTCCCTAGAAATCATAATCTCCCAATTGAGAATTGCTGCCTTAAAACTTTCAAAAAATGCCACCTATGGGATTCCACCCAAAATCTACTGAATTGGAAAGTCAGTAGAGGGGATTTAACTGTCTGAGTTTTTTTTTTTTTTTAATGTCAAACATTTTATAGAAAGTAATCAGTCTTATTTGAAAAAATTTTTTTCTTTTCTTTTTTAAAAAACTTTTTTACAAGAATATGTCTCTAATACCTGATAAGTTCATTCATGGTGGTGAACTCGTATACATCTGTGTCCAACCTGAGCTTCTACAAGCCTGGCAGCTCCTTCTGATGCAACTCAAGTTTCAGAAAAAAATTGGAATTGTTTATGCTTCAAGCAAGTGTGTCCCAAAGGATTCAAACTACTGTTCTTTAGCTTGAGGTAGAGTAAATTAATAATATAAGAATCGCTTTTCTTGTATATTAAAATAACATCTAAGGGCCTACCCAACAACTATTAATCAGACTTTCATAAGGATTAGAAAAGTGAAAATGAAGTAGAAAATAAGAATTCATGGTTTTAGCTTCTTTCTCTCTCTCTCTCTCTCTCTGTCTGTCTCTCTGTCTCTCTCTCTGTCTCTCTCTGTCTTTCTCTCCATATCAGTGATTCCGTTGTACACAGATACTTGAACAATACTAACATAGACTTCCCAGACTTTACTTATATCACTAAGATCCCAAATTCCACATCCATATTTACAAAACAGACTTCTGTAGCAATGTTACTCAGCCAGCCCTGGTGGCACATTTGGACCACCTGGGAACATTTCAAAACTTCCAATGCCAAGTTCCCACCCAAGAACAATTAAATCAGAATCCCTGAGGATGGCACTTTTGTGAGTTTTAGATTATGCTAACATGGAAATAGTTTGGAAACCACAGGCCCATGAGGAAACAATACATTACTGTTTCCACTGGTAACACTCCGGTTGTTTTTTTAACTTTTATGTTTTTCATTGTAATTCATGAATTTAATAATCTTGCTCATATTTCCTATTCTTTTTGTGTTGCTTAAATCCATTCTGGCTTCTTCACCAAACCATAATTATGAGACTACAGCAAAATATCAGATGGGGAAAAGCAGCGGCACAGTGACTAATCTTCCCCACCCATCCACTGGTGTTTCCTCTCTTTTTTCCTTGTGACAGAATGTAACTCATTCAGACTCTAATTTTTGTTAGTTTTGTTCACTTAATTGAAATAAAGGATCTCAGTCTTCAAAGCTAAAAGCACTTCTATAGTAACTTAGTTGAGCTATCAGACCTAGCTTCTGAATCATAATAAATATGAAAATGTAGAGGTACAAAGTCAGCACCTGAGAAGAATAATTTAGACTAATTCAGAAAGTGTGTCCTTTTCACAGCATAACTACCCATTTCTTCAATAAATCACTATTTTGAAAGCAAAACAAACAAAATGAAATATTGGTATGACATTTGAAGGGAGACTCTTCTTAGTTAAAAAATTAAATTCCTAATAGTAAGAGGCAATATATGAACCTCAGTTAGCTCCCAGTTATACAAAGCAGCTATAACTGACACTATTGTAATGACAGGGAGAACTTAAACGTGGTTTGCATATCAAATGATGCTCAGGAATCATTCTGAGCTAGGTTAGGCATGGTAATGTTACTGTGATTGACTAAGGAAATAGTCTTATTTTTTGAACAAGCACAAAAGAGGCAAAAATACCATGATGTCTATGATTTGCTTTAAATTACTTGAACCAAAAATAGATTAGGCAAATATTGCAAAATGCTAACAGTCGTTCAATCTAGTTCATGGACAACAGTATCCATGATACTGTTTTGTCTTTTTATTTGCTTGAAATTGTCCACAGTAAAAAAAAAAAAAAGTGGTGAATAAAGATAAAAGAGAACATATAAGGGCAGAGTGGGTGGTGGAAAAGCATTATAGTGGGATAAACTCCTTCCGCCCGGTATGGATTCTCATCAGTGCCCTCTCTAGGCCTTCCTTGCCTCGTACACCGAGAAGGCTCACACCAAGCAATTGCTTCTCTTTGTTCTCATCAAAATTTTATTAAAATCTAATGCAATAGCTAGAAATTCTAAAATCAAGCTATTGTGTCCAATAAGATTTAGTTTACCTTTAAAGTATAGTAATTGTGCATGGGAAGTATTTTTGCAAATATTTGCTCTTTAGTTTTTTATTTTTATCGGTACTTGTTTGCGGTGCAAAATGATTGCATTCATCGTGGAGACCTGGTGCACATGCATAACGCATCATAACACTTTTATCACCCCCTGCTCCTCCTTTCCCTTGCCCCTCCCTCCAATCTCAGTTCCTTTCACCTTTGCAAGAGAGCTATCTTTCTACTTCCTGTTACCCCTGTTATCTATATTTTAGGCTTCTCATCTGGAGAATTAATGCGATATTTAAGTGTGTGTATGTCTGGTGAGTTCCACCTAACATATGTGCACTTCTGCTGATAACTTACTAATGATTAAATATAATACCTTTTCTCTTGAAGTTTGTGGGAGATTGGAGTCTTGAAAACGAAATAAAGAATAGTGTATCTAAGAATAAGTCTTTGTCATGCAGTTCTTCAGAGCATAAAATACTCGGGGAACAACCATGTCTAAAATGTTTTTTTTTTTTTTTTTTTTAAAAAAAAAAAGCTTCTAGCTTTGCTTTCTTCCAGACTAAACTATGTAAAGAAGGATAAAATTCTTTGGGGCCATTGTGTTTTCTCAGGGGATCAAGTACAGGCTGTTCTAAATTTCTCAAGGCATAAGCTTCTTCTACGGGTCGGTAAGCCAGCTATAAAATATGTTAATGCCATTCATTTGAGAAAATTCTCACTAAGCACCTCCTGCGTTATTGGATATTCCAGCAAAGACCCCGATCTCTTGTTTACTGCTATGATGCAAGGCTGCAAAACAAAACAACTCATGATTTGTAAAAGACGTGCTTGCATCAAGTACAGAAGCCAACAGGAATAGATCATGGTTAATGACTAACACATTTTTTCAAGTAAAATAAACTATATGTCTGGGAAAAGAATTTCGGAAGAGTTGTATGTCCCTGGCTGCTGTGTTATCTCGTATCAGAGCCCCATGACTTCACGGACCATTCTCTCATCTCTGCTGTGTCAGGGTGGGAATGGTAATCCGCACACCGTATGCGGCGTTCGTACGAGTCACATAGTGTTCAGCCTGACTCGCTACTTAAAATATGCCAATTGTGGGACTAACTCTTTACACACTGCTTTTCGCCTGCTCTGGTTGTAATCAACAGGGTGATCTCCTGCAGTTTCCCCTTCTCTGTTTGGAAATTGCAGCGGTTGCATCAGGGTAAGCCATGGCTGCACAGCATCTAGACTTCGGTTGGTGGTAGGGTCTCTGTGACAGACATGGGTTTGGAGATCTCTACTTTCCACGGCCACACGTTCCGGGTTGGCATCCACAATAATGTCTCCTGACCAGCTAATGCAGAAGTATGCCCTTGTGCCCATGTTAATAACCATACTGGGCCATCCTCCCTTCCTATTTGGATGTCCTTTTACAGGATTTTAGCCTTAGACATGCTCATCGATTTATCTTTCTGTCAATCAAGTTCTGATGGAATATATTTATTTTCTGCAAGTGGATGTTTTTAAAAAATGAAGTAAGTAGCAAAGTATAATTATGTTTGTGGGGGCACCTGTATTTCCCTTTTTGTTTATATAACTGAATTTAAGAGATAAACAAGTACTTTTTCTTAAAGCCTGGTCTTTAGCGGGTCTATTTAGCTCATAACTGTTTTTTGCATTGAGGGCCCAGCCCTGTCTAACTGTAACATTTGCAACTAAGTTGTCTACAGTATTTTTCCTTCTGAAGAGCTATCCCTAACTGTGGCCAGGAGAGACTGGAAGTCAAGCTGGGAAGGGTCAATGTAGAGGAGGTCACAGGAGCTTTTTCCAAACAGCTAATCTAGTGGACCTCCGGTAGAAGTCTTGTGGTTTGGCAGTTACAAACTCTTTTTACCACATCAATCTGGTGGATCACGGTAGAAGAAATACTGTTTATGGGACTGGAATAATGATTGTACCCCACTGGCTCTCACACCTCTCTATTTTGATAAGGGTCTGGTATTTTGTCATCTTTCTAGTTTTAGTTGAGCATAGCTGAAAAATTTAAGGATTTGTGTTGAGTTTCATAGATTTGATTTTAGTTTTATTATTTTTTTTTAATGACATAACAGTGGCCAAATACTGGTGTTGTTAGAAACTACCAGAAGGTGTCAGCAATTGGAGCTCCTTTTTCAGATCTAGCTTATTATTATGGCATTGCTTTTATATTGTGTTTGGATTATACTTTTCTGCTGGATGTTCAAAACCAAATTAAAGGGAGACCTGTGTTAATTAAAATTATCCTCTTGTTATCTGTTGAGTCAGTTAAGTCTCTTCAGATATTACCTTGGAACCATGTACAGAGCCTCTCAGTTCTTCTATCAGTGTCAGCCATCACAATGAACTTTTATTCACAATTACTTTCTACGAAAGCATGGGAGACTTCTCCCCCCAGTGACCCTCCTGTGGTACACTATTCAGTGTGTCCCTGTTCTCTGCAGCCCAGAAATCTCCTTGCTCAGGTGGTTGGGTGAGTTACCAGCTTGCAGGATGCTGCAGAAGAAGGTCCCTCAAGTTGTGGGAATTCATGAGCTCAGAGAGTCAGGGCCAAGATACTGGCTGTCCTGAGCCCAGTCACATTTCTAGCTTTGGCCTCTGAACTTCAGTTGTTGAACACCGGGACAGATGGTCAGTTACACTAGTATTGTAGTGGGTTTAATTATTATAATTTTATGTAAATGTCAAGCATTTTGAAATTATAGGATAGCCAGAGAACTGTTATTCCTTATCACCCATGATTATTATATTTGACTCCCTGTAGAATATCAACAGACAGCAGTTATATAGTTTTACAAAGAAAACTTGAGATCAAAAGCCACGTATGATATTTTAATATGACAATCATGATGGCATTATTTCTTTGCAGCACACTCAAATGCACCTCTTAGTGTGGAATAGAGTAACATATATATATAGCATATGTATCACTTATGATTTTTAAAGGCTGTTATTTGACTGATTGTCTCATGTTGATTTGACCATTTCTTTTATGGGAGTTTATAGAAGGATCAGCCTGAGTTCCACCAAATTAAGATGTAAACATACTTTTTTTGTGTTTTAATGAACTACTTCCACAAGGTTTCCTTGAGGAATATAAGCTTTCTCATCTTCTCATTGTCTCTCTTTTTATCTCTGTAGTACAACAAATTTTTTATCATACAAAATCCTCTCGTATCAAAAGTGTATCTCTTGCATTTATAGCCTTCTTATATTTTTTCCTCTCCCACTTACTATCACCTTCTGCAACAAACTTAACCTGGATACTTGAGTGTTAAAGTGTCCCCTTTTTTCCCTTCAGATAGTAAACTTGGTTGACTGCCAACACACCTCTGAGTAACCTTGATTTAGGGTTCTTATCTTAATCCAGACAGACCAGAGAGAATAGCAAGATAACTCTGTAAATTCAAGAATTTGTAATGTACAAGAATTGTTTTAAATACCTCAATTAACTCAAGCTGGAAATGGAAGGTAAATTTACCAATGAGTTAAAATTTGTAATTGGCAAGTGTAATAAAGCCAAAATGTGTAATTGCTATTATAAAAAAGAGAGGAAAAGAAAGTGCTCCAAGGGATATAACTGCATGTGTGTTTGAGTGTATAAAATAGATGACCATATTGCTGAATCTTTGTTGGATCTTTGAGCAGAACTGTTCGTAGTCTGACTGTCTGAATGTTTACTATGTACCTTTTAACTTTGTAACTTGAACAACTACATCCCAGACGACAGTATGTAATTTATAAATTACTGATTTCTTAGTGGGGCTTTTTCTCATTTTCCTTTTTCTTTTAGAATTCTGTATTGTTGCTACCCTTTTTTCTGTTTTGCTTTTTTCTTCTCTTTAAATAAAATTTTAAAAATGTAAAATTGCTATTATAAAAAAAGGAAATAGGAAGCACTATAAAAGATATAGCTGCATGTATGCTTAGGTGTGTGGGATTGATAACCATATTTCTAGGTTCTTGTTGGATTGTTGAACAGATCTGTTTGCACTCTCACTGCTTGAGTGTCCACTTTGTGTGCTTTAATTTTGTAACTTGAATAACTACTTCTAAAAGAACAATATGTAATTTATCAACTAGTGATTTCTTACTGCTTATCTTTTCTTGAAATTCTGTAATATTTCTACCTTTTTCCTGTTTTTTTTTTCTCTTTAAATAAAAAACTACAAAAAAAAATTGTAATTGGATTTCTCTTCTAAAACTTTCTTAGGTCTGACAGGACATTCTGGCCATACACGCCAGGCTAGAACTGCACCAGGCTGGTAACATGGAACAAGGGCTGCCCTTAGGGTTCCTGAAGCCAGGAGGAGGCCTTGGAGTCTGTCTTGCTCCCATACTTGCTTTGAAATGAACCATTTTGCCCCTTGCATCTCGGCAGGCACAGGTAGGCCTAAGGCTCTTGGTGGCGGTGTGTCTCTGTTTTAGCCTAACTGCTAGACCAGGAGACAGCTCCGGAGTTCTCTTTCTCTCTGTTTTTTTCATCAGCCTGCCCCTGCCACCCACCTGTATATCCCAGGGCACTAAAGCTAAACAGCTTTTCCATGACTTTGCCTGCTGCGGTGCAAATCATTTTTTCAATTACTTCTGTTTCTAGACTGATTGGACCACTTTCCTCCTCCCAGTTCGCAGCTGGGTCCAGGCCATGTTGGGCTCACGCTCATTATTTTGCTCACACTCGTACACACTCATACATGCCTTTCTCAGTTTTTAGCCCAGTCTGAGATTTTTGGCCTCTTCCATTGTGGGCCATTCCCACAGTTCAGACACTTTCTACGAGTTCTCACTGGACCACTCCCATAGTCTCTGCTCCGGACGGCCCCTTTAAAATTCTGTGTTTAGAGAGATTTGTGCTGGTTTGTTTTCTCCCCTGAGCCTTTTAGATCTAAATGTCCCTCCCCACACACCTCTGGCAGTGGTGACTGACTGCTGTGTGAACATTCTGGTACTTGGGTGCATCTCATCTTACAGAGGCTCTGCCGTGGGTGGGAGCCTGTGTTGGGAATGTTTTTGTTTTCTCTGGGCCTGAAGCAGAAGCCGTTGGCTGCGTGCTCTTCCTATTGGATTTAAAACTGATTGAACTGAGTTCCAAGTTGAACAGACCTCAGGGGAGATTATTTCGCCTCTGCCATGTGCGTGTTTAAGATTTTTTCAAATTTCTGTTAACATATGAGCCCCTGAGTGTTGTAACCTATATTTTTCCCCATGCTATAATCCCAGCTCTGAAGACCTACTTGCATCAAAAGCACTTAAGTCCTTTTTCATGGGGCATCTCGGAAACAATCACCCGAGATTCCAAGTGTCCTTGACATATTATGTCCACTCCAAGTGGCTTTAAAAGAGGTGATCTGTGGTGGCTTAGAGCCCCACATTGGGAACCAGTTATCAGGGACCCCAGCAAAGAACCCACTCTCCTGTTCGCTGCTACAGTGCAATTCTGTAAAGAAAAACTCAGGGATAAGATAAAAGTGAAACAGAGAACTGAGATGGTCAGTGTTTGAGACTGCAAAAATCCCCAAACAGCTAGATTCATGGCATTTATTGGCTGTTCAGCCTATATAACAGAGTGTGTTTGCTGGGGAGAAGATGCTGACATAAGGCGGGACTTGTAAAGAAGGGAACAAAATATTCTTGCATCAAGAACAGAAGAGTCCAGGAATAGGTTGTTAATGACTAACACATTTTTCAAGTAAAATAAATTGTAAGTCTGGGAAAGGAATTTGGGAAGAGTCACTTAACCCTAGCTGCTATGTTATCTCATATCAGGGCCTCATTGCTTCACGGACCGTTCTCTAGTCTCTGCTGTGGCCACTGGTGAAGTGGCCCCAGTGCTCTTGTGAGTCATGTGGACTTCATCTTGTACTTAAAATATGCCAGTCATGGGATTAATTTGTTATGGTCTTCACTGTTTACACTCTGCTCTGGACATAATCAACACGGAGATGTCCCAGTGTGTATCAGCCTTGGCTCGGTGTCAGGTAAACACGATATTTATTGGGCTTCAATCTTGAGTCAGGAATTCTTGTCCACCCAGGGCATTTCATATTCAGTGTTATGGTGGTGATCAGTAGAATCCCTGTCTTCTTGGAGCTCATATTCTACTGGAGCGAGATGGCCTATAAACACACAAATACAAAAGAAACAGGGTCAGCCAGCTACTGAGAAGTGTGGTTTAAAAAAAAAACAAAAAAAGCCAGGAATGTGAAAGAGGCTCAGGGAAGCTATTTTAGAGTGGACCAGAGAGAGGATGTTACTTTAAGTGAGATTAAACAAGAGGAAGTCTGTTATTGATGTGCTGATAATATCTGAACATACAGATGTTTACTATATACCAGGCCCGTGACCTTTCTACTATGTGTATGTGTGTTTTGCTGTGGATCGAACCCAGGACTTTGAACATACTTGGAAAAAACTCTACCTCTGAGCTATGCCTTTAGCCTGTCTCCTACTTTTATTCCAAAAACTTCAGTTTTACTACGGTGCTATTATTATTAGCTTCATAAGACAAAGAAGGAGACATATAACCGATCACATGGCATGACAGATCTAGGGTTTAAACTAGAAATTCTAGCTGCCTCCAAAGCCTGCAGTTTTGCTTCCAATCATCTCTCCAATACCTGGGACAGTGTCATGCTCTAAGTAGGAGAAATAGAACTGGCAAAGGCCTCAGCAGAGAAATGAGTTTGGTACATTGGAGGGGGCAGAGGAAGACCAGAGCAGTCACTTGGAGAGGATAAGGGAGGCCAAAGCAGGCCGAAGCCTGAACATGCAGAGCTGTATGCGGTTTTAAGCAAAGGAGTGATACTATCTGAGTTCCATTTTTAGATGATCAGTCTGACTACTGTGCAGAAGATGGACTTGTAAGGTGCCAAAGGGAAGCACAGAAACAGGGTATTGCTGTTATTGAGCAGGCAAGACCCTTTGGGAGCATGAATTAAGGTTGAACTGTTATGGTAAAACATAGCTGACCTAGGGTCGAATCTTGGACATTTTGATGTGTTGAACTTGGGATGAGAGGGTTGGGGAGGGCAGAAGTTAACTCCTAGGATCTTGTCTCAGCACCAGGGTGGCTGGGGGTGGTGTTTACAGAAACAAAGAAGCCCTGGGAAAAGGCAGCTCTGGAGCACAGGGGTGGGGAGAGGAACTGTTAGTTCTCTCATTTCTGCTGTTTGAGTTATTTGTTGGGCATCAGAGTCCAGGTTTTGAGTTTACAAAAAGTTGACTGGGTGTTTTGTTTTGTTTGACTCAATAAGAAAAAAGAAACATTTAAAAATTTTTCGCTGATACATAAATGAGAGTAAAGCAATCTCCCCAGGCATTTACCATTTCTTCAAGATGAAAATTTTCAAATCTCCTTGACTGTAATCACCCTCCTGTGCATTGCCACATTAGAAATTATTTCTCTTGTTTATCTATAACTGAGAAACTGTTAACAAACTTTGTTCTCTTATTTTCTCCACCTCCATCACCCAAGTCTCTGATAACTACCATTGTCCTCTTGGCTTCTATGAAATTAACTCTGAAAAATATAATTTCTTCGGAAATAAATCTAGTCTTCACAGTGGAAAAAAAAAAACGACAGAAGAAGACATACATGGCCAAGAATTCATTAGTCTAAGATCGAAAGTTGCAAACAGGTGGCCTCAGGGTGTGTTTTGCTTGGATTTCAAAATTTCACATATAAATATTTTGGCTTCTCTGAAAACAATTGGGAATGTAGGTGAGTTTGGCTCAATGACCTCAGTTCTGGAACTCACTACTCTAGAGCACCTGCTGTTTGCTATCCTGTTGTCCTTGTCTGGACTTTCAGGTTTCGGTGCTTGTCTCAATTGAATTGTACTCTAGTCCTCATCCCAGCATGTAAGCTTGCTTTATAATTCTTCCATCATTTAAGTTTTCTGGATATGAGGTCTTTAATCATAAAATGTAGACTGTCATGAGTTCACACGATTCTTTGGAAAACCACGTTAAATGATGAATGTAAATGCATTTCATCGTTAATGTGTTCTAAAAGGAAAAATTGAAATAGTTTAAGTTAAGACTGTCAATTTATAACTGCGGAATGAAGTCTGGAGATACCTAAAATTAATTAGATATTTGGACAGATGTCAGATTATTTTAAAATATAGCCTAATTTAAAATATAATGGAAAGCAATTAGTGTTCCCAAATTGAGAAGAAACTTTTTGAGGGAAAATATAAAATATTGAAAATAGAAAGTGTTTGAGATGGACAAGGGTTAATGGGGAAGAACAAAAGAAAGCGAGGGAGAGAGAGAGAAAGAGATAGAGAAGCAGAGAGAGAGAAGCAGAACTTTTCAAAATACTCATGAATTTATGATAATGATGATCATAGGAGTATTTAAATGCTGCAATTATATAAATTCACTTAGCATAATAATTCTACGAGGTAAATAGTACCA
Source organism: Hydrochoerus hydrochaeris (assembly GCA_004027455.1). Classification (NCBI taxonomy): domain Eukaryota; kingdom Metazoa; phylum Chordata; class Mammalia; order Rodentia; family Hydrochaeridae; genus Hydrochoerus; species Hydrochoerus hydrochaeris. Next base: position 306,709 of record PVLA01000113.1, read on the forward strand.
CTATCCTCATTTTATAGGTGAGGAAGTTGAGGCACAAACTGGTTAAGTAATCTATCCACAAATCTGCAGCTATAATGAGTTATTTCATTTCGTAGTCTTTTGGAATAAAATAAAACTTTATAAAAATTTTCCTAAAATGCTGTAGTGATGGAGGGAACTTATTTTTGACTCATGTGGATGGAATGCCTGTTCCAACCTACAGACCATGCCAATGTGGTTTTTAAGGTTTGGAAATTACCAACTAAATCATCAAGTTTAGAAACCTATGCAAGTCTATAAGTTGGTAATTTATTTTAACTTGTTAGCTTTCCACCCACCTGACATGTATATGTCCATATTATTTCTGAGGTACTCTCAGCTGATTCCCATGCCTACCATAGAGCCATAAAATGAAGCACATTGTCTTTGTTTTCGTTGCAGCGCAAAATAAGCTAGCAAAAATTAGTTCCCAACTCTTTAACCTACCCAATATCTTTTTGTGCTAAATGTCTATTCTGTTGTTACTCAATTAGCAGAACACAAAGTCGGAAGGTAATTGGTCTGAGTTCTTAGGTCCTCCATCTATAAAATGAGAATGTTGAGCCAAGTGACCTCTGTGTTTTCCTCCTGCTTTGACATTCCAGAATTTTGTGAATTCTCTATACAAAGTGATATGGTGCCCTTTCATTGTTATGAGGAGATTATTAATTTAACACTGCATATTAAAAATAAAAAAGCCTCCAAGAGTTTTCCAACAATAGTAGGACAACAACAAAGCATAGCTTATGCATTCTTATATTGGAAGTTGACAAGGGTTATACCTGAATGCCGGCCTTACACGCTTTACCGGCTCTGAGAAGCTCCACTTTAGTAGCTGAACTGAATGCTTATCAGGGTGTCTGGCTGTGCAGGGTAAGAAGCCTGGTCTGATTATATCAGCAGGGTGGGCTGAGAAGCTTGATTCAGTTCAGAGTAGTCATTCAGCAGTTCAGTGACACAGAGAAGGTCACGGATTTCAAAGAATACTGAGCACAGCAAGGAAGGTCAGTGCAGAACCGTCCAGTTAATGATCGCATTTCATAATTTCACAGTGTGCTGATTCCCCCAGAGACGGTGTTCTGCACGACTCTTACTGATCTGGCTGAGGAACTGTGTTCCTTCCAGCTTTGTATGTGGAAGTCCTAATCCCCAGTGACCTCATTTGGAAGTAGGGTTGTCCTACTTCCAAGGCTGAGGACCTTCACTGAATCATCAGCCCGTTCCACTGTCTCTCCCTGTATGTTTTTTAATGCTGCAAAATTTAATAATTGTCATCATGTGGCAGCATTTTGTCCAATGATTTTTGAAGCATTCTTCATACATACCATTGCGTCTGTTATCACGTTGAGAATGTGACATTCACAGATGACTGAGACACCAGAAAGGAGGAAACAAAGGACCCAAATCACAAGACTGGTTGGTGACACATTCATGCTTAACCCATGCTCTTTGGTCCCTTCCAGACAGAACCAAAGTCATTTTTAAGTTTTATACTTTTTAAGTACTCTGGAGGAAGGGATGTATTTTTTGCTTTCGTACCATCAATTTAATACCATTTAGTAATGACCATTTCCTGCTCCCTTGGGTTATATCTATTGGTGTTCCTCTAGTTTCCTATTGTATTCAGTGTTTTTTTTTTCCTCAGTGTCCTGTAGAACAGTGCAAATTTCTCAGTCTCTAGAGAGGGGTAATGGTATCAATAAGTGACACTATAGGTTCTGTCCCTGTTCCAGCCAGAACATTTGAGTCTTCACTGGTCTGACAAACTCAGCTTCTTCACCACATTGTGAGCAAGGATGTCTCTGGACAAAATATTTGAGAAATGCAAAGTTTTCTTGTTTGCTTCAGAACAGGTGCATTGTCTTCCAGAAAAAACCTTCAGCGGAACAACAGAAAAGGAAGAAAGACCAGTATCTGGAAGATCTACATTAAATCCCCAATTCATTGACAATAAACAAACTGAATGGCCTCTCTGAGCCTGAGACTGAATCTTGTAAAACAGAATTTTGCTGTATCATAAACACGATATCTAAAAGTCTATAGAGTTAGTTCCCTTGGGTGTCATGAGGGAAAATTCTGCTGCAGGCATCTTTGTTTAGCTTGGAGGTGGCCATCTTCTCCTTGAGTCACGTTCCATCACGTTCCTTTATTTGTGCATTTCTCATCAATGCAATTTCCCCTTTTTATAAGAACACCGTATTGATTGGCTCTACTCCACATCTGCTGAACATCATTTTACATAATTACATCTGGGACAGCCTTACTTTCAAATGAGCATTCACTGGGGATTAGGACTTCCACATATGAAGCTGGAAGGAACACAATTCAGTGTATAACACCTTTGTCAAATGGGGATCAGGTAAAATTACATACTTAAAGTATTTGGCAGTGTTCCTACGACATAGTGTAGTTCTACAGGATGAGTTTCCTTTTTATGCAATGTACTTCCTACCTTTTTTTTTTTCTGAGTATCTTTTTCTGTTCCTCTTGGTATGAGCACTTCAAACTTTATCATCTTTTTCAGGCTTCTGGGGACTTACTCATAGCATTTTATTATTTCCAGGGCAATTTCTGAAAGCTGGGCTGAGATTTGGTAGGCTCTAGCCTTCAGCTTTCATGGGGACTATCCTAGGAATGAGCAATAATTTGTGAGGTTACTTTTAGTCTTTACACCTCTCTTTCTCACAAGATGAGCTTGGCTATGTTGGCCCAAATTACTATTGTGTCAGAGGGGAGGTCCTCCTGCTTTGGAGAGCAATTGTGAACTCATTAAGATTTGGCCACAAGGAAAAGCTGCTGATTAAATGTCCCAGAAAAGGTAGTGTCAGAACTCTCCGAGAAAACATCACAAATATGTCTGAGCATAAGGGGTGTCCGAGTAGCAAATGTCAGGTTCCACAGAAAGAGAAATTCATGGAACAAAAGCTCACTTGGAGAAAACATGCTTCCATTTTTTTCCTATGCGAGTGCATCTAAAATCAAGGTTTCAGCAGTACTTCTTATCAGTCTTTAGTTGGTCACATTTCACTTGAAGTGTGGCTAACTCCCAAAACAATCTGGCATATCTGGGAGTTGTGAAATATTATTTACCAAGAGAATTACTTTCAGGTTGTATTTAGATGTTTGATAGTAGCTTGTAGCATCTCTTTCCAAGGATCAGCAGAACTGCAGGCTGAAATATGAGAGCTGAAGTTCAAAGATCGGGCAGATCCCAGGCCTGCCCTTGGCTTGGCTGAATACACCTGACATACATCAAATGGCAAGAGACAACCATGTCATTATGGGGGGCAGGACCATGTTTTGTTTTTCATTGTTACAAGGAGCTTCAGGACAGAGAGGAAGAAACTGATGTTATTTTCAAGATAAGAAACACAATGAGAAATAAAAATTCCTTGATCCTATGCTCAGCTTGTTATTTGAGAAAATTAGAGCACTAGATTGGGAGTTCCTTCAGTTAGCCTGTTTTAGGATCTTGAAATCTGCATTTAGTGCTATCTCTGGATGTGAATAGGCGGATGTGAGTGCTTTAACACAAGAAAAATACTTTCAGATGAAGGGGTTGAGTGAAAAGAGTTGAAACTCAAGGCTAAGTCTCTGCAGGTGGTACAAGAGTGCATGTTCTCTCTCTCTCTCTCTCTCTGTGTGTGTGTGTGTGTACTCTCTTGGACTTGGTTTGTTCAGTTATTGTTTGGAAAGCAAAACAACAGCTCTTAACTCCCCAGTGCACCATCAACCCATGTTTCAGCTCCACAGTGGTGGTGTTCTAGGGAAGCAGAGCAGACCACACACAAAGAGTAGAAGTGAAAATAACATCTAGCTCCTTAAGCAGGTTTGCACTTTTAATCTCACAACATTCCAAAGCAGGGAATCTTTTAGTTTAGTTTCACAAAAACTTTGAAGCAGGCAAGAGGATCCTAAAAGGAGAAAAACTAAAAATGAACAAGAGCCATAATAAAAGTAATGGTGTAGAGCAATAAAAATGGCAATTTGAACTTTCCATCTACTTTGAAGATGTTTTTTAAGGTTTCTTAAAGAAGAAAATGCCCTTTGTTTGGAGTGACTTAAATTACTATTTTGACTCTGGCATTACCTCTACTACTTTGTACAATTACCTTTACTTCTCTGAGCTAAGTTTTTCTCATCAGTAAAAATGAGGATACTGCCTATGCTGGAGAGCCCTCATGATTGTCTAACCACATGTATAAAATATTTGATAAACTGGAAATTTAGAAAAAAATGTTTCGTACTATCACTGTTTATTTTTCAAAACACATGAAGAATCATTCAGAAATATAGTAATCATAAATAACCTCCCTTTTGATTCTATTTTTGAGTTCTTGCTCAAAAGAATCTTTTACTCAAATTGGAATTAAATGTTCATAACATTATTGGAGCAGCCAATGTCACTGTGCTAGAGCCTCGAAAAATAACAAAGGGTTATGGACACAGACACACTAATCAAGCAGGAAGAAACAATGTTAATGCACAAACTCACTGTGATATCTTAAACATAGAAGTTCCTCATATCCTACAATTGGGCTCATTTTGGAAACTTGAAGGCACAAGAGCCCCCGGTGACTATGGCGATAGACTCTACCTTTTATGTATCTCTGAGGAGTTTTGAAAATTACTCCATCTGTACTACATTTTCCTCATACTTCCCAGTGAGAACTATGGTATCTCTGTCTTCAGAAAATACTCCTCAGTGACTCCATGGGATTTCCACTTTCCCTCTATTGTAACAAGAATAATCAGAGAGGGTGCTGATACCTGACCTGCAGAGACGCTGTAGCAGAGAGAAACGACATTGTTTAGGAATTTCTACAGCCTTTCTGCAAGACATGAGGCACTGAGATTTATTTGATTTTGTTTTTCTGAAGGTCAAACCTGTGGCCTTGTGCATGGTCAGTAAGGGCAAGTGCTCTACTGCTAAGCTGTGTGCCCGGGACAAATTTCTGAGATTTTTAAGTCTTCATATATTGTCAGTATTTCTAAACATTAAAGATGAAAGATAATGAAACTATTCACATTCCAACTCTGCACTAAAACTTGATCCAAGCCATTCTACGCAGTGGCGAAAAGCCCAGTACAATGCCCTTGCGGCTGTAAGCCCCAGTACACACTAATTGCAGTCATTACCCGGTGACTGCACCAGCGCTTACAATAAAGCACAAAGCTTTTCCATCCTCTTCCCTCACTATTGAACAGAACCAAGAGATGAGCGGAGAGGAGGAAGAGACATCAAAAAAATTAAGATGTGTTACATACATGGACCGACGCCCCACAATGGATGGAATCGTTATGTACTGCAAACACATTCTAACAAAAATAAAAATTTATAAATCTATGTCACCATGAGGACTCCAAAAAGAATGGACGTGTCGAAAGTTTCCAAATTATCCCTGAGCACAAAATTTAAGTATGTTCTTTTCCTTTCAATCATGGTGATGTATAGCCATGAATACATTATTAATACTTTTTGAAAGTCAGTCCTGAACCCCTGGCAATGGCCAGAGTCACCTCATTGGTGGTGGTGTTCTTGTATCAGGTAGGGCGAAGCAGATGACAGGTCTTTGTTCATCTTAGTTTGATGCCTGGGTTGGTGGACAAAGCTGTTTCATACCCAAGGCACATAAAAAATAAATAATATACAAACAAAAAAAAGAAATAAAAGTCAATTCCAACCAGCTATCTTGAAAGAAACCAACTAAGTTGGGACATTGGGACATAACACCTGTGTCCTTCAGGAATCTGTATTGTGTTAGACCGACACTTGGAACAAACCTACAGGAGAACTGAAAAGATTTCTATCACCGTGGTCTGAGTTGAATACAACCCAATTGTCTCTGTGGCTTTTTTCCCCCGAGATGGTGACAATACGTGTTCTGCCTTATTCACAGGACAGTAAGAATACCATGAGGAAGTACAGGTGAACGCGATTAGAACATTACACAATGCTCTGCAGATAATAAGCTGTTTTGATGCAACATTTGTTCTCAGCCCTAGAAATGATAACATGCAGGAAGATTAGCAGGCTCTTTCACAAAACCTCATTGCACAGACTGATCACAAGTACAGCAACACTCTACCTTCTGCTGGATACCTGGGTAACTGGGTGTCCACATTGAGGAGGAATACACAACCTGAATCAAGCACAAGATAAAAAGCACAGAGCAGATCATCTTTAAGGTTGTCTTGTGAACAGATATTAGAGTACAATAAACATCATGGCTAAGGAGACAGGAAAACAGAAAAAGCAAAATTCTTACTGATGTCACAGGACTGATAGCCTTTCTACAAATACATCTAAAGTAAAACGTGTATTTCTACAAACTTGTATTTTTTAGGCAACAGCTCAGCCAAATAACAAAACAACCCAAATTATAGACTGGGTTGTTTACTAAATGAAAATTGTAGCCTTGACTCGGGCTGTGGGATTTGGATCTCCCAGAGCCCTCACACCTGGGGCGGTTGGGCAATAAATACCTCGGGTGTCATGACTCAGGTCGCACATTATCTGGCAATTGAGAGTGTCAGGAACAGAGTCCGAAAGTGACGTCTTTGCACCTGTGTGGGAAGGACTCTTGTACCCACAGACTAATTAGGCTTGAGGTTGACAGGAAAAGGGAAGGAGGTGAGAACAGGAGGTCCAAATCAGGAGCTTCTCTGAGGAAAATATAATTTCTGCCAAGAAAACTTTAGATGATCAGGCTCCATTTTCCGTGCGTCTTCAATACGCTGCATACCTCTGGACGACTCAGAGTTGTGTGTCTTTTCCCCAAGACACAGAGAATATGCCTCATTTAATTTTGGCTCATGATGCTATTTGGTGGCACCGAGGGCCCTGCCCATGGCTATTAACTAAGGACAATTGCACAGATTAAGAAATATCCTTGGATCCAGGAAGTGTTGCCAATAGGTGGTAGAAAGTTTGTGTCCAGGTAGGTGCCTTCAGGCACTGGAAACACAACTTCAGGCACAATAGTCAAAGATCTTTTAAAATGAAAGGAACGTGAAATCTGGTGGGCAGAGCTCAGAGTAGCATCAAGCTCTATAAAAGCAACGCTCTTCTCTTGGGCTCAGCAGGATTCATTAGATGCCAGCAGCAGGACAAAGCCCTGCTCCAGTCCTGCTGGTTACTTTGCCTGAAGACATGGAGTACGCCTCTTTCTGAAGGCAAGCCTTAACCCCTAGTTTAGCACGTTTATTCCTACTAGTCTCCTGCAGCTGCTTTGAGATTTTACTAGATCTTCATCTGACCAATTCTTCATAACTGTTTCCTTATCCTATCTGGATGACTGGAATGTGCTGACCATTGTTTTCTGTTTGCAACCCTCTTTGTTTGTTTTATGGGAATATTTTCTCCTGGTATTCTTCTACTACACAAGTGATCTTTTTTCCCTTTTGAATGCTATGCAGGTGTCTCTCTCTTTTCTCACGGAGCTCTGATCATTTTTCACATGAGTCTGTCGGTGAGTCTCATCTTTGTTCTCCAAACAATTCTTCCTTTAGTAAATCAATTCACCCTTAGGATTTTAAGTACATTAGTGCTTAAGAGATACCTCTAAAATATCTACATATTGCCCTGATCTCTACTTTCAGATTTTCAAATGATTGCATGACATCTTTTCAAAGATGCTCTATTATCAGTTCATTGCCTCTTATGGTGCCTACACACCACCTGCCCAAGTGTGGAAAGTCTATTCTTTGGTGTAGGCTTGTCTGTCTGACTCTCTTCCTTCTTTTTCTTCTTTTTTTTTTGTACTGAAAATTGAATCCAAGTTCTTCACACTGAACTGTATCTCCAGCCCCTTTTTACATTGTTTTCTTCTGAGACAGGGTCACTAAGCTGCCCAGGATAGGTTTCAATTTTATTGACCTAGCTTGGGTGAGAAGAGAAACTATTCCAGAGCTCAATAGAGGTCTTAAATTCAGGTTAAGTATTTCTGCCAAATATGAAATTCATGATTTTCCTAATACTCTTGGCAACTATACAATCTTAGTAATTTTTGTTGTGGTATTTCCAATGAATGATCCAGGGCACAATAATATTCAATTTTGAATTCAATTTTCAATATTTAAATCCTCAAATAGTGTTATCTTTACCAATACTTCAGTATTTGGAATAGATCAAGAGAAGCAAAGACTAGAATTCTCAAAAGAAAAATAAATCTAGAGCCCAATAGTAGGAAATATTGTTTCAAGCTCTGTTTTATTTATTCATATGGGTCTGTCTTTCCAACTGGACTTGAGGTCCTAGTAAGAAAGACTGATGTTTGAATCACTTTGAGTTTTATCTTGAATGAAGTGTCATGTCTTTTCAATGAATGCTTGTTGAATTATTTCAATTTCAATATTTAGGCTTCTTCACATCAACTATTCAAATTAGAACAACAGATAATTGGTAAATCTAGACAAGGACATGGAAAATCTATACTTGTCACATGGCTTGGATGGAGGGCAGAGGATCAGACTTGGACAAAATGTCCCAGAAACTTGAACCATGAGAAACAAAGGGTCAGATCCTCTTCAATCTCTAAGAAAGCCATAGGCAGGAGATAACAGTTCTTCTGCCACTGGTGATAAGGTCCTTCTCTTCTGATGTCTGATTTTATGACCATTACCATGAATAGCATCCTACAAACTTTTAGCCAAAGTAAGAGGGAAGTTGAGGCCGACAGCATGTATTTCATTGATGTCTGTCCTGTCCCAGTCCATGAAATGCCTTTCTGAGCTTCTAATTGTTAAAACTGTTTAAGGTAAAGTTTGCTATGTGCCAGGAAGGAATACTGCAAAACAAGAAGATGAGCTTTATATTGAAGAAAACTATGTGGACTTTAAATGTTTATCTATGTACTACAAATTTTTAAGCTTATCAAGAGTTAAAGATATAAGCCCTATCATTTATTAGATGCTGTGTTGAGTACTGAGAAAATGCTATATATCACTGGTATCACTACGTGAAGACTTCATTCTGAAGATTTTGATGTTGTTTTAGTATTGTTATTCATATTTCTTTCCTTTTTTAGAATACAATTATTCAGTTCCTAAAAAGTCATCCCAGTGAACTTTAAAAATTTAGGTAATTTGTTTCTTATGGATGCTATTCAATTAACAAGGGACTGAATTAAAGTGAATTTTTATTTTATAAAAATAAAAATAAGTAAAAGTTATCTTGAGAACCTCTAGCTTTAATTGTAGATATTCCCTGCAGCTATGTAAGTGCAAGTATGGAATAAAATTCAAGAAATTTGGTTAAATCTCTTAATCTTATTTCTAATATATGTTAAATCTTGTTTGTATTTCATCAGTTCTCTAATGTGGCTTCCAATCCGGGTGTGGTAGCATGCCTGTAATTCTAGCACTCAGGAGGTTGAGACAGGAGGATTGTAACAAGTATGAGGCCAAGGCAAGCCTAAACTACAAAGCAATCCCCTGTTTCAAAAAAGCAAACATCATAAAATTAATACATATGTGGCTTCATCCATACTCAAATTGGATCTTAGCATAGTTCCCAAGATAGAAACTACTCACATTATCCCTCAGAGATCACAATAGATATTCCTCATTTCCAGTCACTCTTTTTTCTTCTACAAGTCTTGCAATCATGCATAAATTGAAATTGGCCAACAGTTTGTGGATTTTCTGAAGTGGTTATTGTTATTTTATTCTTCTTTATGTTTTCAGTTTGGGAAGATTTTATTTGTTTACCTTCCATTTCATTGATTCTTTCCTCAACCATGTCTGGTATGCTGACATGTCTATCAAAAGTATTCTTCATTCCTGCTACAGGACTTAAAAAAAATTTAATATTTACTTTATTTTTTAGGTTTTTCATGCATGTACTTTCATTACCCATCCGTTCTTTTATGATGTCTGCTATTTTAATGAAAGCCGTAGCAATTTACCAAAATATTTTAGTAACATTTTATAGCTGTATTGCATCCTACTTCAAGTTAGTAGATCTCAACTGCACATTTCTGAATTTACCTTTCCCTTCCAGGTCAATTTGTCCTGTAATCTTATTGTTTTAGTGGATCCCAAAACATCTCTGTTTTTTTTTTAATTTCTTCAGCATTTTCTTGCAGAGAAACAAGTGATAACTTCTATCCTTTTCCCATTATTGAAACTGAAACTAAAAATACTTTACCTCTTGATTAGTCTGAAGCCATTAGATGTTAAATGGCATAAAAATGAAATGTATGTGCTACACCTTATTAAATTTTGCATTCAGCTCTGTGTGCAGTAGAAAAATAGATAAGGCTCAATAGTCAATGAAGTATTGGTGTTGCATCAACAGAAAGGAACAAAATGGCAAATATAAGTCAACCAACAGAATCAGTTAATATTACAAAGTATAATATTTGCATTAATCATATAATCCATTTGTACAATGCAAAAGCATGGCATTTGGTAGTACTGGAAATGTGTTTCTATTTGTATGCTAAAAAAACCCTAAGACCTTAATCAGTTATATGTTTATAAATTTGAGAAGTATAAAATTTCACCAAACAATAACACCCACTCACCTAAGTCATATCTATCTGCTCATTCCCAAGGGCCAGATTTGCAGATGTTACACAGTTGCTGGAATTTTGACAGAGATTATTACAGATTCTGCCAAGATCTGAGACAGGAAATAGATTTTAACCCAGCCTATAACCAAATTAAAATACGCAACAGCACACATTTCTGAGTTTTCAGAGAATGTAGATTTTATTGATAAATGAATAAGGAGAAAATTTCAACATGACTGAAACTAAACTCTACGATATAATTTCAAAGACTTTTTTTTTCTGAAACATGACAGATAATGTAGGGACAGAAAAAGATAGTTTACCTCACCCATCTCTACATTAATGTGGGCACCTATAATGACAGACATATTAACAAGACAGACTCATATACTGATTTAATATTAGTTTGTATTGGTTTTTGTTTCAAATCAAGGGACTCACTGCCCTCAAATTTATGAGTGTAGGTGATCTTCTTGCCTCAGTCATCCAAACTTCTGGGATTACGGTGTCAGCCACTGTGATTAGCTGAAATATTAGCTTTATATGACTTGAAAATCCTCACAAATAAAGAGCCAAGACAAAGAAAAACCTGTGTACTTGCATAGGTTTGATGAAGGGTAGGCAGTCACACAAAAATATGCTTGGCCAAGACATTATGATCTGATGATAATCAATGGTGGAGTCCACTTGGGAAGCTTAATGTGTTCAGATTCTTTTCTGTGTCATTATGTCCTTAATATATGAATAGTCTTTCTTCTGCTATAGAATAGTACCTATTAGATGAATGTCTCAGTACCTATTTCAGAGGTCAGATAATTTGTTTAAGACCTGATCCCGGGAAAAGCATGGGAGAAGGTAGCATGGGCCATTCTGCTTGTACTGTTTTCCCAAATGTTGAAGAGCCATATGTTGGATTAGCACATCCTAATTCCAATCAATAAAAAGAAAATAGTTGGACAGAGTCTAAGAAATGATTTCTCTCATACCTGTTGTATGTGTGAGAAAAATTTTGTTAGGGATTCAGTAGACTCTCAGAGCATTACGCTAAGCACTCATTCCTGCCAGTGGCTCTGGAGTAGAAATACCAGGCTGGAGTTGTAGATGTACAACCTTGACAGGAGGCAGGAATTAAAGGAACATTTTAAAGGGAGCTCATGGTGCTAGAAGAGAATTGTTTTTGAAGGTACAGCCAGAAGTCCTCCCACAGAAACTGGAAATTTTTCACATCTTGTATACTCAGTCTTCAAGTGCAAGAAGTAACTGTGACCTCTGGCCTAGGAAAGGAACATGGTGTAGAAACTGGATGGAGAATCACTAACCCATGTAATTTCCTGCCAAGTAAATGGGTATCAAATATTAGCATGGTCAAAGTCTGCTGAACCTCCTTTCAGACCACAAATACTATCTCCCCAAAAGGTAATTCTTTGCTTAAGATGTATAATTTTATTTTTAATCTTTAAAAATTATTCAAAACCACAAATTTTATTTGAAATTACTTTATTGATAATATTTTAATCTATAAGGTAGGTAGTTTTGTTCAGTCTTTGTGGTGCGACTTATACCACGATATATTTATGTTTTTTATTAATGGACATTTATTTATCAAAAGTTACATAATAATGAAATCAAAAGACTTCTTGTACATGAAGCCTACTACATACTCACAAAGATCCCTTAAATCCTATACTTTTTGCAAGTAAATAAATACCAATCAAATAAAGAAAACAACATCTGTTTTCTTGGAGCTTATTATACCAAGAGGCAGAGACCCAGAGGCAGGCACAGGGATGAGAAAGCTTTGTAGCTGGGAAGGGAAACTGCCCTGGGGAAAGCTTCCATTCAAAGGGAATGGTGGGAGGATGGACTAGAAGCAGGCATTCTAGGTCATGAGTTGGGAGTCATATTCAGTTTTCTGTGCCTGGTATTAAACTAGAAGCTGTGATAATAATTAGAGAAACCGTCAGTTATTAAGTTGTGTGCCTCAAGACTGGTGGTTACAAGAGTTAATGTTTTATGATATAACTAAACAGATAATGGACTTAAAAAAGGAAAGGAGGAAAAGAAAGTGCTCTAAAGGATATAACTACATGTATGTTTAAGTGTGTAGAATTGATAATCATGTTGCTAAGTTTTTATTGGATCATTGAACAGAACTGTTTGCAGCCTCATTGTTTGAATGTCCACTTTGTATGCTTTAATTTTGTAATTTAAACAACTATATCTAAGAAGACAATATGTAATTTATCAACCAGTGATTTCTACTGTTTATTCTTTTGAAATTCTGTATTGTTTCTACCCTTTTTTCTGTTTTCCTTTTTTTCTCTCTTTAAATAATTTTTTTTTTTGTACTGGGGGTTGAACTCATGACCTTGTGCTTGTGAGGCAGGCGCTTAGGACTCTGAGCTAAATCCCCGGCCCTCTTTAAATAAAATTAAAAAAAAAAATAAAAACACAGTTAATGTTTTGATTTTTGGATTGTTAATAGAAGTAGAAACCTATCTTACATCCTGAAGCCTGGTTTTCCAGTCCATTTACTCTACATACTGGGGAGGTTTCCTGGGAAGATGCTACAGTTTCTGGTTAAAGATTTTATTTTTGTTTATGGTCTGGCCATTGTCATTTGTATATTCACTCTTTTACTCTTGCAGTTTTGTCAATGTCTCTTTCCTCAGGCTGAGGACATGATAAAGTATGTTTCATATCATTTTATGAAAGTTGGAGAAAATAATTTTTATGCCTTTTAACACTTTTAAATGTTCATAGTCTTTACATCTCTTTAATTTGGTAGGTGCTTGAATATCTGTGAATATCTGTGAATTTGAAGCCTCAGTTTGAAGTATGAAACAATTCAAACTTCAAAGCCCCTGAATACATTTCTGATGGACTCTAGACTGAGAATACATGGTGGTGCTACTGGCAATAACTTCCCAGTGTTTCTTGCAAATACGAAGGTGATTAGATAATTTAATAAATTTACTCAGGATTATATAGCTATTATATAATATAACTATTGTATTATTATGAGGGGAAGAACAAAAAAAGCAAAGGAAAAATTAAGGTATAAGCAGTATACTTGACCTTTGTGGAAATGAATTTGAGGATCAGTCCTTCCTATTAAAATATATTCAATCTTGCATGTGTCAGAACATTGCTATGAACACCAGTTTCTTCTTCAGTATAACTGGATAATAGAATCTGTTCTGCATATTCAAAAGATTTTAGGAAGAACATGCAGTAAAATTTAAAGCAATGTTATAAAAATGTAATGAATACAAAATATGTAACCTTTTACAGGATGCTACCTACATAATAACCAGTTTAATACACACACAGTTAATTATAATTTATCACATAGCTATATAGAAAAATTATTACATATAGAATAGCACTTATACTTCAAATAAAGTAGCTCTTTCCATTTTGAAAGAAGCAGGTGACACTGTAGGACTCATTGCTATTTAAAAATGAATGAACAATGCTATGATGCCGAGATAAGGGGTTAACTTTCCATTTCTACAGAAAGTGTCTGAAATAATCATGTTGCAAAGAGCAAAGGTTTATTTTGGCTTACAGTTTTGGAGGTTTCAGTTCTTGATCATTGATCTGATTGCTTTGGACCCGCCGTAGAACATCATTCTGGAAGCTACTCATCTGGTGGCAGCAAACGAAAGGAAGGAGGAAGAAGATGGTTGGGATCTCACTGCAGTAAGGGCACGACTAAAATGATCGGCAGGCTTCTAGTTCCCCTACCCATTAAGGTTTCCTCAACTGCCCGATACTGCACTCGGAAAATCCAGCCATTAATCACATGGCCATTTAAGATCCAAACTACACAGCAGTTAATGTGTCTTTTGAAGGATGAAAAATATGAATGGAGTAGATTTCACATTTTTGAAAAATTTTAAAACACAGACTAAACACATGAGTGTAACAAAGCATGATGTAAGAAGGTTAAACATAAAAATAAGAGAGCCAGAAATGTAGCTCAGTGGCACAAGCACTCGTCTGGCAAGCTCAAGATCCTGAGTTCAATGCCCAGTACAAAAAAAAAAAAGTAAGAAAATTATACACAAATAAATGCAAACAAGAAGACTGAGATAGTAATATTCAAAAATTCAACAGGAAAGATTATACAGGGTCTCAAGTATCATTTTATAATGAAAAATATTGAATCTTGAATCACTAGACAGAATCTTTATGAATTATCATTATATAACCCACAAGCAAACATTTATAGAATTACATAAATTTTTTTTAATATTAAAGACAGAATCTTTACTATATCTTTGACAGATATAACAGGAAAAATTAAGAATAAACATAATATTAATTACATAAAATATTTGAACACAAGCTAATACAGTATTGGCACTCTCAGTTAATGCTCATTATTTTAAAATAATCATTTAACATTTATAAAAATTAATCAAACATGAAACCATTAAAGCAAAACACTGTGAAGTTGAGAATGGATAGCTGTTATTTATTCACAATGTTAGGCATCAGTTTCAAGTTTAACAAGAAAAATTTAAGCCCCCTAGAATTTGAAAGCAAAAGTTAAAGGCAGAAAAATTACTTCAGAAAATAATGAGCAATAGATTTAAATGATCAAGGCTAATGAAGGAAAAGAAAACAGAAATAATTAGACAATAAAACATTTTAAAAAGTAGTTAGGGAAAGAGGATCACTCACAAAGTTGTTAACAATTGAGTTTTCAATAATAATTACAGGATAATGTGTCTAATGTTTTATTTTAAAAATACCAGTTAGAATTATCTTCCTATTCTTCAATAATAATGAAAAAACAGATTCAAGCCATTTTGAGAGAAAGAAAACTAGGGAATTTAAAATCAGCAGATGTACCCAAGGAAAAATACAAAATAATGCTTTCTTAAAGGGAAAATTACAGTGAAACAAAGGCTATAATTGAATATAGAAAATCACAAATTGGAAATTATAGAAACAAATATTGATGAATAGTTACCATTTATATTAGTAACAGTCTATGAGTTTATAGTGTAGAGATTATAATATCTTCTAGAAATGATATCTAAGTTGAGAAAATGACAAACGGAGTTAAAGTGTTACCTGTTGATCAAGACAAAAATTTAAAAAGTCCATTGATATCTGATTGATAAATCAAGGAATCCTGTTTTAGTTTCTAAAGTAACATTGAAATCTCTCACAAAAGAGTAAAAAGATGTGTGATTTTCAAGTTCATATAGGCATAAAATACAGTAAAAAAATAAAGTGAAGTAAAATGAAGATAAATTTCAAAATAGAGAAGACCGTAAGATATACATTTAAATAAAACATATTAATATAACACTAACATAAATTGGCATTTAAATCTAACTAGAGTTTAAATATTCCAGCTGCAGAAAGAGGGGCATAAGGTAGTTTCATACACACATTTAAATTATAAGGATAAAGAAAAAATTAAAGTGGATGGATAGCAAAAATTAACCTATGCAAATATTACCAAAAGAAAACCAATATAGCTTTCATAATATCAAGTAAGTAGATTTTCATGACAAAAAAGCAGCTAAAGGTATAAAAAAGTCACTTTACAATTATTAAAGATTTAGTTCATGAAGAATCATAAAAATTCTAAATTTATAAGTAAATATGACAGGCTCAACTAATAACAAACTATATGAAAATATTTGAAAACCCATGTAAATTTCTCAGTGAATATTTGATCAGTAAAAGTAAAAGCTTGATCTCATTGTCATATGTAAAATAATATACCCCAAACTCTAGAATATATATTACTTTCAGTCACTGAAGGAACAATGAGAATAATTTTCCATATTTTGTACCATAAAGAAATCATAGCAACTTTCAAAAGGCTGATTTAACAGTGTGTAGTCACTGACCAAAATGCAATTAATATTGAAATTAATAATTGCTTGAAAGGCTAGAGCAAAAATTGTTTCTAATTTTTGAAATTAAGTAATGAATTTCCAAATAACCTACCAATGAAATTGCCTCAGATACTTTCTCTGGTTGCTGAGACAAAATACCCAGACCTCAAAATTATAGAAGGAAAGGTTTATTTAGCTCACAGTCTGTAGAGGTTTCAGTCCATACTGTGCTGGCTCCAAGGCTCCAATGGTGGTTTGGCAGAGAAATAGTTCATGGCAACCAGAATGCAGAAAAGCAAGCAAAGATCTTAACAGTGTCTTTCTGCTCCTTTTATTTTATACAGACTACCAGGATTAGGGCAGCACTAAACTAGTCAGCAAATCCATTTAGTAAAAATACACCCTTACTGCCTGCATTGCACCATAAATCAATCACATGCTCTGGAAAAGCCTTTCGATGACCACATGAGACTTTGGGGGACATCTAAACACAATCCATAACAGAAATAAAAATGGAATTTCAAATGTATTTAACTGAACAGAAATACTATATTTGAAAACCCAGTAGATGCAGGTAATTCTGTATTTAGAAAGAAATTTTTATCTCTACCATGATGTTTTAGAAAAAAAGTAAGGCAGAAAAATCAAGGAATTAAGCATATATCTCAAGGTGTTTTGTTTTGTTTTGTTTTGTTTTACCTTTGTTTTTGTGGTTGTTGTTTGGTGCTGAATGTGAAACTAGGATCTTATACATGCTAATTACATGTTCTACCACTAAGCTAAAACTCTGGTCCATTTTTAAAAATCTAAGTTAAATCTAAGTAACACAGAAGGAAGACACAAAAGTACAGCTACTATATATATATATATATATATATATACATATATATATATATATCATGGATGATCAAAAATTCAGTTGTTGATTGTTAGAAAAAAAATAAGCTTTGGCTATATTATCAAGGAAAAAGTAGGAGAGAAGAAAATAGATTTGTTTCAGTTCAGTGATTGGAAAAGGTGTGCAATGAAAATAAGAATTACTACCATGGGTAGTGTCTCAGCAAATTCCAGTCAACAAATGTTGTATATGTTTTTTTGCAAAACAGTTTTTTATAAATGACCCACTTCTTTCTCCTTACGCTTAATATGCCAGCGAAATTTACCTACGAGACAAAATTCTCCACGGCTGATAAATGTACTTTGAGTTACACTGTCTTGGACTACTCTCATATATGTATTATACCTTTTCTTAATATCCTGAGAGAAAATACAGAATATAGTCTCTTCTTTCTTGAAACTCCATAAACAAAACAAAATGAAACAAAGTACCTCTCCGTAGGATGAATTGAATCACACACATCACGCTTGCAATGGGCAAGAGAATATGGTGTATGTGTCCGGACATGTCTCAGGGCTTGGAATGTGGCTGAGCAATCACACAGACACCCAAGGATGAATGCATTTATTTTCACACCCGAAGAATTTGAAGTATAAAAGCAGCAATGGCTGAAATTTGCAAGCAATGTGTTGAGTATCTGTATTCTAAGTAAAGGAATAGACTTGGATTTGAAGTTTATGCTTCTGAGTGTTGTAATACTTAGTACTGAAGGAGGAATTTATTTGATAAAGAGAATACATTTTTCCTAATAAAATCAATATAAAATAAGAATCTTCATAAAGTATAGGTAACAATTAGGGTAATAGATAACATAAATTAAAAAAAAATGTAGGCCTCAAACATTTTTGTATCATTTTACATAAACCAAAACACAATAAAACAACAACAACAAAACCTCACTCACCTTCTCGGTAATTTTGTAACTGCTCCTGCTTTGAAGGTGAAGCACTGCGTTAGTGGAAGGTCAAGCAGTCTTTTCACACCACTGCTGCTGGCCAATGCTGAAACCAGACCTCACATCCAGCTTTGAGCTCGTGCTCTTAACCATGATACTGCCTTATCAGGCCGGAAGCAAACAGATCATAGTAACTTAGTCAAGCCACACTGATGGGACCTTTTGGAAAAAAATTTTTCTTTCTTGAAAAACCCAGCTGAAATGAAGGCAGTAGTGTGCTCAAACCCTTTTGAAAGAGACTGAGTTTCCCTTCATGAGTACAAAAGGATAAACATTAAGTTAACTCTTACTGAATGTATTTTTGAAGTCTATTTGCTTTTGTCTAATTTACCTACAAATGGCTAATAGTAAATGAAGTCCATAAAGAAAGGAGATCTAGCCAAAGCCAGAAATGTAAGTACCCTGTGATATAAATATGTAAATAAGAATACTTTAAAGTTACCCAGTGCTCTAAAGCGTTCATATGGAACAGAGCTTTATGACCACCTGCATTGCTGAGAAACTGCTAAGATGACAGAAATGGAAGAGAGTGCACTGCAGAGAAATCCGGCAATTACAGACGAGGCACCTAAGTGTGCTCTTTGCTCAGAAGTATACAAGCAGTGAAACAAACAGATCCTCCTTGCTGCAGACTTTCATCTGACCACCATGTGTGGATTGCAGCATCTAACCTGTGCTGTCTGCCTAGCCCAACACATGTGCTCAGCAATTACCATGTTTTGAAAGAAAGAGTTAAATGGCCCAGAGGAATCCACAAGGTAAATAATCATTAGTGGTCTATGTGTGGAGGAAATAACTCATAGTCACTTTTTCTTGGTATTTTGTTTTTGTATGGCCCCTCTAAGGTTGGTGGTCTTGTAGACTTAGCTCTTGTAAAGAATACCCATCAATTCATCCATGATAATAAATATTTTAGTTCATTTTCTACGACTAGAAAACATCACCACAGACTGAAAATGATAAACAATCAAGATTAACTTGGTTCAAGGCTCTGGGGGTTGGGCTGAGATTAAGGGGCTGTTATGGATTAAAAATTGGTGGTCAATTTAACACCAGCTGAAATAAGTCAGCATGGTGCTGAGTGTAGATGGCCCATCTGAGGACAGTTGCCAGCATAAGAGAAGACATGGAAAGGAAAAGTGGAGTGTTGTGGGTTCTCTTAAGTGTTGTTGTTTGGAGCTGTTGGTTCTCCTGGAGAAACTTGTCATGGCAAACTTCCCTGAGATGAATTTTGCCATTCTCATTGGAGGAGCTCAGGACCTTGTCGCTGAGAATGGCAATGATTCATTTTGGGATAGCTCTGGTCCTTACGTTAAGCCTTGCTTCCTGCCTCCACAGGGAATATGTGTGCTTTTTAATCTTCAGGAGAAGATTGTCACACTGGTTTCCTGATATGTACTCAGCTGTTATCATTGGAGGAGCTTGGGACCTCATTGTCACTGAGGATGGCTATGGTACTTTTGGGGAGCCCTGGTCCTTACTTTGAGTGTCACTTCTTGTACTCAATCTACTGGCACAGATCCTTCACCCTGCTGGCATAGACTTTCTAGCTTGCACCATTGACCTTTGGACCTTCCCAGTACAGATCTGTATAACAGACTTGCATGAGTCCATGTCGTGGACTCTGGACTTCCAGCTGGACTCGTGGGAGACATGGTCTTTAGTGGACTCATGCAGGACATTACTGTAGGACCCAGGCCCTCGGGTGGATTTTCTAGGTCTTTAGATTTGTGTACAGTTTCCTGTACTTTCTTATATTTAACTCTGGGTGACCATCATAAAACAATACTATAAATTCTGTGTCCTGTATGTAATTGTTCTTATAATCTCTGACTACAAGAGGGGCTGTCTCCAACGGAACCTTCTTGTTACATCACAACATGATGGAAAACATCAGAAGGAAAGAGAGAGAGAGAGAGAGAGCGCCAAAATTACCCATTTATTAGGAACCCACTTCTTCAAAAATTTATGCCTTCTGAGAAATTAATCAATTAATGAAGGTACAGATCTCATGATCTAATCACTTTTTGAAGTTCCCACCTTTTAATACAGTCACATTACTGGAGTGTGTTGTTTTGTACCACTGAAGTTAACTTTGGTATTGTAAAGTAGGAGAGCAGTGCTGGACCCTAAAATTCCTTAGTTCTGTCAGTTTCCTTTCCTTGACAATTATAGTCCATTTGATGTAGGGGCATAGTGAAGTTCTGGCTTTCTTTTTTCTTTGTTGTGCATAGAACTAACAAAATGATACCAGCAGAAAAGTCCTACAGGATGCTAGGTCTGAACCAGAGGTCTAAGCTAAAAATCAGGTTGTCAAGTATCTTAATATGTTAAGGCTCCTATAACCACACACCATAAAGTAGGTGGTTATAAATTACAGAAATATATTTTCATAATTCTAGTGTCTGAAAAGCCCACATTGTAGCAAGATTTAATGTCTAGCTGGTATCTGATACTTTCTGGTCTCTTGACATAACTTTACATGAGGATAAGGAACCCTGTAGGTTTCCTTTAGAAGGCCTTGATCCTTTTTGTTACTCCTGACCTAATGAATACCTGAAAGCTTTACTTTCAAATGCACATTGAGACCTAGGTCTTAATATGGGAATTTTAGGGAAAGATATTTAATCTACAGTGCCTTTGCATTACTACTATGGCCATTAAGTACATCAAGTGTGAACTGTGCCGTAGGCATTAACTGGGAAGCAAGGCCACACCTCCATCCCCACAGGAAGAATCAACTGAACCTACTAATCTTCCACCTCTTGCCTGGCTACTCCTATCCGATCAACCTAATTGAGCTACTCCTGTCCATGTGTGTTTACTTTTTATCCTTACATGTTTGCCAAGGTAATCATTCTTTTCTTTTTCTTTTTGTATCAGGAATTGAAATCAGGACCTTGTGCTTGCGAGGCAGGCACTGTGCCACTGAGCTATCCTTTTTAATGTAAACCAAAATATTTTACTTAGCAAGTATGACACTTGCTTCAATTGAAAAAAATGCTTAACAAATTAGATTGTTCTCGGCTCACAGATGACTTGGCAAAATCAGCATCTCATAGAACTTCCTCAAGTCTAACCATAGCTATGTAAGCATAACACCCAGTTAAAAGCTCTGCAGAGTTCAGCCAAGATTCTTGGCACTACTGTACCGGTCGGACAGTGAGATGCCACAAGTGTATCTGGTTTTGAAAAATAAAATAATGGATATAAAACTATAGACACTATGATTAGATTCATTCCTGACCACTTTTCATCTCCTTGGTTTCTTCTTTCCTTCTATATTTCTTTCTTCCTTCCTAATTGTTTTTTTTTCTCTCTCTCTTTTTTTGTGATTTCACTCAAAGAGCTGACAGTGTACCACTGTCTCTGAGCCTGTTCTAAGCATTGTGGTTTCAATAATTAAAAAAAAAAAAAATCCTGCCTTCAGAGAACTTTTGAAATTCATTCAAAATCACACCAAAAATGCAAAGTTAGGATTTTGATAAGAACTCTGAAGAGAGGCAGAAAATACTTTGATAGTAAGAAAAACTTTCTTACAAAGTAATGCTAGAGCTGAATTCCTAAGGAAAGTGAGAGTTAATTAAGTAGAAATGCAAGAGTTTCTAAATAGGAAGGACAAAATTTGCACACACTGATTGGGAAAGGTGAGTCTGACCTTTTGTGAGAAAATAAAAGAGGATGGTAAAGTACCTGGAATACCTGTAGAAACACATGGTAGCCGAAACAGGCAGAGATTAGACCATGCTGACTAAAGGTAAGGGCATTTGTCTGCAGAGAAACACCAAGTGTTTTAAAGATGGAAATACATGATTAAATTTTTCCTTGGAAAAGATGCATTTGAGCACAGAATAGAAACATAATTTCAGCATGGAGTAAATTGTCAGGTTACAATCAAGTACACAGAAGACTCTGCATATGTTAGTAGTGTTTAATTCAGGAGATTTAATTTAATGAATACATTATTCAGTTAAAGTGGTCAAAAATCAGTGTGGGTATAGAGAAGGTAACTTAAAAGTTATCAAGAACTGGAAGTCTCTAATTGTGAGGCTGGAGGGACAAAGAAAGAATTTGGTAAACTGTTATTCCTAACTAACCTACTACTAACAGAAGCTGAAATAATGCGAAGTGGGAACTATATCTCAGAAGAGACAGGCAGTTCCAGGAATGCTTCCTGGGGCAGGGAGGTAAATTAAAAATAATCAGCTTCTCCCTTTTATAATCCTCAGTTCTTCTTGGTACCATCAGACATCAGCAGAACCAGCAACAAGACAGCAGACACATAAGTTACTGCGGTCTGTAAATATTCACTTCCCTTTAATATTAAATAGTACATGTGAAGAGTGAGGGTCTAATATGAAGATAAACAGTAACAGGAGCAGCAGGGAGGGAGGAACTTGGTGGAGGTTGTGTGTATTTGTAAGTACTGAAATAATTCAATGGCTTAGACCAAGGTAGCAGTATGGAATGTGAAGAGAAGTAACTGATTTGAGATCTATACAGGAGAAAAGTTCAGCAAGACTTAGTGATAGGTTAGACTTGAGAACTAGGGAAAGGGAGCTTTATGAGCAGCTTTAACTATTTTGTCTGGAATTATTGTATGGCTTCTGCAGAATTTTAAAGTTGCTCTTCAAAAATAATCCATGAATGTTTAATGAAATTTCTTCTTCCGTAAGAAATGGTGGGCAGCAATTAGCTGAATGCCATGCAATGGAGAAAAAGGGAGATTGACTGTTACCATGGCAACGTTGGTTCTTATTACCAGCAGGCTCAGAAGAAAAGAGTAAGTTATGTAACCAAGAAACAGGTTTTACAGAATAATGTGTATACTGGATATTTATTGGCTACCAAGCAGTGTTGTCCTACTTGTTATAAAACCTAACTCATTAAAAAATGGGGAGAAGTAATGTTAAGCTATCACAGGGGAGAGTTGGAAATTTGATACAAGATGGATCTGCTATTGCTTTTTTATAAACTTATAACTTTAGTAGCAATTTGAGTACAAGATAGCTAAAGCAATTCAATTGACAGTAATCCAACTATGTAATGATGAATTAGCTCTACAGTTTTATACACAGACATTAGGTAAGTACCTACAATATACTTGGCTTAATGTTAGTTCCTGAAAGATTGTAAAGAGATAATAAAATACATCAAAGCACAGCTTAATTTTTTTAAAATTTATGCCTCAGCAATATTGAATTGCAGGTGAAATCACCTCTCTGGTAGACATTGCTATTTCATATACACAAAAACTAATTACTAATCTAATCATATGATAAAACTCAATTTTATGAGGCAGATAGTTAATAAATATGCATATAGGCCACAGGATCTGAAAAAATGATGTTCTATGTATATTATCCATACAGAATGCGATGGGAATTTGAGATAGATGAAAGGATTCTTAAACAGGTCAACTGTATCAGAAAAACAATGAAATGTCATCCTGAGAAGTACACAATCTCTGATGACCAAGAAAATAATTCTAGGAGATATGTTCCTGTTCAAATAATTAGAAAATAATCTGATAGTATATGCCTACAGTGCATAATGAATGCATCATCATGGAGAGCTGGTACAGGTACATAACACAGTGTAATTCTTTTTTTCATTCTCTTTCCTTTTCCTTTCCCCCTACCTTTATTTCTTTTTCCTCTTCCCTTTTATAAATAATCTGATATTCTGCAGAGGACAATAATTGAGAAACAGCTAGGGAATAAGCAGATGAATTACCATCGGTAGGAGACTGAAGCCCAGGATGAAAATAACTTGAGAGAAAAATGTACAAAAGATGAGGTGACCAAATTATCAAGAGGATGATTTTTGATTTTGTAGAATTTTAATTGTACATGTATAGAAACAGTAGAGTCATGTGACTGAAAATTTAAAGATAGAATCAAACTTGCCTAAGATATCTGACTCCTCCAGGGTCCAAACTGGAATTCTGATATTCTAAACAGATGTGGGTTCCCAAGCTGGAAGAATCTATTGGACAGTAAGGCAGGGGCACAGGGAAAAGGCAGGGGTAGGAGGTGAGGGCTTTAGGTAAGGGGGAGTTTCTTGCTGTAGTAAGAACAGGGTAAAATTCTTCCTCTGAGGATAGGATCTTGATCTTGATCTTCAGCTTTTTTTCAGCTTCACGAACTGTCAAAGGAAGTGGTTTGTTTTGGAGCTTAGTCACTGAGTCAATGAAAAAGAATGAATTGCACACAAAGGTGTTGAGTGTTTACTAGGGAGGGAGGATATTTACACTATTTAAAAAAATCATTAATTTCCCTTCTCCCTTATGGTGTTAGGTTAATCTGCCATGTCTAGTAAGAATTAATCTTCTGTGTACTTTGTGTTTCAAGGTGGCTGTAAGTGCCTAGATAGAAATTGCAGACTTAGATGACTGGTTGGTATTTTGACTCCTGACAAAACAACTTAATTGCAAAGAGAATACTGAATACATTGTCATTATGGGTGTTGGGTGTGTCTTCTTTTTCTTGCTAGACTCTAGACGCTTTGTCTATTCTGAAGTAGACCATAAGTTGCATTGTACATTGTGTCTGTTATTCAATAATTCCATAGATAAAGAAAATTCACAGTTAGTAAAGGAAAAATAACTTACCAGTTCAAAAGTTTTAACATGGCTTAAAGGTCAGACTTCAAAAGATATGCATATTTCAGAAGAAAGTACAGGCATTTGCTTATGAAATAAAACATTGTGGTAATTAAGAAAATCTTTAACAGAAGCATTCAAAGTAATACAATTCTCAAAACAAAATAAAACTCATAAATTAGACCACTGTTCCTGTTGTTACTGGGATTGCAGATGCTGGAATCTCCTAGGGGTACTTTTTAGGTCCTTTCTGTCCTGAACAAAGAATTGGTCAAAAGAAGCTCAAAATATAGCTTTCCACGTTTCAAAAAAATATGCTCTGCAGAGCAAGTGCAGGCCAACTAAAATAAGAAAGGAAATGAACCCTGCCATCCATAACTTGGGCCACTGTGAAAGAGTTAACAGTGACCCCAGGATTCATGGCGGCCATATTTGTACCTCCCTCCCACTCCTCAGGCTGACATCAATTCCAAGTCATCCTATCAAAAACTTGCTAGAGTTCCCATGAGAAGAACTGAAAATGGAATTCTCCGATTGGTTCTAGGTGCAGGGCTTGGCAATCTGTTCTGTCTGTGCATGTGTCCTGAAACACTGAGATTGACAGGTCACTCCTACTTCCACACACCCTCATCTCCTGCCTCAATATTACTTTAAAATTAATCATTACAGGTGCTATATAAATAGCCACCATCTTTTACATAGAAATTTGTCAACACCTATGAATTTCTATAAAGCAAATACTCTGTATGGGGCTGGGGATTTAGCTCAGCAGTGTAAGTGCCTGCCTGGCAAGCACAAGGTCATGAGTTCAATCCCCAGTACCAAAATACAAACAAACAAACAAAATTATTTAAAAAATAAATAAAATACTCTATAATCTGATTCGTGCAAATATATCAAGGAAATTTAAAATAAGGAAACAGACTAAAATAGGCCATCATCAAATTGAAATATAACTCATATATTTAATGGACAATTACCTAGATATTGAAGTAATAATTATGGAGAATAAGCAGGACCAAAAAATATTAATATGGTACATATTGAGTGAAAACAAAAACAGAGCGCTTGTTTAAGGATATATTCTGATTATAGCAATGAAAAACATCATTATGCATGATCAGTCACAATATGGCAGTTACTGTTTTTCTGTTTCTTTGATTGTCCATTTTCACCTGTGAAGCAGAAACATGTCCTTTTTGAAAACTGAAGGTGAAAAGTCTACTTTCCTTTCATGGCCCTCACTCATTCCTACTCATAGGAGGAGGTAATTTACCCAACTTGTGTGTTTAGGGTAGAAGTCATAGCACAGATAAAGCCCAGGTTTTTGTCTTTTCTGGATTTGGCAAAAGTTCAGGATGCAGGTGTGTATTTTTTTCCCCTCTAGCATCATCTAATCGATACTCCCTCTGCATCCTGTACTGCCCTGGAAGAGGACTTCTGCCATCTTATAAGCCCAATGCCTATGACTAAGGACATAAATTAATTTTGCAACAGTTAGAGTAGGATGCTCTTTGGGCTGCAGGGTGGTCTTGATTATATATTTTCTAATCAAACTTTAAAGCATGAGACTAATCTTTTAGATTTCTATCAGGGGATTAGAGATGTTACATAATTTGTCCATCTCTGGGTGGAATGAGGTATGATTACACCTGAAGCCAAAAAAGTGGAAACAATTTAAATTCCTATCAGTGTGAATACATTAATAAAATGTGATATTTAAATAAATAGAATATTATTTAGCCATAAAAAGAAAGAAGTTATACAAGATCCAACATGTTAAAAGTTGAAAACTCTGCCAGGTGGGAGAAACCACACATCAAAGGCTGCGTACTGTATGATTCAATTTATATGAATGTTCAGAATATGCAAATTCATATAAAAAGAAAATATATTAATGATTGTCAGGGATGGAGGAAGAGAGTAAGAGGAATGGCTGCTAATGGGTATTGAGTTCTTCCTTGTGGTGATAAAAATGTTATGGAACTAGACAGAGTTATGTACCCTTTTAAGTATACTAAAACTAATGAAGTAAATACTGAGAAAGCCTGGAATACATAATGTGTCACATTTTAAGAAGAAAGAAATTGATAGAATAGATTAAATAGAATCATATCACTGTATGCTTTGTATAAGAAACCTATTTTAGATATAAGTATTTGCCCAAGTTGAAAGTAAAAGGAGGAAAAATGTAGTATCATGAAAAACTTTAGTAAAAAGAAAATAGGAATAGACATTTTAATAGCAGATTAAGTGAACCTTACAGCAAATAAAATATTAGGAAAAAATGGGACATAAAATCATCCTGAAATCTTCAGCCTACAACAAGGCATATCAATTTGCAATGTGTTTACACAAAGTAAGCAGAGAGCAAAATACATAATAAACTGGTAGAACTGAAAAAAAATAAGTACAAATCTATCCTAATATTCCAAGACTCAACATTCCTTTCTCAACAATGATAGGACAACTTGAAAGATAATCAGCAAGCAAATAAAAGAAATCAACAATGCAATTGCTGTGATACCAGTTCTCTGACATGCTCAGGGAGTCCTGCAGACCAGTTCAGTTCCAGTACTAACCCTAAATAAGGAGCAGAGAAAATGTGAAGGATTACTTCTCTGGAAGTCACGCTTGTGAGTGGCAACTCATATACCAGATCAACTGTCCATACGTCTGTGGCCTCCTCACTAAATCCTGCCCCGAGGTTTGATAAGTCACTAAAATCACTCCATGAAGGTTTTTATGCTCACTATTACAAGTGTATTATAAAGGAGTCAGAGAAGAAGAGACTCACAGGGTAACTTCAAGGACAGTAGCTTCCATGTTCTTTCCTCGTGAAGTCTGGGCATGTCACCCTCCTACCACATCAAAGTGTTCATCAACCAGAAAGTCACACCAAACTTTGGTGTCCAGAGTTCTTAACGGAGATCTGGTATGTGAGCAACAATGGTGAAATCCTTGTTCACCTGATGGAACTCCACTGATCTAAAATTCTAATGCTCTAGTCACCTGTCTGCCTTATCTGGTAATCAGGTGTCAACCTGATCCTGAAACTGCCTAATGACCACAAAAGTTCACCTCAGGATAAGAAAGGTGCTCATAACACTTAGGAAACTCCACGGGTTTTTGTAGTCCTATGCCAGGACCTGGAAATATATATTTATATGTTTTGAACTTGTAGCTACAATACTTCTAATATTTTATATCACTTTATTATCAATACATATTGATGATACACATGCTCCAATCAAAAATGGGCAAATGATTTGAATAGAAAGAAATACTGATCTAACAGAAGAAATACTGATGTATTTTTAAGTAATAACACAGCTATCAAACAACAGGATGAATTCTGTCATTTCTCAATCATTCTGCTCAGCAACAGTAAAATATGCATCACTGCTGAGTTCTCTATTAAGAATATACTAAACTAGGCTATTTCCTGGTCCATAAAACAAATCAGAACAAATCTGAAAAGCCAAAGTCATACACTGCTTACTCCAGTAAATCAGTAACATAAAGATAACAGAAAAATCTATAAATATTTAAAAACCAGAGAAATACTTGTAAATAATTCATATATCAAAGAAGAAAACACTAGGGGGAAAACTGAAACTACTGAACTAAAGGAAAATAAAAATACATCATATCAGAATTTGTGGAACACACCCAAATCAGTGATGAAAGATAGATGTATAGCATTCATTATTAGACAACAAAAGTGAAAGTCTCTTCACTTACCTATGTTTTTACCTCAGGAACCTAGAAAAAGAAGAGCAAACAAAACTAAAGCAAACAGAAGGAAAAAAGTAAAGAAAACAAAAATCAATGAAATTGAAACAGAAACACAATAGGGAAATTCAGTGAACCAAACTGGGGTTTTTGGACTGTTCTGTAAAATTTACAGGCCTCTAACAAGATTAATAATGAAAACAAGAGACAAATCACAAGTCCTGGGAATAACACAAGCCTATCACAACTTCCATTTTACCTGTCAAATTTTAAGGAAAACATCTACAGAATGAAATTTGAAAACTAGATAAAAATGAACAAATTCTTCAAAGGATGCACAATGCCATAACTCACTCAACAGGAAGTAAATAAGTTGAATATCTATATTACATGATGCAAATTGAATTCATAAGTTAAAAATTCACAAAATAAAAGACTTCAGCCTCACATAGATTCTACCAAGTTTTTAAAGAGCTACAACCACTACTATATAAACTCTTTTACTTTTATCAAACTAATATTAACCTATCTGGCTACCAAAACCAGACCATGTATAGAAAAGAAAGTTTTAGACCAATATATCTGATGAATAAGTACAATAATCCAATATTAGCAAGTATAGTTCAGCAATACGTAAAGAATATGACATAATCAAGTGTTAGGCATTCCAGTGATGCAAATGATTTAATATTTGAAAATTAATTTAATCTGACATATTAACATACAAAAGTTAAAAAGTACCTATTTTAACCTGATGCAGAAATGGTATTTTACAAAATTTAATATTGTTTATGATTTAAAAATAACCCTAATACAAGTAGGTAGAGAGAAGTGACTCAAATTGTTTTTTAAAGTCTTTTTTTTTTTTTTAATCTGCAGCACTTTGTCTCAGTGGCAAAGCACTTGACTAATATATTTAAAACTTAGGGCCTTGGGTTAAATCTCTAGTGGTGAAAGCCAGTAATAGTAATAGAAAGGAGGAATAGAAAGACAAGGAAGAGAAGTACTAGAAGGAGAAAAATTAAAACAAATGTTATATTTAATGGTGAATAACTGAATGTTTTCATCCTAAAATTAGAAACAGTCTGTTCTTGCCATTCTTACTCAATGCACTGAAAGATTTTAGTCATAAATTAAAGGGAAGAAAAAAGGAATACTGAAAGTGATAAATCTGTCCTATGAAGAATAATGTACATACAAAATACTTTTAGAATAAGTGAACTCTGTAGAATCACAGTATACAAAATACACATACAAATATCAATCATAGTTCTGTATTTTTGCAGTAAACAAACATCAAAATTTAAAGTGCAATACCTTTTGAAATTGCTTGAAATGATCAAATATTGGATGTAAATATGACAAAATATGTACAGGATTGATATGATGAAAAGTGACAATGCTGCTATAAGATATTGAAACAGAGCTGAATAAATATAGAGATATTCTGTATTTAGATTGGAAAACTCAGTGCAGAAGAGTTACTAATTTTCCCTAAATTGACTTACAGGTTTTCTGAGTTTTGCATAGTTCTATTAAAATCTCAATAAGACCTTTGACTAGGGTCATTTCAACATTTATAACAGAAGGCAAAGTAAATAAATTAGCTAAAATAATTTTGACAATGAAGAATCAAGTAGAATCTATAAATATACTTAATTTTAAAAAGTGATATCTAATAGGAGTCTTAAATAGCTGTAGTGACCAAGGCAGTGTAATGTAGGTGGTAGGTTAGACACAGAGGTCAAAAGAAATATATCCAGTCTTTTTTTTTTATAGTATTGAAGATTGAACTTGGGGTCTTCACTCTAAGCTACGTCCCCTGCCCTCTCATTACATCATCATCATCATCATTATTATTATTAATATTTTTATTATTATATTTGAGACAGGGTCTCATGCAGTTGCTAAATTGTCCAGCTGTTCTCAAATTCACCACCCCCATGCCCCAGTCTTCCAGAGTGGTGGGTCTACAAGAATGCTGCTCTATGCCCAGCGCAGACAGTTTTACAAAACAATAAAAACAATTCAGTAGTGCTATAGCAATCAGAGAACCTAGGGGTAAAAAAAAATAAAAAAGAGAAACATGGACTAAGTATTGTACTTTATTACAAAAAATAAACTCACAGTGAATTATACATGAAAAAGCAAAATCTGGAAATTATAGTTTTACAAAAACATGAGAAAAATGTTAGAAAATAACTTCTCTTTTTTATTTTAAAGAAAAATAACCAATAAAAACAGTAATATCGACTTTCAAAACAAGATAATAGGAAATTGACAATGCTTAATGTATTGTGCATTGTTATCTGCAAAGTAGTTGCTCAGATTACAAGACACAGGCATGCATAATAGAGCAAATTATATAAGCATGAACAACTTTTTTTAATGAACTAAAAGAAATCAGCAGTAATGAAGGGAAAAGAATATATACATATATATGTGTATATAATGGCTAAGATATTATACTGCTGAAAAGAATTCTTAAACTTGATGCTACCCAGTCCATAAAAGGAAAAATTCATAAATTTGACTAAATCAAAATTAAGGACTTTTGCTATGCAAAAGACTAAGAGGGGAGGAGCTGAAGATGGTTGATCAGTGGGCGGCAGAAGGTGGGGCCTCCCAGGAGGGACAACTCATGTGCCACAGTGAGGCGTCCTGGGGAGGTCTGGATGGGAAAGGAGGATGGATCCTCTTGACACAGGAAGAAATTGAAGCAGAAGAAGCTCGTCAAACATGCAGTGTGGGGGTTACAACTGGAACAGCTAAGATTGCCAGACATGGCGCTTTCCACTGTGACCCGCCAAGTTTGTGCCGGCCTGAATTCCCGCCGGCTGGCAGAGTGGCCCGGACTCATTCCCGCCATCACTCCTGGGGCCACAGCTGCGCTGAAGTTTGGGATTGGTTGGCCTGGCAGAGAATAGAGCCGGCGGGGGGACCTTCATTGGTCCTTGGTCAGTGCTGGGAATGGGACACCCACCCCCAGGAAGGGCGCAACCAAAGAGGCGACATGTTGGAGTCAGGAAGGAGGAGCCTGGGCTGGGAGCAACAGTGACTTCGGTTGGTTGCTCCCTCCCCAAAGCGGATTCATGGGATTTGCTTGGACTGGGTCGTGCCCCTGGCCAGGACCCAGTAGGCTGTCCCAGATTGATTCCCTGTGCCTAGCACACACTAACCTAATGAAGACCCCTGGAGTTTGGTTGGCCTGGTGGGGAGGGGCCAGCATATGCAGCCCCTGCTTGCACCTCTGTGACAGGAGCAAATTAGAGAGGGCAGAAATCCCTCACCAGCATGCTTTGGAGGGACCATAGCCAGCAGGGAGGGGCCTGGGACCTCTACTATGCACCTGTATGGAGGAGACCAAAACCATGGCAAGAGAGAGAAGCAGGAAGAAGCCTCCACCCCAAAACCCTGGGAACACTGATCCAGGAGAGGGAAGGGCAAGGGAGACTGAGGGCAGCAAACATGCAACATCAAACATGGCTTCAATGGACATTGGGAGATATCTTCAGGACCTTGTGGATGAGCTCAAAAAGGTGAAGCAGGATATAAGTAGAAAGGTAAAAGGGGTGCTAAGCATCTCTCAGGAGGATGCAGATGGAAGAGGGGAGGAACACAGGGAAAAGAGAGAAACATTCGATGAAGAACACAGAGAAAATATAGAATACATGAAACAGATTCAAAGAGATTACCAGGAAAATAAAACTCCATTGAAAGCTGGCAAAACTCCTTAAGGGAAACTAAGGATAGACTATCAAAACTTGAAGACAAGCTTGCAAAGTGTGATCATGAAAGGAAAGATCTATTAAAAATAACAAGGAAACAGGCAGTAACAATACAAAGGCTAGAAGATGACAAGAGAATCCATAATTTAAGAATAAGAAATGTAAACAAAGAATCAGGAATACAAACAGGCAAATTACAAAGGCTATTCATGGAAATGATTGGGGAAGACTTCCCAAGCATGGAAAAAGAGGGTGACATTTGGTTGTGTGAGGCATACAGAACTCCAGCCACCTACCGCCAAAACAGAGCTACACCCAGACATATAATAATCAAGATACCAGAAATTCAATATAAAAACAGAATATTAAAAGCCATCAGAGAAAAGAAAAAGATTACCTATAAAGGAAATCCCATCAAGATGGTGGTAGACTTCTTGACACAGACCATCAGATCAAGAAGAGCTTGGAGTGAAGTATTCCAAGCCCTGAAGGAAAGTAACCTCCAGCCCACATTGATGTACCCTGCAAAACTGTCACTAGAAATTAATGCAGAAACAAGATGCTTCCATGATGAGGAGGAAGTGGGGGAATTTGTGACCACCAATCCAACCCTATAGAGAATACTGAAGGACATTCGAGAGAGAGAGAAAAAATACCAGGATTTTAGGAACAGTGGCAGAAAGGCCTCAATGAGTGGGGCAGGCAGTAGAGTGAAGGAGAAGACTAGACAAACAAAGGCAGAAAAATAGCACAGCAGAAATGAGATAGAGAAGGATGGCTAGAATCTGTAACACAGATGGCCTTGATATACTATATTGTTAATAGTGTACCAGGATTTAAAACCCACATTACTCACAAAACCCTGCTTAGATGTATTATATTCTGTTCCAGTCATTCTACTTATACTAGATTTGAGGGCACAGACAGTTATCCTGAAAATAGCAGGGTATAATAGAGTAATCATCCTTAATTTCCTGTTAACTTAATCTAAAGCTCTGTATAACCTACATTGTTTTACCATGACTGATCATAATCGAATCTGGTTTGTTAGATCACTGTTTTGTATTGATAGATTTTATTCAAAGCTGTTATGATTGATAGTATCAAGTCTGAGAGTATAGGCAACTGCACTGAAGATGACAAGATTCACTACAATATCCACTCTTGTTTGATTATTACCTGCCTTTGAAGTTTGATACTGTCTACAATGTTTTATTTTTGCTAATATTGTTATGTACTTCTGTATTCAATTATACTGCTGTATTCATTTATGCCTGATGATATAGGCAATTCTATTGAAGATAATAAGAGACAACACAGTAAACATTGTAGATCACATTGTACTGTGGTTTTATACGACTTTTTGGTTTCATGTTTTTATAGGAATTTGTTTTGTTTTGTCTTGCTAGGTTTTGTTTTTCCTTCTAATACAGAAAGGATAGAAATACATGTAGAGACTCATTCATCTGTGGCTGTTTACAGTCTCACTATTTGAATATCTACTTTGTGTGCTTTAATTTTGCAACTTGAACAACTATTTCTAAGAGGACAATATGTAATTTATCAACTAGTGATTTCTTACTGTTTATCTTTTTTGTTGAAATTATCTATTATCTCTACCCTTTACATGTTTTTTTTTTCTCTTTAAATAAAAATATCCAGGAAAAAAAAAAGACTAAGAGGACCTAAAGAAAAGTTATGAAGTAATGAAAAATTTACAAACCATGTGTCTGATAAAGGGCAAGTATCTAGAATATATAAAGAACCTTCAAATTCAATTAAAAAATAAACCAATCCAGGGGCTGGAGATTTAGCTCAGTGGCATAAGTGCTTGCCTAGCAAGCATGAGGTCATGAGTTTGACCCCTGGTACCAAAAAAAAAAAAAATTAATTAATTAAAAAAAAAAACCAATCCAACTGGCAAATGTACAAATGATATAAGTGATTTTCACTGAAGACATACCAATGGCAATAACCACAAGAAAACATGTTAGGATCACTAGTCATTAAGAAATTACAATTTAAACTACAGAAGGTTTCACTACACACTCATCAGAATGGTTAAATTAAAAAGAAAAGAAAAGGAAAGAGAAAAGAACAACAGGATCAAACGCTGGTGAAAATGCTGAGGAACTGAGCATGTATTGTGGTGAACATGCTCTGGAGAAAAATTAAGTAGTTCCTGAAAAGAAAAACAAAATGTGTCACTGCTGTATGAACCATAGATTGTAGCCCTGGCACTTTTCCCAGAGTGCTAAACATCAGCTTTATTAGTAATATCCCCAAACTGGAGACAATCTTGCTCTTCTTCAATGTGTGAAGTAAAGAGGTGTGTGTGTCTTTGTGTGGCTGGCTTATTTTACTTGGCTTAATATCCTCAGGTTCCATCCATATTGTCTCACACTGCATAATTCCTTTTTTCTCAAGCTTGAGTCATATGTGAATGTAAGAAGATGCACATTTTCCTTATTCACTTCTCTGCTGATAGACATTTAGGTTGCTGTCACATTTTGCTTGTTATGAATAGCGCTAAAGTGCCTATGGGAGGGTTAACCTGAGAGGCTGATTTCATTAACATTTCGTACCTTGCCTTTCCCTTCACACTACAGGAATAGATTTGTATCTTACTGAAGAGGCAGAGGCTTGTTTGGGGCCAGAATATCTACAGATAGAAGGACTTTATTCTAAGCCTTCAAACAATTAGGCAGTGGATTCTTAAATGCCTAAGCCTCTGAGAAAAAGCAGGGAGGCACACATGGTGGTTTCAGAACAAGCCAGAGAGCGATAATTCCTGAGTGAAGACCAAGGACTGTGTAATATATGGAAAATGATCCAACACATGGAATTTGAATTTCATTCAAAGCAAAAAAACCTTAGAATGGTTTAAGCAGAAGAATGAGGCACTATAGATGAAACTAAAACAATCTTGCTGTTTTCAGGAAACAAGATTATTAGTATACAAACACTGAAGCCCCATAACCAAAGGATAGGACTAGAAAAATCAATAGTCAAGTGAGATACTATGGAAACTTGACTAATATGGTGTAAAGCAATTAAATTGGTGATATATTTTTAACTTACCTCTAACAGGAATTTCATAGTAGACTAGATGTAGTGTGTTTGAGAAAGGATGTAAACATGAGTATCATGTCCAAGAGGCTGAGAGAGTTAAAGTTATAATTAGGTCATTCTTTTGCTTATGTTTTTGAAGGTGGAGGTAATGGAAGGCAAAGGGAACAAGGGTGGTAATGGTAATCTGATTTCCCCCCTGAAGATTCTAGAGGTTCTGTTGAGTAAGTAGTTAATACTAAGCCTAGAGTTCAGGGAAATGGAGAGGCTATAGTTTTTAAATTATGGCTATAGTTTTAAAGTTTTGATGGTTTTAACTGGGAGGAACTGAGAGATAATTGGGAAGAAGAACCCACAGAAGGCTGTCTATTGTCCTCAGTGCTATTTCCTGTTGGAATTTACCTTAATCAGAGGTAAATTCCAATTCCATATTTGAAGGTTTCTCCAATATGGTAGTTTCGTTGGCTGAAGACACAATCCTATAAGCAATTTGAAATCTCAACCATGTAGTACTGGTTTTATAATTATATCAAGCAGGAAATTAAATTTTAATAGAAATAAAAAAATTCTTAGCATTAAATACAGGTTCAAAATATACTGCATATATTTAATCAATGAGTTATCAGTTAACTTACAATTTTGGTTAAATGAAAGGCTGATTATTGTGAAAAAAGAGATAGTATAGTAGTACTTAAAGCGAATAAAGATGCTATAAATTTTCAAACTTAGATAATTCACATTTTTAATTCTCTAGACAATATGTGCTTTAAATTTACTCATGAGTTTAAAAACCAATAATTGTAAAACAAATTGCAACAAACCTAGTTTAAACAACTAACTAAATAAATCCTCTTCAAACATTTAAAAACACCAGTTTGTTATAGATGAATGACATATTCAGTGAGAATGACCTTTAAAACAATTTAAAAGAAATTCTCTGTAAAGTAGAATATTCTTTACTTAAGTATGCCCCCAGGAGCAAATCTTTGGTTCTGAAAAATTCAGGCATTGTTTACATTGTTTCTATCATATTAAATAGATTAACAGAAACTATATGCCACACTGCTTTGGAAAATTGGAATAAAGAGCATTTTTTAAAAAAAACTGTCTTAAAATTCAATATAATGAATATGAAGATTCCAGCAGAATGTCTTACATAACTTTAATATTCTCTTTTCTTGAGTAAACTTAAAAGAGCAGCAAATGGCCTTTTATACCTTTTAAAAATTATTTTCTAATGTGCAACATAAGGAACACATGGGAATCCAATGGAAGAATTACGTCAGAGCCTGAAAATGATACAAGAAAACTCACCCACAATCTTTTCCGTTACTATAGATAAGACACTTTTATGTGCATATTTAACAAATGTAAGGTGTCAGCTGTTCACTATGTGCCTGATAGTAGTTAAGAAACTATCTCCTAAGATAGTCACCAATGAGCTTCTGGGGGTTGTCAGGTACACAGTGGTACACAGAAACAAGGTGTACTACATTTATCAGAATGCAGGAATTAAAAAAAATTATGCCCTGCAATAAACCAAAGGAAAAGCATGAATATAGCATACTTTGGAGGAAAACAAAGCTTTATAAAAGCAATTTTCCTTTCCCTGGCAACCCTAAAGTGTAAGTTTGACTGAGAGGATTAGCTCTAATATTTTCTCTGGAAATTTTTTTTTTCCTGAGCTGAATCCCCCACAGTGAGGTAGCATTTTAGATTGAAAAAGATTAAATAACACTAAGAAATTCATCTCAATCTACTTAATTTCCTAGGATTCTTGGCCAGGATATCAGGCTGTTCTGTAAATGTACAACCAGAGATTATAGGGAGATTTTGTTGTATGCAGTCAAGAAGGATCTTACAGACTGGGAAAAGATCAGAATTTGGACTAGCAAGTTCCCAGTTTAAGTTGTACCTCCATCATTTATTTTATGAGTTTGGGAAAACCTTTTCTTGTTCCAGGTCTCAATCTATCTATGAACTTCAACAAAAACATTCATGATTATATTAGTAAGGATTCTTTGGCAGTTGACAGTTCTTGACAATTCTTTGACAGTTCTTCAGAAGTAAATGAGAGAACTCCAAGTCACAGCTCTTTAAGAACAAGGGAAGAAGTTAATTTCTGCACAGGAGGGAAACTGCCAAGGTTAAACTAGCTCTAGATACATGTGGTCCTGGAGCTAGAACTGTGTTTGCAGTGTCTGCCCATCACTATCCCTCAGCTCTTCTTTCATTATAGACTTGTATATATTCTTTCTTTTTTTTTTTTTTACTCTAGGCTATAAAAGAATCTATGAACTTCTCTCAAGAAAGACAGCTTTGTTTACTAATAATTATCATAAAATATTTTGAATCAAGCTTTATAGGTACAACTTGATTAATATGCTTCCATTTAAACTAATAGCTAATAATTAGCTCATTAATTTATTTACTAATCATTATTTCTATGTATGTATATATTCATGCCTCTCCTTTACAACATATGACCATTAATTATGATTTGTAAACTTCTCAGGATTAAGAAATGCCTAGTATAATTAAAGCACATATCCAGTTGTGTCTGAGTGGGTTACGGAGGCTTAGCCTTGGGTTCTACATAACCCATTCCTCTCTGGAACTATTCCCCAGCTCTACTTCCTGGCTGCATGCATAAACAAGCTTTGATCCATCATACCATTGCTTCTGCCATGAAGTTTCTCCCTTGGAGTGTGTGGACCATGTACTGAATCTCCTGAATCCATGTACTAAATTGACCATTTTTCCATTAAGCTGTATGGACAAGGACAGTAAAGCTGAGTAATTCAGAAAATTGATAAACAGAGAAGTGAGATTGTTGTGGATCATGTAGTTAACAAGTCTTTGGAATTTTTGAAGGAGGAGTTCGGAAAGGTTTGGAGATGTGGGCCAGAGTAGCCTTAGAACACACAACCTGATGGGTGGTTCTAGTCAGAGTTTAGTTGATTAGAATGTTGATAGGAGTGTAGACAGTAGATGTTAGATTCAGAAAGTTTCAGCTGGGAATAAGGACTCCATTCACATTTGGACCATAGGTCATATTTGTTGCACTCTGAGGGAAGATTTGCTTATTCATCTGGTAGAGGAAACTTCAAGGCAGCTCAACATCAAGACCATGGCATGAATAATTTTGGCTGCTTTTAGCCATATTTTATCAAGAACTGAGACAAGAGGCACAGCAGAACATTTTGAAAAATTTTAATGTTCCCCCAAAAGGTGAGGCCAAAGAAAGGGAAGCTGTTAAAGATATTAGCATTATTTTAAAAAGAAACAAAATACTTTGTACAAGGACAAGAAGAAAGAGACTATCTCTTGCCTTGAGGGTATCTCACGCACTAGTCAGAACCTATGCATCACAGTTTCAAGGTGCAAAAATGTAAACCTTCCTTTGAGAAGTGACTTTTTTGTATGGCTACTCAGAAAGGCCTCCTACAGTACTAGATTCCCAGGATTCATTTTCCTGTTCTAAGCCATTAAGGCACCTAAAAGACCACCACTACTATGCACCAAGGGGACCTGGGTACTGCCACAGCTGGCAGCAGACCTTAATATTGTTCACATGATGTGGATTTCACTTGCATGCACAATGCAAGAGTTGTGGGGTCATGGAGGTTTCTACTTTCCAAAGATGGCTGAGAAGCCAGACAAAAAATTCTGAGAAGGCCATGTGTGAAGACATAGGAATGATGCTGAAATTCTAGCAGAGACTCCAGGAGGTCAGATATGCCACGAAAGTAAAATATCTCTTCCAGAGAACTGTAGGACATGAGTAGAATCAGCCTAAGAGAGAGGTCATATGAGCTGCAGTCAGTGAAACCATTCAGGAAGAGCTGTTGATGCTCTGTGGAACTCATGTCTTACAACTGTGCCTTCCAATGCCATGTATGGAGCTATAGGATTTAACATTTCCCCTAGTGTATCTTATTTTTTCCAATTCATTCCTCATCCTCCTGTTCCTCCTTTTTGGAATGGGAAAGTTTACTCCATTCCACTGTACTGGGTATTATGTAAATTGTTTTTTGATTCTTTTTGAGTTCACAGCTAAGATTTTGCTTTGAATCTTTAGTGAGATTTGGATTTGAATTTATAAAAAATGCTGGAACTGTAGAGTCTTGAGGAAGGGATTATTGCACATGAAATGATCAGATTCAGGATCAGTCTTCAAGATAAATTTGACCAAGTTTGCTGATGGATTTAGTACACTTCTTTAAGAGGCAGAAAAGAGATCCAAGATGGCTGACTGAGTGGTGACACGATAAGGCAGACTCTCTGAAAAAAAACCAACTCAGATGCTGGAATCTGACAACATGAAGAAAGCTAGACAAAAGGAGAGGAATTCTCACAACCCAGGAAGAAACTGAGGAAAAAGAAAAAGAAAAAGAAAAAACAAGAAGAAGAAGAAAAAGGAGGAGGAGGAGGAGGAGGAGGAGGAGAAGAAGAAGAAGAAGAAGAAGAAGAAGAAGAAGAAGAAGAAAAAGAGGAAGAAGAAGAAGAAGAAAAAGAAGAAGAAGAAGAAGAAGAAGAAGAAGAAGAAGAAGAAGAAGAAGAAGAAGAAGAAGAAGAAGAGAAGAAGAGTGGACCGAGGGCTGGAGCTGGGCAAGCCCTGGTTGCTATACTGGCATGTCTTAGAGTCAGGCAACTCATGATAGATCGAGCTGAGATCACGGCCCTGCCGAGAGTGGGGGTTAGTGAGCCTGAGACCCTCAGCTGGAGGAGGTGCTGCAGCAGGGAGTGGAAACAGCCAGTCGAACTACATGAACTTTGGTGAGTGACAGGAACTGGATTCCCCATAGTGGGAGGACCAGCTAGAGGACATTTTGGAGTTGGGTAGGGCTGGCTTGAATCAAAACCTGAAGAGGTGTCGGTCAATGACTCCTGGTCCAAAGCAGATTGGTGGGATCTGCTTGGGCTGGGCCAGGCCCTGGTTGAAACCCAATAGCCGGGGACGAGGCTGTTCCGAGCCAGTGGCATCTCCAGGGAACACACAAACTTGCTGAAGCATAAACTGGTTGACTGGTGTAGGGGGAGGGGCCAGCTCTCAGTGTGCAACTCACAGATTCGCAGTGGACTGG
The DNA here is from genome assembly GCA_004027455.1 of Hydrochoerus hydrochaeris. NCBI lineage: Eukaryota > Metazoa > Chordata > Mammalia > Rodentia > Hydrochaeridae > Hydrochoerus > Hydrochoerus hydrochaeris. The sequence goes on from PVLA01000113.1 coordinate 347,187, forward strand.
GGGCGGCACTTCCGTAGCAAGCGCATTGCAGAAAAACTGTAAGCAATAGGAAAGGTCCAGAGACCTCCACCACCCACCTGTCTGAAGGGGGCCAGAAACATGACAAGACAGAGAAAGAGCAAAAGGTCCCCAACTACGGAACCAGAGAAAGTGAGTCCAGCAGAGGTAAATGCAGAGAAGGTTGAGTGCAGCAAACATGTAATGTCAGAGACAGCCTCATCGGAAATAAAGAAATACATCCGTGACCTCACCGTCGAATTTAAATCTGAAATTCTAACTCAGGTGAAGCAAGATATAAGAAGATTAATAAAAGAAGTCCTGGGTAATCCTCAAGTAGACAAAAATGAAAGAATAGAGGAACCCAGAGAAAGGAGAGAAGACTTTGATGAATAATATAAACAAAACCTAGAATACATGAAACAGATCCAAAGAGAATATTGGGAAATTAAAAACTCCATTGAAAGCTGGCAAAACCTTTTAACAGAAACTAAAGACAAACTTTCAAAACTTGAAGATAGATTTGCAAAGTATGATTGTGAAAGGAAGGATCTCTTAAAAATAACAAGGAACCAGGAAGCAATGATACAAAGGCTAGAAGATGACAAGAGAATTTATAACCTAAGAATAAAATATGTGAATGAAGATACAATGACAAATACAAATGAAATAAAAAGTCTATTCACAGAAATAATTAAGGAGAACTTTCCAAACATAGGTAATGGAAGTGAAGTTCAGATAAATGAGGCATACAGAACTCCAGCCAGCTACAACCAAAACAGATCTACAGCCAGACATATAATAATCAGGACCCCAGAAATCCATCACAAGAACAGAATATTAAAAGCGGTCAGAGAAAAAAAACAGATTACCTATAAAGGAAAACTCATCAAAATCACAGTGGACTTCTCAATGCAAACCATCAAATCAAGAAGAGGTTGGAATGAAATATTCCAAACCCTGAAAGAAAATAACCTCCAACCCAGAATGATGTACCCTGC